>VZTN01019504.1:888411-916123 GCA_013400515.1 Erpornis zantholeuca | reverse complement strand
TCCCCTTCCCCTTCCCCTTCCCCATCCCCTCCCGGCTGTATCCGAGTTCTCAGTTGCGGGATCGCGCAGCTTGGGGGCACCAGCAGGTTAAGGTTGTTCCCGGCTCGCTCCACCTCTGCCTCCTCCCGCGGCTCCCGGAGCTCCACCGGCACCCCGAGCTGGGAGCAGAGCCGGGCTGGTGGCTGCCCTTCCCCACGGCGCCCCGGCCGCTCCCACCGCCCCTTCCCCGAAGGTTTTTGGGTCGTTTTTTGGCTCTGCTGGGGGCAGGGAAGGAGCACTCACAGCTGGTGGGCGCTGCAGTTGTAGAACTTGAACTCGGTGCTGACGAAGGTCCTGCCTGTCTCCCGGGACTTCAGCTGCAGCACGACACCGAACCAGTCTGGGAGGGGAGGGGAGCAGAGCAGAGCAGAGCCTGTCACTGCTGCCCGCGGCTGCGAGGGGTCAGCAGCACAGACGGGGTGACCTGCTGCCCACCCCGGTGATCTGCTGCCCACCCTGCTGCCCACCCTGGCGATCTGCTGCCCACCCTGGTGACCACCCTGGTGATCTCCTGCCCACCCTGGTGACCACCCTGGTGATCTCCTGCTCACCCTGGTGATCTGCTGCCCACCCTGGTGACCAGCTGCCCACCTTGGTGATCTGCTGCCCACCCTGCTGCCCACCCTGGCGATCTGCTGCCCACCCTGCTGCCCACCCTGGTGATCTGCTGCCCACCCTGGTGATCTGCTGCCCACCCTGCTGCCCACCCTGGTGATCTGCTGCCCACCCCCGTGATCTCCTGCCCACCCTGGTGACCTGCTGCCCACCGGGTCACTGCCCGAGAGCCATCACTTACCCTGATCCACGGGGATGGCAGGGACGTCTTTGGCTGGTGGGGACACACAAACCACCTGGCTGCCCGAGACCTGCCCCTCCACCTCGGTCAGGTTCCCGAAGAGGCAGCTGACGCCGGCGCTCAGGTCTGGGGCATCGCTCACCCGCAGGCTGAGCTGCAGCAGGGACAGCAGGGAGCGAAACAGAGCTGTCAGCAGGCTGAGCTGCCCGAATCTCCCTCCAATTCCCAGTCCCAGCCGTTTTCCCTTTCCAAATGACCCCCTTAAATCAGCCCACAGGTGCTGGCCAAGCTGCCCTTTCATGGGATGGGGAGGGGGAAAATGGAAGCCAAGGATGTTCTTTATGGATACAAACCCACCTGGCTGAGCCTTGGGGTGCTGCAGGTCAGGAGTGGTGGCAATGGCAGATTTTTGTCCCTTGGTTGCTCTACAGAAGGTTTGCCACCTCCAAGGCCTGTGCCAGGACCCTGAGAGCAGCAGTGACCACCCCCAAAGCTCAAACCACCTCCCTGCACTCTGCGTGCACAGGACTGACCACCCTGTCCTGGCCTGGGCAAGCCCCCAATGTCCCCACCACAGCTGGGGAGTGTCCTCATGGCAAAGCAGTGCCTGGAGGGCTCAGTCCCCTCTCCCCACACCACTTTTACTGGGGGCAGCCCAGGAAGGGAAGGCAGCAGCACCAGCTGCCACAGGGGGCTGGGGGGCTCTGGCAGCAACAGCTGGGAAGCTTCGGAGAGCCAGGCGTGAGCACAGCTCACAGAGGAGCTTTTGGGGAAACAAAGCTTTTCCTTTCACCAGCGACAGAAACCAGACCAAGGGAAATGTGAGCTGAGGCACCAGGGGAAGGGGAATTTGTTTCTGCCAACCCCCAGCTCCAGCTCCTTCCCCAGCTCGGGTGACCCCCGGGCTCCCCTGTCCCTCTGCGAGCGTGACTTCATGAGAAAACATTTGTGCCGGAGGGAAGGGAGAAAGGCTGGAGCACGGAGTGTTCCCTGCTGGAGGTGCCTCTCCCGCGGGCGCCCTGTCCCCGCTCACCGGGAGGCTGTGCTCCGACACCGAGATGCTGCTGGGCTGCACCGTCACACTCAGGCACTGGCTGATGCTCCCTGCGAAGCGGAACGGCTCCTCTGCCCGCTCACAGCGGTCCCTCGGGGAGCACCTGGCACACAGAACACACCCAGAGCACAGGGAACACCCACCCAGCGCAGAGGGAACACCCACCCAGCGCAGAGAGCACACCCAGAGCACAGAACACACTCAGAGCACAGAGCACACTCAGAGCACAGGGAACACCCACCCAGAGCACAGAACACACCCAGAACACAGAGCACACCCAGAGCACAGGGAACACCCACCCAGAGCACAGAGCACACCCACCCAGAGCACAGAACACACCCAGAGCCCAGAGCACACCCAGAGCACAGAACACACCCAGAGCACAGAGCACACCCAGAGCACAGAACACCCCCAGAACCCCGGGGAGATGTGCGGCAGCAGGACCTGGCGATGCTCCACACAGGGAGCAGGTGTTGGGCACCAGGTTTAGGACCAAAGGGTGCTGGAAAGTATTTTGTGATCAGCCAAAAAATACAAACTGTGAGTATCCCATGAGGAACTCCCTCACTGGGACACAATCCAGAGCTGCTAATGCCATGTGCTGGAGGTGTGGGATGAGCCATGAACTCGTCCCCTGCACACGAACTAAACCAGAAAGCAGTAACAGGAAGGGACAGGATGATGCCTCTGTCCTAATTAAAAGCTCACAGCTCACTAATGATCCTACTGGAGCTGAGGGGGAGGCATGGCTGGGAATGGGAGCTTCCAGCTGCTGCCAGCGGTGCTTGGCTGCTGCTCAGGCCTGGAGCTCCCAGCTCTGCCCCGCTCCCAGCAGCAGGGACGCACTCCTCCGAGCATGCCAAGGTGGCTGGGACTGCTCCTGGCATTCCTTGTGCTCCAGCATGGCTCCTTATCCTTGTTTTCTACTGCAGGTGTCCTCGGAGCAGAGGGAAATTCAGCTGTTTGCAGCACCCACTGGGAGCCAAGGGATGACCATCAGTGCTCCAAACCAGACTGCGGCGCTGGCATCCCTCCAGGATTTCCTGGTTTGTGTCGTTTGGGGAAAATCCTTTCCTTCCAACCCCCCTCCAGGGGTGCAAATTCGCCTTTCAGGTCTCTTTGAGCCCAGCCATTGTGGGATTCTGTGGAACACTGGGAGTGAGGCTGTTTGCTTTGGGTTAAGAGCAGTGAGGGTTCCACTCTCCCTTTCCAAACCACCCCCGTGATCCTCAGCAAACGCTGGGGCTGCTCTCCTCACCCTCTCCCTTTTGTGCCTTTTCCTCTGGAGCATAATGGAGCTAAATATGAACAGTGCCAGAGGAAGAAATATCGAGGTTTAAGTGAATCTCTAAGATAGCCCTAAAGTGAGCTCTTGACTGGAGCCTTTATCTCATTGACTCGCTGGAATGGCTCTTTTTTATCATCCTATTTATGGCAACAGCCCCAACAGAGATAAATAGGCCTGGAGACAATAACACACTTGCAGGGAGCAGCACGGGGAAGTCTTGCAGGCTTCAGATCCCACCGGGCTGGAGAGATCCTGTAACAACATCCTGGAGGCCTCTGATGGCTCCCAAAGAGCAAAGGATCCCTCTGTCCATGCAGAGGATGGACAAATCACCTCCTCCTCCACCCCTCACCCTGTGAGCCATCCCTAAACACAGTGTGAGCATCACCCCCTGACCCACCACCCTTCCACGGAGCAGCTGGAAGCAGGAACGTGTGAGAATTAAAGGGGAGAGATGGCAAATTAAATACAAACACTCCAGCACTTGGGGTCTCCAAACAAAGACGACTGAGGCTTCAAGGAAGAGCAAGATAAACTCAATTATTTAAAAAAAAAAAGCCAAAAAGTGATCACTGCTCCAAAGTGCAGGCGCTTGAAGGGAGAGTTGAGAATTCCCAGCAGGGGAGGAGCCCTCCTTGGGAATGGGTTGATGCCGAAATGTCATGGCCAAAAGGGCAGAGGAAATGACACTTTTCTCTCCTCTTGTCAATTGAGGGTTTTGTCTCTGCAAAATGAAGATAACAACCTTTACCTGCTTCCCAGGTGGCTTGTGAGGATGCAGCTCATTAGCATGAGGGAAGCGCTCGGTGATGCCTGCAGAGGAGCTGCAGCAGGAGCAGCACCAGCAGCCCCAGCACAGCTCCTGGGGCAGCATCCCCTCCCTGGGATGGGCACGTGGGGGTGGCTGCCCCGGGGCAATGCCCAGGGGTGGAAATGATTCCCTTCTGACAAAGGTGCCGCGGCAGTGAAGACTTTGGGACACCACTGCACAAAGGGCAGCGCTCACACCACCCAAAGGGCAGGGGCTCCGCTCGTGTTTGCGAAGGAAAAAAGCTAAAAAACCCCAAAGGATGCCCCCAGCGCCCCGAGGCGCTGCCGTGGGATGCTCAGAGCTCTGCTGCCTTCCCCAGCCCCTCCCTGAGAGGAGCCTGTGGGATGCTCAGGGGCTGAGCTGCTTCTCCCGCACCTCCCCGAGCCCAACCCTCCGTGGGGAGCTGCTCTGCGCCCCAAAGCCGCGGATCCAGGCCGGATTTGCGGAGGAGCCTGCGGCTCCCCGCTCCCCTCCAGCACCTGCTCCCCAGGCAAGTGGCCAAGCGCTGCTGTGCGGGGCCCTGAACTCTGCCTCCCCCACTTGCACGCTCTCCGTGCATTAGCGGGGCTGGCACGGGGCCGCAGGGATTTCTATTCCCCTGCTCCAGCCTCCCCCAGGCTTTCCCCTCCTCCCCCGGGCTCCTCTGCCCGGTGGTCTCCCTTCCGCCTTAGGAAGCGCTCGTTGTTATGGCAGGGCAGAGAAAGGAAGGGCACGGACACCTCCTGAATGCAGAGAGAGTTTCCTGGAGTTCCCCCGGAGAAAAGCACCCTCAGCCCTTTGTGCCTGCCCATGTGAGGGGGGCTGCCAGCCCCCAGCCCGCTGCCGGATCCCCCCGGGAACGGCTGGAGCTGGGACCCCTGACCTCCCCTTGCAGGATTTAAATCTCCCTTCCTGGTGCTTTTGAAAGGGCTCCGTGCTCTGCTCTGCTGCTGGAACCTCGCTGGAAGCAAAGCCTCACTCCCAGAACCACATCTGCTGTCGCCTTTAAGTTAAATTCCACATTATTTGGGATTTGCTGCCTGGGCAAGGAGCAGGAAGGTGCAAACCACCAGCAGGAGGGTGCAAACCACCATTCCCACCAGTTTAAATTCTGGTTTTCTGTCATGTCCACCTCCCCCTGCCCACGATGTGGGTGACCCCCACAGGGAGCAGGAGTTTGTTTCCCTTCACCTCTCCCCGGGAGCTCAGGGCTCTCTGGTGGCATCGCTGCAGTGCAGGGAATGTCCGAAGGAGAGAAAAATGGCTTCAAGGAACTTCAGCCTAATTCTTGTGCGTGGGAGGCACTGGGAAGCCTTGAAAGCTGCTTTTATCAGCAGGAAAGGGCCGGGGCTGGACTTACATGTGGTGCAGGGAGCAC
Organism: Erpornis zantholeuca; assembly: GCA_013400515.1. Taxonomy (NCBI): domain Eukaryota; kingdom Metazoa; phylum Chordata; class Aves; order Passeriformes; family Timaliidae; genus Erpornis; species Erpornis zantholeuca. The sequence goes on along the minus strand of VZTN01019504.1, from coordinate 910,778 downwards.
CAGCCGCAGTGGGGATCCCCCGAGCTCAGGCACTCCTGGCAGGTCGTGTACTGCTCGCAGGACTCCACGGGCACCCGGGACACCTGCAAGGGAACCACACACGCTCAGAGCTGCTCTCCCACAGCAGAACCAGGGCAGCCCCAGGCCCTGCTTCGCCCCTCGGAGCCGTGGGATGCAACAGCAGATCCAGGGCCTGAGATGAATTTGTTCCAATGGCAAGAACGGGGATTGTTGGAGAGTGAGACATGAGGTCACCCTGTCCCTTGGGTGAGCCCTGGGCACACAGAGCCCCAGCCTGGCTCCTCAAAGCCCCCAGCCCCCCTGCCCAGAGCCTTCCCTGGGGCTGGAGCTGAGCCCTCTCCTTCCTGATTTACACTCTGCTCTCTCACCCTTCCCCAGGGGAAGCTGCTGCAGGAAATAAATCATCGGGATTTCGGCAGCTTGTTTAGTCTGGGTGGGAGTTTCACTGCCTTGGCCACTCTGAGCCTTTCCAGCAGTGGCCACGTGGGGATTGCTCTCCCTTCCATGCAGGGATGCCACGCAGGGAAGCACAGGTGGGAACAGCCCCAAACACTGCTGTGGAACCCCGCACGCTCACAGCACACGAGGAAGGTCCCCTCCTGATGGTGCAGCACAGTCCTGACCTTTTTACCAGCACTGAAACCCCCTAAGGCTTCAAAACAACACCAGGCTTTAGCCACAGGTCACTGCTTGGCTCCAGCAGAGACATTTTTAACCTTTTTTAACCACTTTAACCTTTCCAACCCTTCCTTTGCCACCTCCAGCAGCAGGGTGGGTTTGCATCCCCTGTCTCTGCACAGAGATCCTGCTCTCAACTCGTGGAAGAAATTCCTTCCTATAAGGTTGAGAGGCACTGAATAGGTTTTCCCAAGAGACTGTGGACTCCCTATCCCTGGAGGTGTACAAAGCCAGGCTGGACAGACCTTGGAACCACCTGGGATAGTGGGAAGTGTCCAGGTGTAACCGGAGGATCCTCAAGCTCCCTTCCAGCCCACGCCATTCGGTGATTCTGCAGCTCTGTTTCCATTTCTCCCACCAAATCCCTGCGGAATCTCCTCTCCCAGCCTCCCCGCAGCGCTCAGGGCCCCGGGAGCGATGCCTGCAACTGGCTGGGAATTCCAACAACTGTTGGATTGCAGAGGCTCTGTCCGTCCAAACAGCACCCGGCTCCCAGCAGCCGCTCTGAAAGGAGCAGTGTCTCCCCACACAACGGCCACTGTCACACAAGTGCTGTTGACACAGTGAGAACCCAGTTCCTCTCTGAGGATGACACCAATAGGGCTGCTATTCTTCTTGTTTCCTCAGCCCCACTCAACAGCTTTTCCCGGAGCAGGGATGGCCTGGGGAGGCGCAGGGTTGGTGTTTTCTGGCCGAGGTGGAGCCCACGGGGTGGGTGGAGGGCTCGGTGTGGGACCCTGGGAATGGGGGTGTGAGAGCTGGGAATGCCTTCAGCCCATGATGGATGGAAGGATGAATTTCTCTTCTCCGTTCGGGAGTGGAGAAGAGAAATTCAAGGTCGGAGGTGGAAACAAAAGGCTTGGGTTTGATCCCTGGCTGCAGAGGGGACCTGGGGCACCCTCGCTGGGTCTGCATCTCGAGTGGCCATGGGTGATGTGGTTTTTTCCTGCTTTGCCTCTCCCTCCTAAGGAGCAAAAAGCACTTTAGGGACAGCACAGTGGCGTGAGAGCCACCCCAGGGGCTGGAGGCAGTACAGCCCTGAGCACAGCCCAGCCAGGATTTATTCCTGTGCCCTGCCTGGTGCTGACCCTGCCCACCCCCAGAGACCACCCAGCATCTCCCGGGGCACACCAGTGCTGCAGCCCTCACGCTGCTCCCGGGTGGAGAACCAGAAGCAAACATGTGATTTCCAAGGCAAACAAGCATCCCACAGCTCTCAGCACTCCCCGTGGGGGACACCCACACCGGCCAGGGCTGTCGCTGGGCTTGCCCTAAAATCTGACCCAGCCTGGAGGTCGGGACAGCCCCAAAATCACTCGGAGCTGTGGATCCCCAACAAAGAGAGGCTTGGCAGGATCTGTCCCTGTGATTTAAATGCAGCTCAGGGCTCGTGTTTCATGTTTGTGAGGAGCTGCATGCTCTCGCTGCGCTCTATAAATAACGGAGGATTGGAATTATGTGAATAAGAGTTCATTAGAGATGATTTGATGTTGAGCGCTTCGTTTCTTTTTCTGCTCAGAAGCTGCGGCTCCTGCACATGATAATTCTGTAAAAGCCACACAGAGATTTTGAACAGTGTCCCTGGAGGAGCATCTGTGGGAAGGACAAGAGCCAAGAATCCGACACTGCCCGGGGATCTCCTCGCTCCCAAGGGCACAGCCCTGCTCCCCCAGCCCCACTGTGACCTCTCTCCCTGCTGCCTGTGCCAAAACGAACCTGCTGCTCGACCATTAAATGATAAAAGCCTCCTCACTGCTTTCCATGGCTGCCTGACCCATAACAGCAGCAAAATAAAATAAATTAAAAAAAAAAAAAATCAATCAGTACAGTCTCTCCGAAACACATGAATTCTGTCCAACTCTGCCAGCCCCCGGAGCAAATATGTGCAAGAAACCAGTTCCAAATAAATAAATAAATAAATAAATAAATAGAGACCTAAAATAAACAGCCAAAGCAAAGTTTCCACAGATTTTGCGTGCTAGCAGCCCAGGCCTGTGACCTCTCCCGGCTGGAGACAGCCCCTGGAGCATCCCACAGCCACGGCACGCTGCCCACAGACCCCTCAGGGGGCTGGAGTTCAAACAGAAAATCTATTTTTAATGACTTTGGGGAGTGAAGTAGAGATGCCAACTAGTTCAGTGTAATTAAAGCCATCTATCACTCACTGAGCAGGAGCCCAAAGTTGATGAACTTTCCAATGAGATTTGATTCTTTCCTTTATTCATGAGAAAACTCCGCTTCGTGCTGGGGCAGGAGACGTGAAAAAGTGTGGGAAGGAGCAAGGAGGACGCCTCGGTTCCAGCCATTAATGTGTCAGGGTGACAGGGAAAATAAAGCCAGACTTTCCCAGGGGCTGTAAGAAGTTTGACAGACTCCTGTTCCCGCTGCTCCTCCTCTTCCATGCATGGCTCCAGGTGGAATTTCCTCCTGGGGCACCTTTGCCAAGAAAAATCCCAGTGTGCAGGGATGGGAAGGCTCTGGCTGTGCTGAGCAAGGCACGTGGGTGCAATCTGCCTTGGGCTGTGGAATTTCCTACCTGGAAATTGCCTTTCCTGACCCGTGGCAATCTCAGACACACCAAAACTTGTGCCAGCAACGAGCGTGGAGGGACCAGGAGCAAGTGGCATGTGGGAAATGCATCCTTGGGGCACAGAGGAGAGGGGAAAGGGGGAGTTTTGACCACAAATAACCGAGGAGCAACCCCAGGATGCTGCGGAGCTCCCAAAGGTGGGGATGGCTCCAGCATGGGAAGGCACAGAGCAGGTGAGGGGCAGCTCTCCACCAGGAGAGTTGCAGGAGCAGCTCTGCTCTCCCACACCCCCAGCACCAGGAGGGTCTCAGAGGCCCTGCTGGGCTGTCAGAGCCAAACCAGAGCCGGGAAGTTCTGGCGGAGAGGCAGCGAGTGGGAGAGGACACGGAGACAACGTTGCCATGGCTACGAGGGGATTATTTAATTACGGCGCTGCAGATGCACGCGGAGAGAGCTCCTTCCCCTCTGATCCGGGCACCCTCGGCACAGGTTCGGCTCTGCTGCTCCAAGAACCTCATTAACACCCGACGAGGACACGCTGTGTTGGAGCACAGGGGACAGGATCGCTCCCCGGGAGAGGGATCAGGGCTTCTCCACACATTCCCATCTCCTTGGCTCCCTCACACCCTCCGTGCACCGAGCCAGGCTCCTGAGGGAGGTGATGAAAGCAAGGACAGCCTCCTCTGGGAAGCAAGAAAGACTGAAAAAATAGCAAATATCCCGAAGTGAGGCTTGCTCAAGCAGGAAAATTGTCCCCGAGCCAGAGTTTCCTCCATCCATCCGGCCCAGCATCCCGGCAGGGCTCGGAGCAGCCTCATGTTCTGGCACACAGGCTCCTGCAGACAAACGCTTTCCTGTGGCTCACCACGGCTCGAGTTAATCATCACATCAATATGGAACATCCGAGCGGGGTTTGTTGGAATAACAAAGTGCCAGGCAGCGATCCCAGCCCCGCTCCCAGGAGCAGCGCAGGCTCCTGCAAACCTGCGGGAGGGGAAAGGCTTTGCAAAAGCTCCAGCACAGGCTGCTCGTGATCCTCCCAGGGACACTCAGGCTGCTCTGGCAGCTCCTCCTCTGCCCCCAGCAGGTGACAGTGACACTCTGGGGCTGCAGGAGGTGGCACGGGGGCACAGGTGATGGCAGAATGATTCTTTGCTTTTTCTTTTATACCCCTCTTACATACGCTTCTATACAGTTTTATGTGTTCTCAGTGCTTTTAGCCCCACACTTGTACCTCCCCAAGGCTGAGAACTCAGCTCAGCCCCACAGCACCGTTAAACCAGGAGAGCAAACATCCTGGGAGCCCCAGACACCAAGGGCCTCTCCAGAACACATTTTGGAACCTCAGCCAGGCCCAGCCAGGGGGAAGGTTCCTTGGAATGAGGGGTTCACTCCAGCCTCACATTAGATTTTTAATAAATGTTAATTTTGCAAGGCCTATAATTGTGTGTATTTCAGTGTGCATGTATTTTCAGGGCATTCCACCTGGACCAAGTGCTGTACCCCAGGACCCTGAAATAAATCCCGAGGTAAAAACCCCTTCTCCCCATAAACCGAGTTTTGGTTTTAATTTTAAGACCAGGGAAGGCATCACAGGCACTGGGCATCCCATCCCTCACCCTCCCTCAGCTCCCAGCTGTGGGTGCAGGCTCAGCCTAGCATTTGGGATCCCACTCTGGCACCCACCCCCTGCTCAGGCTGGCATCAGTGCCAGCTCTGTGTGGCACAACCTCCCTGCTCCCATGGGAGCCTCCTCTGGGCTCGCTCTGGATTCCAGGATGATGTTCCTGGAGCAGCCAGGGGCACATCCAAGCACTGCTGCTGCCAGGGGACATCACTGCCAGGGACATCACTGCCGGGGACATCACTGCTGCCATCGCTGGTGCCCTCCTGATGTGTTGGCAGCATCTTCTGACGCCGTGGGCGAGGCCACCCCGCCAGGGCCACCAGCTGATGAGCACTGCCCTTTGCAGCCTGATTAGCCCAGGCCTCGGGGGAACTAATTAATCAGGATAAAAGGGGGGCAGCCTTCCAAAATTTCTGGGCTCAGGTGGGGATGAATCCAGCACAGCAAACTTTCATCTCGCATCAGTTCACGGCCTCTGCGTTCCGAGCTCTGCCTGCCTGCCACGGAACTCCTGATGTGCTCCCTGCAGTCATTTAGAAGTTTTAACAGAAGCTCAGAAAATTAATTAAGGTGAATAATTATAAAGTGTGCGCTTCTTCCCCTCTCTGTTTGGCGAGAAAACGGCAAAAATAGAATTCGGAATAATTTTGGAGCGGTAAGCAATGTAATTAGGTGTTCAACGAACACTCACAATTGGGCTGTGCTTGTTGAAATTACTGTTTTAGTCAGAGCATTTTGCCAGAGAGTCATTAACAGCACAATGCTCCCGTTCCCTGGGACTCTCATTAGGCTTGGACGCCTCCAGCTCAGGGATGCCCAGCCCTGCTGCCCACCCAGCACTGCAGGTGATGCTCCCTGGGCACCCAGCAGGGTCCTGGGCTCCTCCTGGCTCTGGGGTGTGGGGACTCGGCCAGGAGAGCAAGGGGACAGGGACAGAGATCCCTCCCTGTGAGGGAGGGCAGGCCCTGGCACAGATGCTCAGAGGAGCTGTGGCTGCCCCTGGATCCCTGGCAGTGTCCAAGGCCAGGCTGCAGCAGCCTGGGACAGTGGGAGGTGTCCCTGCCATGGCAGGGGTGGCACTGGGTGGATTTTAAGGTCCCTCCCAACACAAAGCATTCTGGGGTTCTGTGATATCCTGAAGGTGGGGATACCTTAGAGGGGGGACACACCTTGGGAGGAACCAGAGCACCCAGCTGGGAACACCCTGAGCCTTTATCACCAACATCCCTGCTCCAAGCAGCTCCCGGGGCTGGCTTGGAAGTGCTGGAGCCTCCAGAGGCAGAGTCCCTGGAGCCGAGTCCGAGCAGGGATCCATGCTGGGAGGCACAGACACCCAGCTCCTTCTGAAAACCCTGAATGTGCGGGTGTGGATCCCAGGGAGGCTCAGAGCCTGCTGCCTGCGAGTGCCTGCAGCCTTCTGTTTCTCCTGTCTCCCCAGGAAAAGCACACGCCAGACAGCAGAGCCCCTTCCCCCAACTGCCAGCCTGCAACTCACAAATTCACTTAAGTTGTTAAAAGGGATTGTGGCAGGCTAAGATAAAACAGAAGAGTTTAAAATGACAAACAGACTCCTAAATGGGACTAGAGTCTTAATGAAAACAGTAATGAATGAATGAGGCAAGCAAATATTCCCCATTAATATTAGACAGATAGATTAGATCCCTGGGCGCTGCATTTAAAACCGACATGAAATTACTTCAATTACTCTGCATTGATAAATAACAAGGCCGTATTTACTGTTAAAAGACATTTCCTCCACCCTCCCCCACGCTTGCTTTGGCTTCTGCTTCTCAGGAGGGAGAGGAGATCAGCGAGAGGATGGAAAATGCACGGGGCTGGAAGCTCCCCTGCTGCCCACAGGAGAGCTGGGCTGCTCAGCACCCACCCAAGGTGTTCCAGGGCACCTGCCCCAGAGCTCCAGGCCCATCAGGCTCAATCACCACCATCAGTGCTGCTGTTCCAGCCCTGGCAGTGCTGTGCAAGAGGCAAAGCAATCACTGACGAGCCACTTCAAACCTGATGCTCGCAGCATCCTTCCCTCTCAGAAATTCGCTCCACTTCCCCTTGCCGGTGGGTACAGCTGCTCAGCATCCTCCTTTCCACGCTGGGAAACTGAGATTAACCTGATCAGAGGCCTCTTCTAATGAAGAGATCATAGATGGATAATTCCTGGGTGTTTGGTGGCATTTACATGCTAATGATGAAAGGCACTCTGGTAAAGGTAATGTCAACACGAGTCCCTTGTCCTCAGCCTCCAGCCCAGCCATCTGTTCTCAGGGTTCAGGAGAGCCCTGGAGAACAGGTTGCTGCTAGAAAAGCTGCAAAAGCTCCTTCCCAGCTCTGCTGCCTCAGCCTGTGGAGCTCCAGGCCTGGCTGAGGAGCCCTCGATGGCTGGGGATGCTCGGAGCTGGGGGATAAGCAGAGCACTGGAAGCACACCTGGGCTGCAGTGCCCAACCGCTGGAGTTTCGCTGCTACAGGACCTTAAATATCTGCAAATAACCTCTCACTCAGCCCCATCGCCTGTCAGTAAACAAGGAAGATGTAAAATACCTCATTTCAGGGATACAGGAGCAGCTGGGGCGCGGAGCAGTGAAGCACCCAGAGATTCTGAGCTGAAAGGCCAAGTCCCTGCTGCAGATCCACCATCCCATACTTCCTGAGGGAGAGGAGGGGAATACCCCCCTGCCTCCCCACAGCTGGGGTGCAATCCCCTGGGGAAAGGCCACACAGTGACTGCAGGATTCACTGAGTGTGGGGATGGGGGGCAGGAGGGCAGAGGGGGTCCCGTGTGCCAGGCAGGGATAAATCCATTTCCCAGGAAGCCAACAAAACCCAGGCTTGGTGCTCTCCCAGCCTGAAACCAGGGGTAAAACAACCAAGCGAAGAGGGAGGAATGTGCAGAGCTCTTCCCACAGCTCGGGGAATGGATGACCTTTCCAATACTATACCTGTATAAATCTTATTTAATGAAATAATAATAATAAAAGAAAAAGAGAATAGATGAAGGTTAAATCACTCCCTGCAGCAGATTTACACTGAAAACAAAGCCTGTCCAGACAGCGCTGGTTTACACAACAGCTCTTTAACATTCCTTTCCTAAGGACTGGGGTGGCTCCTGAGCAGCTCTGACCACGGGATGAGTGATCCTGGCCCCACAGCCAGAGGCAGCGAGCCAAGACAGAGGCAAAGGAAACATCTCCAGCCTGGGGTTTGCTTTAAACACACAGTTAGGGGTTTTGCTGGGTCATGAGTCACAGCACGGCGGTTTCCACTCATCCAAGCCTCCCCACAACATCCCCGTCCCTCGGGACGTGGCTTGTTTGCGGTGCCACCACAAGTGAGCACTTTGAACACCCTCCCTCCCTCCCCACAGCTCTGCCTGCGGCTTGGAAACCTCCCTGGGAAAGTGAGAGCACCAGCCGAGGGCAAATAAAAGCTGGGATGGTTTTTGTAGCCAGAGAAGGTCGGGTAAAGGGTTTAGCTTTGATCTTTGCCTGCTTCTCCTTGGGCTGCCGTTTTGCTGCACGGGAGATGTGGAAGCCAAGAGCAGCTCTGGGGCTGTGGTGCTGCTCTGGGGGGAGGCAGGGCTGGTACAAGCTCAGGGCTTCCACACAAACTCCAGGATTGCTGCCTTAGTGCTCCCAGGGCTGCAATGCCAAGTCACTTGTCCCTGGAAGCCACATCAGCTCTTGCTGTAAACAGTTGCTTTGACATCAGCTTCTCACTGTCCGGATCCAGCACTCAGAACGGTGGCATTTTGGGCAAATAATGCCATGAAACTATTTCTGCTCCATCGGAGCCGGAGGAACTTCTGCATATATTTCCATAAATATCACTGGCGTCAGTACAGCAACAGACCCAACAGACTGCGAGGGGGATCCTGCAGACTGCTGCTGAGCCTACCTACAGATCAGCTCCAGGAAAAGCTCTGGGCTTGGAAGGCATTGGAGAGGAGAAAATTAACCAATTTCTGTGGGAATTGGTAGCCCTCAGCTCCCAGTGAGGCTGGGAACAAGGGGGAACCATTGCCCCGGGAGGCTGAAAGTGGATGGCACTGAACAGAAGGGATCAGTCAGTTAAGGACAGCTTGGGAATGCCAAAAACCAGGAGAAGAGCTGGTGGATCCACAACCTGCTCTGTCTTCTGCCTCTGGCAGGGAGCAGGGCACAGGGACCCACCAGGGTGGCTCCTTCTGCCCCGTGAAAGACACAGAACCATCCCTTCTGGACCAAGCTGGGTCCCTGGCACGATGTTCTTCAGCTGCACAGCTCCCAGTGGGGGCGAACCCCAGCTGTGCGTGGGGGAGCAGGGCTGGAATGGCATCTTCCCTGCCCTCAGCTGCCTCCCTGCCGGGAGCCTGCGCTGGAGCAGCTGCTCCGAGGGCATTTCTCCGCAGGGTGGCTGGCAAGGGACGGGGTTAATGGGCCCACTCCATGTGTGACCTCTCTTCCCCCTCTCCGAGAGCTCCTAATTACCCAGCTGGAGGCAGAGGGGCAGCCCGCGGGCTCTGCCAGCCCCCGGTGCTCACAGCACAGGCTGATGGCATCGATCTCGGCGCAGCAACGCCTTCACCCCGGGAGAGATCCCAGGAAAGGCAGCTCCTCCCATCCCACCCAGCTAATCGGGGTGGTAAAACCTCGGTAAAACCACGAGCATCAGCAGGACCCCTCCTCCGAAAAGCAGAGCAGCTCGGGGGCACGGATAAAGAGCGCTGCTAATGAAAAGGTGCCGCGACGGCTCGGTCCCTGCTGCCCCGGCAGCCTGACAAGTGCCAGATGAACCTCGGGGCTTTAGAGGCTCCCCCTCTCCATTCTTTGCTCATAAAACTGGCAGGAGCAGGGGTAGGACAGAGCTGCTGGCGGCAGCTGTGCTCAGTATGAAAAATGAGCAGCACATGCACGGGAGGCAGCTGGGGCAGGGACCCCAGGGTCCCCGGGTGATTCCCCTCCCTCCGGAGGGGCCCTGAGCTTAACCCTTGCTTTCCTCTGCGGGAGCAGAGCAGCCCAAGCCAGAGCTGGGTCACACCTGGTGGTGCCCAGCACCGTGCCCGGGCCGGCAGAGCGTTCCTGGCGTGCCCGGGGTTTAAAGAGGAGCTGCAGCCCCGCTGGAACGGGCACCGAGCGCACACACAACGCAGCAGAGCACAGCAGCTGCCAGCAGTGTTTATTGCCCCTGGTTTGCGGGCGAGGGGGCAGCGGCGCCGGGGGCACAGCGCGGGGGCGGCGGTGGCCGGAGCCGTGCCCCATGTCCATCCCCAGAGCCTGAAGGGCCCTGCCAGGTGTGCCCCAAATCGCTGGCAGCACTCTGTGCCAGGTGTCCCAAAGCCACCCCTCTGCCGGCACCTCGGAGGCAGAGCTGGAGCCGCCTCTGCCTTGCGCCTTCTCTTTATCCGACCTGGCCACCTTATCCATGTTCCTGGCCACCTCCCGCCCCCAGCACACACGGGGAACATGAGGCCACGTTTTGCTCGCCCTCCTGGCCGAGGAGCGAGCCCAGGCCGTGTCCTGGCACCCGCCTGGCAAGGGCTCCACGTGTCCGAGTGGCCGCGGCGCAGCAGGGTGGGCACAGCCCCGCATCTGCCCGCTCCCAGCAGCCTCCCAGGCTGTGCTGCGCCTCAATGCCGCCTTTGTTCCCGGCCCTGGCACGTCCGAGGGTGTCAGTGACACTGAAAAGCTTTGACTGGCCCTTTCTGTTTGTTTTCTCGGCACACGCGGGCATGGTTTCAGTGGCCCAGCCCCGGCTCTGCCCGCACGGACAGGATTATCCAGCAGCAGCTCTGCCCAGAGAGGGGCTGGGCACCAAAGGAGGGCATCCAGCCCCTCGGGATCCTTCAGTGCCCATCTCCCCCTGCCTGCTTTTCCAGCACAGCATCCCCTGTCCCAGGGAATGGGCACAGCCCCGGGGCTGCCAGAGCTCCAGGAGGGTTTGGACAGCACTCTCAGGCACGGGGTGGGATTTTGGGGTCTTCCATGAAGGATTTGGACTGGATGATCATTGTGGGTCCCTTCCATATTCTAGGATTCTATGCATCCTGGCTGGCAGAGCTGCAAGGTTCATCCCTCAGACACCCACACCCCATGGGATGCTGCCTTTCCCGGTGAGCCCTGGGGCAGTGCTGGGGAGATTCAGCACAGCCACAAGGGCACGCAGGGCAGGAACACGAGCAAGCCTCAATTCCCCATTTCTGAACCATTCAGGGTTCTTCAAATTGTTCAAACACTGCGGAAACCTGGGAGGAACATCCCAGGCACAGCCAGTTTGTATAATTTTATAGAGCCTTGAAAATCCAAAGCATCTGAATGCCCTGAGTAGCTCTAAAGGTCCCAGAGTGGTATCCCTGCTGCTGGCACAGCCTGGCGAGGGCCCTGCTCAGGGTTTGCTCCAGGAGCACTCTGCAGCCTCCACGGCTTTTTAGCAGGGATTGCTCTCTAACTCCATCACGCCGTCCTTGCCAGTCAATTTTCTGCTACTCCATCACTTTCCCATTTGTATATCATTACATGAGGCTGTCAAAAATAATTTAGGAACCTGACTGCCAGCGTGAGGAGCGAACCCTCCTAAGCACATCCCAAACTCCTGAGTTTGGGAGGAAAATGAGCTCCAAGCCCTTTTGGCCACAGGAGGAGCCCAGAGTCCCCTGGAGGGTGCAGGACACGGGGCTGTGGTCACACCCATGGACACGGCAGCCAGGACCAGGAGAAACATCTCAGGAGACAGCACAGCCAAGCTCCAGGGCCACATCCAACCCTGGGAGCACAGAGAGCCCTCAGAACACAGGGTTTGATCCCCACGCACACCAAATCGGTTTGGGCTGGAGTTTAACACATTGTTGGCCTTGGAGACTGGAAAATACATTGGATTCTCCCAATTTGCTACTCCCACAAGGCATTTTGCCTTTCCCATAGGGAAGACGGAGCTGGGCTGGCCCTGCCCATGGTAACCTTGGGCATCTCGCCCTGTGATAAGGTGCCAGACTTGTCTCAAGGCTGAAGAGGAGCCCTGAAGGAACAGTTTAGACTCCAAGAGCAGATTTAGACCAGCAGGGACATCCTGCTACTCCCTCTCCATTCCCAGGCTGTGGAATGGGCACTGCAGGCAGTGCAGGGGGATCCTCACCGGCACTTTGTACAGGCAGGAAAAGGATCAGAGAATCCTGGAATATCCTGAGCTGGAAGGGACCCACAAGGATCAATTCCAACCCTCATTCCTCCTCTCATTCCTTTTCCACCCTCACCAAGCCTCTCCCCTTCCTCCCGAAGGCTCCCTGGTTGTTGCAGGAGGCTGCAGGATGAGCCAGGCTGGTGCTTCCCATCCAGCACAGAGCTGCTGCTGGAGCAACGCTTTAACTCATTTTCATACATTTATGCTGAGACTAAATTTGTCCCTGCATATTTTCCTCCCAAGCCTAGTAATCAGTAGTGGAAATAATTTGCTCTTGTCTGCTCCGATGTTGCCATCTCCTGCACACATCCAAGTGACAAAGACATCAGGCCCTCAAAGTCCGATTGAAGAATAATTGGAAATCCAAAGTGGCACTAAATGTTATTTTCTAAATAAAAACGCATTCAATTACAGAACAGGAGGCTGTCATGCATTAAAAAAGATTAGTTAGAGGCGGAAAAGAAATACTGTTCAAGCCTTCAGAGACTTCATTACACACCCAGGATAGCCCTGTGTTCTTTGGGACAGGCAGGGGCAAAGGGAATGCAAATTCTGGAAATATTTCCAGCAGTCTGTGCTGTCCCAGATGGGCCTGAACGCCTCTGCACCGCTGGATTTGCATCTCAGTTGTTGGATAAATACACAGGGAGATGGATATATGGATATATAGATATATGTGGGTGAGAAAGACAAGACAGGTGAGAAAAAAACAGATAAATCAAGAAAAAGCAGAGAACAGAGCAATTCCTGCCTCGGTGCCTGCAGGGAAGAGAAGGCCCAGCACGAGGATGGGACACAAGGGACCACGGATCTCTGCAGGGATGGGGATGGCAGCCAGCCCTGGGTGTCCCAACCACCCCAAACCTGCAGAGGAGGGACAAATGCGAGCACAAATCCTGCAGCTGCAGCCCAGGGCTGTGTCTCTGCCCTGTCTGTGTGTTAATAAACCCAAATACTGCAGCAGCTGCGCTCGGAACTTCAGCAAAGCCCAGCCCGGCCGCGGAGCACAAAGACAATCGTATTTCACCCGGTAGGAGCTGCTAAATTCACACATAGAGCAATAAAGGCGCAGCCAAACAAACATGACCCCGAGTGAGAATCTGTGGCTGTGGCAGGCACATCCCCAGCCTACACAAACAGCCCAAGATGAGGTGAGTTTATCTCACATCCCTCCTTTCAGCAGCTTTCCCTAACAGCTCTGGCCCCTGGAATTAATGCCCAGCGCCCAGCGAGCCGCAGGGGGAGGCAGAATTATTTACATGGCTGTTCTCCGCTCCCGCACGAGGATTAAAGGCCAGGCGAGGTTTCTTTGCCTGGCAGGTTTTTATTTTGGTTTCGGGGTTGTTTGGTTTGTTGTTTTGTTTTGTTTTTTTTGAAGAGAAGAGAATTGTCAGCTGGAATTGCTCAGGTGCAGATGCACCAAGCGCTGACCTGGGGCTGCTCCCCCAGTAAAGCACCCCCGAGCTGGGGGAGAGGGCAGAGCAGCCCACACACAACTGGAGGTGGATTTATTGCAGCCTTTGCTGCGAGGCTGAGGGCTGGGAAGCCAAATCCCTCTCTCCCAGGGTTTCATTAGCTGGGAATGGCTTTCTGACGAGATTTACACCCTCTAGCCTGGAGCCTACACGGTTTCGCTCTGCACCCAAAGACAATAAAACAGGAGGAGCCTCCTGTCCCTGTTGTCCCCCAGCGCTGTGACACCGCTGCCATCGGGGGTGGTGACACCAACCCAGATCGAGCCCTGCCCCTCCCGCGGCTCCAATCGGAACTGACCCACGGCAGGAAAATCTGTGGCTCTGGGCAGCACATCCAGCGCCTGGGGGAGGGAGGGGTAGTGGCCAGATCTGGGATCTCGGTGCCTCTGGGGAGCCCAGCGGGATGGGCAGCGCTGCTCCCCCTCCCCACGGACACCACGGAGCTGCTCTGGCACTGTCTCTGCTCCAGCAATGTCCCTGCCCCCCTGTGGGGACAGGAGAGCCCCAAACCAGCCACCCCAAACACCTCCAGGAGCATCCTCTCAAGTGCAGCCAGGGAGGCCAGGGGACAATGAGCCATTGCTTCTGGTGCTACAGCTTCAGAATCCTGCTCGTGGCTTAAAATACTCCTAAAATGAGCCAAAACTCAGCGTTTGGACACTGCTCTCAGGCACAGGGTGGGATTTCGGGGTGTCCTGTGCAGGGCCAGCACCCAGTGATCCTTGTGGGTGCCTTCGAGCTCAGGGCATTCTGTGATCCCCTCATCCACTCTGAAGACCTGAGGTCCTTTTTGGATGGGGTCTGGCTGCTCTGGATCTCTGCATCCCCTGCATCACCCCAACAACGCCTGAACCCAGCCCCCAGCCCCCTGCTGCTGCCTCACAGGGACATTTCTCCTACAAACCCAACACTTCCTCCAGCAGCTGGCTTGGACGAGGTGCCAGGGACGAGCTGGATCCCAGGCCACCAGCCTGGACCACGCAAGGACCTAAAATGGAAAAATCCAGCTTGTTTTCGACTAACTGGAGCTTGCACTCTGCTCTCTGCAGGCACGGGAATGCTGTTTCTGGCACAGCCTCTCCAAATAAAAGTGTGGTCAGCTCTTTTTGGATGGATTCTGAGCAAATTGTTTTTGTGGGCAGCGCTGTCTGCTCGCCCGCACGGGGGAGAGTTATTTGTTAAACCCCATCCTTCCCCTGGCTCCTCCACACAGCAAATGAAAATAAAAATCCTTAGGATGGTGTTCTCAGTGAGGTATTAATAGCACCCAAGGCACTGAGGGTTGTGAGTCACTTGAATGGATGGGGAAAAGCCCCAAACAACTGCAGCTTGTTGGGAGGCAAAGGAGACCTCGTGCCCGACCCCCAGCGCTGAGTGCTGCCCTCATTCCAGCAGACTGGCAGGGAATTGCTCCCCACAGCTCCAGAGGCTGCCCCAACAACCAGCACCAGGGGCAGGCAGCAATCCCTGACCAGATCCTGCCCTCCATGCCCAGGGATTTTGGCCATGTGGGTTTTGATGTGGCATTGGAGCGGAAGCGTTAAGGGTGGCACTAACGAAGCAAAAGGAACATCTCTGCCTCTGGGAGTCTTAGAGAATCCTGGAATGGTCTGGGTTGGAAAAGACCTTAAAGCTCATCTCACTCCACCTCCACCAGCCCAGTCTTCTCCAACACCTCCACCCCCCTCAGCTGCTGAGGGACCCTCAGTGCCTGGGACGTCTTTTTGTCCCTCTCCCTACTCAGATCTCCCTATTCTCCTCTGCTGGAATGGCATTCTGAGTCTTTTTATTCAATTAATTGAAAGCATCTCTGATGCCTCAACAACTCACTCTGGTCCCCTGGTGCTCCCTCCCTGCGCAGGCTCAGGCTCTGCCTGGAAGGGAACAGGAGTACAAACGATGCAGCCAGAAGGGCACGGAGCAGATAAATATGTGCTGCGAGAGAAACTGGAGAGACACTCTCTGAAGTGGCGCCAGGGAGGGGAGGAGGCGATGTGTCACTGCTGCTGGTGGCACAACTTCAGCAGAGTGCTCGTGGCTTACAACACCCCCAAACCCACCCAGACTTGATGCAATGCGAGAAACTGCTCCCCAAAAACCTTCCCTCTCCTCCTCTGTGACTCTGCAGCCGCCCTGACCTCAGCAATGCCCCTTTGGAGCAATATTTTGCTCCATCTCAAGGCCAGATAAAGCTGCGTTCCCGTGCCAGCTTCCAGCACGCTCCAGAACGCCTGTGCCAACTCCTCTGCAACTGAGCAGGCTCTGGGCTGCAGGCAGCGACTGCAGGGATGCCCATCCTCCCAAACACAGCCTTTTCCTGCCTCCTGAGAGGAGAGAACACCCAGCACCTCCCATTTCTCCCTGACAAAGGACGCTGGGCAGTCCTGGCAGCACGGGAGGGTCATGGGGTGGTCCTGCCCCCCTGTTCCCTTTACAGACCCAGCACGAAGCTGGGTTGAGCCCTCAGGGTGGTTTCAAACTCCAAACCCTCTGCCCTGCTTTGTCTGCAGCTGGAATGGGCAGTGCTGTTCTGTTTGTGCTCGGGAAGGACAAACGGGGATGCTCTGTGGGGTTGGGGCTCTGAGGCAGGAACAGCAAAACCCTCCCTGAGCTTTGCTTTTTGCCATCAAACCCAGAAGTTTGGCTCTTCCAGAGTTCAAGGAGGCTCGGAGGAAAGAGAGGAAGTTCCCAGGGTGAGCAGAAGAAGAGCCCAGGGTCTATAAATACTCACAGGTGTAGCTTTGGCAGCAGCAGCTCCCACGAAAGCTGCTCTGCCCCTCCAGGGCTGCCAGGAAGGATCAGCTCATTGCTCAGCCAAGCCTGGAAAATGCCGCCGGCCATGGCCACTTGCAGCTGCTCTGCAGGGAGGGAAGGAGCTTCCACAGCTCCCCAGGAGCCAGCCCTGGTGCCCAGCGTCCTGTGTGCCCCTCCAGGAGCATCCCCCCGCGGGGACAGCACCGGGGCAGCTGCTGCAGCTCCCCAGGAGGTTTTGTGCCCTGGAATCAACTCTTGGTGAGCATTTTAAAGGTTTGCTCCGAGGGGCCTGCAGGAATGCTTGCAGCTGGGAAGGTGATGCCCAGATTGGTGGGGTCTTTATTTATCAGCTATTTGGCACAGCAAACCACGTCCAGTGCCTTCTCTGCCCACATCCTCCTCGCTGGAGCATCGACCCTGGACAGCAGCGAAGAGAAGAATGGAATGTGGGATGAAATATTTGGGAGGTTTCCCAGATTTCCTGACTTAGGATAGGTCACAGGGCTTCAATGCCAATCTAAAAAGTGATGCTGCTGCTCCATCTCCCAGGGCCTTGGGGAGGATAAGATCTGTGAGTGGAGAGCAAAATATTCACAGGCTGGTGGGGTTTGCTGCAGAGAAACCAGTGGGAAAGGCAGAGGGGAAACAAAGAGGGGGAACAACAATCCTCCCGTGTGAGCAGCACGTTCCAAGCTTGATGACAATGAAAATAATTTCTTTAACACCCACACAGAAAGCTCCAGGCCACGATTGCTGCTCCTCCTCTCTGGGCAGGGCCGGGGCTGCCCCCGGAGCAGGGGGAGCAGGGAGTGTTTAGTCTGCCAGGCACATTCCTGCTCCTGCTGGGATAAACATGGGATCACTGATGGAGCTCCTTCCCCTCACCAGCAGCTGCAGAAATGCCACAGCTATGGAGGGGCTCCCCAAACAGCACAGGGATGGGGCTGGAGGGACACCCCAGGCTGCAAGGGTCCCTTGTTTAGGAAGGCAGGGTCTGCACCAGGTTTGGTGCCCGGGATTTCCATTTGGGATGCTGAATGTGCTCTCCAGGAACATCCCAGGGAAATCCCTGTACCTCCCTCCAGACCCACGCTCCACAAAATATCAACATATTTTTTCCACAGCCAAGTTATAATGGGAAATATTTTTCCGGGGGAGGAGGAGGGAGAGCAAGAGCAAACCTCACCAAAAGTTGGGTTTTTTCTGCTTTACAAGCAGCCATAACTTTTATATTTAATCCCAGATTTCAAGACCATTCCAGCCACTTTCCCTGGGGCACATCCATCATCTTCAACCTATCTGGAACCTGCAGGAGCTTTGAGTCAAGTTCCACCTCATCTGGGGGAATTTTTCAGAACCGTGGAGGGAAAAGGAGAAAAAGGCAAAAGATGCTCAGGGTTTAAGAGTCAGGGTGGATTTGAACTCTCTTAAACCCTTCTGCCCCTTTGAGCCTCAGGGTCAGTCAAGGAGGAGCTGGGAGCCTGGAGAGGGCACTGCTGGGGGCTCCCAGCTGCTCCCCAGCCCAGACAAGTGCCCCCTTGTCCCAGGCTTTTGAGGAGAGATGCAAGGGAAGCACTGCAGGACAGAGCCTGAACTTGCTGCCCTTCCTGGCAGAGTCATGGAACCAGGAATGGTTTGGCTTGGAAGGGATCTTAAACCTCCTCCTGTTCCACTGTCCCAGGGTGCTCCAAACCCTGTCCAGCCTGGCCTCGGACACTTGCAGGGATGAGGCAAACGCTGGCAATCCTCAGAGGGAGAAGATGGAGCAGGACGAGCTCCATCTGAGCAAACCCCACAGTAATGAAGCGATGCTCCTCACCACAGCCCTTTTTCCATTTCACCCTTCACTGGATCATTTTATGCATCTATTCCCACTGCTAATTCAAACTAATTAAAGTATAAAATAGAATAATTTGTGCAATTTCAGAGCTCCCCTCAGCATATTGTGAGTTATGTTTCCTTTCTGCTGGCGCCCGGCATGAGCAATTCCCGGCCTCGCCTGCTCAGTGCCCGCCGAGCTCATCTGCTGGGGAGACAAAACCATTCCAGGAGCACGGCACTGGGGGAAGAGGGGAACTTTGAAGAGGAAGAGGAATCCAAATTTGTTTTTAGATTTCAGAGCTGAGCACCGAGTGTGACATTTCAGATCTCTCCTTCGAGCCCCTCTTGGGAATGCAACTGTGTCTGTCACTGCTGCTGTTGGGGCAGGACACCTGGGAAGGACACCTGGAAAGGACACCTGGGAAGGATACCTGGAAAGGACACCTGGGAATGGCCACCTGGAAAGGACACCTGGAATGGACACCTGGAATGGACACCTGGAAAGGACACCTGGGAAGGATACCTGGGAAGGACACCTGGGAAGGACACCTGGAAAGGACACCTGGGAAGGATACCTGGGAAGGACACCTGGGAAGGACACCTGGGAAGGACACCTTTCCATCCAGACAGGAAATCCTGCAGCAAAGCCAGGGCTCTGCACCTTCCAAACCCAGTCTTGAACATCAGCATCCCCCACCGAGCTGGATGAAGCTCTGGACGCCCTGGGACAGTGGAAGGTGTCCCTGCCCACGGCGGAACTTGGAACTGGATCAGCTTTAAGGTCCTTTCCAACCCAAAAAATTCTGGGATTCCATGAACTCAGCTTCCTCCAGGATGGAGCAGGGGTGGTGGCATCAAATCTGGAGGGACATCAGACCTGTCCCCAGCTCCTGAGGATGCCCCAGGTCCCCTTAGCATCCCCGCAGCACTGGGGAGCTGAGGCTTTGTGCCTGGGAACCTGCACGTAAGGGAAATGCTAGAAATACTTGAGGGCTGCGGTGAAAATGAAACAATAGGTCTGTGGAAGGGGAGGAATTGGAAAGGGAAGCAAATGCCGAAGCGAACACATGGGAACCCTGTGGCTGTGACTGGCAGGGGAAGAAACAGCCCTAATACAAAGAGAAACCGAAGCAAAACAAACAAACCGCAGGCAAAGGCAGCCAGCGCTTGAAAGGAACAACCACGGGAGCAATGTCTGAAATAGAACTCAAGGAGGAAAAACAAACTCCCGACCCCCAGCTTGCACCGCAGAGCTTTCACCACTTCTTCCCGGAAAGTTGATTCTTCCCGGATCCCTCCCCTCAAAGGCTGCTGCCCTGAGCTCCCCGCGTTTGTTTTGTGTCTGGACAGAAATCCGAGCCGGCTGGGGGCTGTGTGGGGGCACTGGAACCAGTCTGGCCACCAGCACGAGTGGCCAGAGCTCCTGACATGTGCTGGCAGCAGGCACCGAGGGGCAGCAGCTCTGCCACCTGCCCGGGCTCAATCGGTGTTAATTAACTCATCCTCCTCGTCGGGGAGGCATCGTTAATGATCTCAGACAAGGTTTTAGTGGCATTTGGTAGCTGCACAAACACCGCACGGGGCACAGCCCTTCCTCCAGGGCATCCTCTCCCCACGGGCAAAGGCTGGCGCAGGATGAGCAGGTGGAGGAGCCCACGGGAGGCAGGATTTTGGACACCTCTGGTGGGATTCAAGCGAGCCCTTTTCCCTGCGCCAGTGTTCAAAATTTGCTGAGATTATGTCCAGCTAACTGGCTGTTCAACTAGCAGATAATGTAGTTAAAAATTTAATCAGTTCATTTTTTCCCTCCTGATGACTCTAGACCCTTTTATCCACATCTCCTGCATTTTTTATCATGTTTTCTCAGTTCTTTTCAGGACACCATCAGTATTTACAGCCCTGCTGCTTGGGCTCCCCTGTTTTTTCTCAGCCCTCACTCCAATCCCAACCTCTCCTAAATCATCCAGGCAGCTCCCATCTGCCTCCCCCTCACCCAGCATCCAGAAAGTTCACTCCAAAGCAAAGCACTTTCCACAGGACTGAAACCTCTCAGGGTTACAGGACAGGGGAATGCACCACAAATTATCCCCAGAGAGCCACAGCTCCTGGCACAGGGGCACTTGCAAAGCAAATATTTCACTGCTCCCAGAGCAGACTAAAAGACAATTTCTTTACCTAAAGCCACAGTGATGGATGTGGAGAGGGAGGGGGGAAATTCAGTCGGTGGAAAAGCAACAGGTCTGGGAATAAATAAGGAGGAGCTGTGGCTGCCCCAGCCCTGGAGAGCTCAAAACCAGGTTGGATGGAGCTTGGAGCTGCCACGGTCAGGGCTGGCAGGGATGGAAAGAGCCCTCGGGGGATGTTTTTCTCCCCACCAGGATATTCCTTCCAAGGAGTATTCCCGGCGAGCGTTTCGATCCTGCTGCTTTAAATTCCACGTTTACAGCCCTTGATTAGGTGGTGAAATCTTTTGGAGCCGGCAATCCCTGCCCCGGGTTTGATTGAGCTCCTCTCACTCCCGGCTTAAAAATAGCCAAAACTCGTCCTTCTGTCGAGAGCTGCGAAATTCTTTGGCCCCAGTTTTGCTGGTGCTTACATAATGCCAGGCTGGAGTGTGCCCTGCCAGGGGTGGGTGGGGGCCGGGGCAGAGCTGCTGGGTTCCTGCAGCCTTGGGGACATGGGATGCTGATGGACCAGGAAGGCTCCGAGCTCTCCTGCAGTGAAAAACCCCAGGCTGTGCCCCCGGCAGTGCAGGCTGCTCCTGCTCAGTGCCACCAGCACCTCTGCACGCCTCAGCCCTTCCCTCCGAAGGGAAGAAAGCAGAGGAGCTTTCCTGCCCGTGCAGGGGTTGTTGGTGTGGGCTCTGTGACAGACTCGGTGATAAAATGGGAAATTTGTAATTGTCATTAACCCCTCACCTGCTGTTTGGTCAGCCCTGGGTGCACCCCCACAAAGCAGTGATTGATTCCACTTCAACGTTTTTATTTTTTGTGGGTTGTTTTGGGTTGTTTCTCCTGATGGAAACTGTTAATTGAATTTGCCTGTCTGGGAAAAACGAGGCAGTGGCTGAAAAGAGCCATGGTCCCCTCACTGTGGCCAGGCTGGTCCCCCCAGCACTGACCCACCACAGAACCCATGGTGAATTTGGGGACAGGACCCAAAAATTGGGATTTTGGGGAGAGTAACTCTGCCAGCACCTGCCAGACCACTCTGGAACCCCACAAAGCTCCTCCATGCCATCCATCCCCATCCCCATCTCCATCTCCATCCCCATCCCCATCCCCATCTCCATCTCCATCTCCATCCCCATCTCCATCTCCATCTCCATCTCCATCTCCATCCCCATCCCCATCCCCATCTCCATCTCCATCTCCATCTCCATCTCCATCTCCATCTCCATCTCCATTTCCATCTCCATCTCCACCCAGCTCTCCCCGAGCCTTGCTCAGCCTGTGGGCAGGAATGGGCTTTGTTTGCCCCAGAAACACTGAGAAATGAATTTCTGCTTTAAACAGGGTCAGAACCACTTCTCTTTTTCCCTCCTGAGTATTTGAAACCAGGTGCTGCGGGAAGAGAACCTGACAGAGCTCCTAATAACCACCCTTAAACCCAGTGGTTCAGAAACTCCCAGTGCCTGGAAGCAGAGTTTCTTTATTCCTCTCTCCCCCGGATTGGGCGGTGCAACTGTTGCTTCTGTGTTTTGTGGGAGTGAAATCAAATGTCAAATATTCTGCTTTGGAAGGAGCTGGCAGCGAGGCATGAAAGGCTCAGGGAGAGCTCAAAAAAAAAAAAAAAAGAGGGAGGAAAAAAAATTGGAGCAAAGCACAGACGGGGCTGGGACAGGAGCCAGGGGAGCGGGGAAGGGCTGTGCCCACAACCACAGATCCGAGCAGGGAGAGCTCTTTCCCGGTGCCTTGCAGCACAAAGCTGGTCCTGGCTGCTGCTGGCACACAAGGGAGGTGGGCTCCGTGCCGAGCAGCTCCATCCTCGCTCGGGGAGCATCCCCACCTCTCGGATCCCCAGATCCCATCCCTGACCCGCAGGAGCTCAGGAGCTGCTCCAGCTCTGTTGGGGAGCACCTTCCCGAGCCCAGCTCCCCGAAAGCCCAGCCTGCTTCTCCAGGGCCGTGCTGTGGCACAGGCCTTGGCCTGTTTCTGTCTCAGCAGATATTCAAATCCCGGCTCTGGA
The DNA here is from genome assembly GCA_013400515.1 of Erpornis zantholeuca. NCBI lineage: Eukaryota > Metazoa > Chordata > Aves > Passeriformes > Timaliidae > Erpornis > Erpornis zantholeuca. The sequence continues at coordinate 888,521 of VZTN01019504.1, read as the reverse complement.
CAATCCTCCCCCCACGGGAACGTGCAGCACATCCCTGCTAGGAGCAGCTGCTCTCTGTGGCATTTTCCTGTGGCAGAATTTTGGTTTGCTCTGAATTTCCAGCCTCCAGA
>VZTN01019504.1:839992-888391 GCA_013400515.1 Erpornis zantholeuca | reverse complement strand
TTTTTTTTTTTTTTGCTGTATATTCTCATTCTTTCTCAGGGCACCTCCCACCATTTACAGCCTCATCCCTCTGGAGCCACTGGACCTCTCTCCTCCTCTTGGTGCTGACCCCTTTTCAATCATCAGCCTCCTTTATGGAGAACCCAGGGAAAAATGTATTCTTGGCTGCACTTTGCTGAACTATCACAATGCCAGGATGGGGGCACTGGGGTCACAGGAGCTGACAAGATCCATATGCATCGGATGCTGGGATTTTGGGACCCAAAGCACACACTGCTACGAGGGCAGAAGGCAAATCCTGTGGCAAATCCTGCAAGGAATGAGAGGCAAGAGCCCCCAGCTCCTGGAGTCTCCCCAAGGCAGAGCCGTGGCTGAAAATTGAATTAATGTTCCTGGAATATTCTATTATTTGCTAATTCTCTTCACATCTTTTTGTTTCACAATTAAGCAAATTAGTGCTTTGATGAATATTAAGATGCTCTTGCCTCATAAAAGATGAGTTAGAGGCATTCCCTCTGGATTTTGCTCCTAATGAAAACAGTTCCTCAACTGTTTGAGATCCACACTGGGTCGTGTCCTGCCTGGTGGGAGCACGGGCAGCACGTGGCACAAAGTGACCAAGCACTAACATTTGAATGAAACAATTCAATTGCAAAGTTTGCACAGATCCCCACTACTGCCATCGAATCCCAGCCCAAGCTGCAATGGGACCTGAAACCTGTGGCTGCTCATGCCAGTGTCTGTCCCTGAGTGTCTCTGACAAGCACAGAACTCCTTCCTCAGCACCAGGGATTCACTCACTCGCGGCTTCCAGCAGGGAGAAGACTTTGCCCTCTTCTACAACATTTCTTCCCTGCTTTTAAACAGCTTTGCGACCAAGCGAACTGTGTCCCGGAGCACATTCCCCGGGGGAAGGGGGCTGGAATCGGGGGAGCAGACACTCACCTGGCGCTCTGCCATGACGTACAGGTACTTGTGGTCGGTGGAGAAGGCCATGTCCCGCAGCACCGCGCTGCCGTCCTTGAACACCGGCACCACCTCGTACTGGATGCCGCCCTGGGGAGGGCCATCGGCGCGGATCTGCAGGGAGCACACACGGGTCAGAGCGGGGCTCAGGGCAGCCAAACTGGGTGTTTCGGGGGGTGCTGGGGTGAGGGGAAGGAGGGAGGAGGACGAGGTGGGGAAAGGAATTAATTCAAAAAAATCTCGGCTGCCAGCTGGAGAGGGAGCGAGGAGCCAGCAGGCAGCGCGTGGGAGCCAGAGCTGGAGCAAAGGTTCCTTCTCCACTGAAGCCCATGTGATTTTCCCGATCCGGCAGAAATTACGAGGAAGTTTTGTGGTTGCGAGGTGAGCACGGGGACTGCCAGTGAGCTGTGATTGACCATCCAGGGGGAAGAAAAATTGTAAACTTTTAAGATTCTCTCTAAAATAATCCTGAAAGGAGACCACAAAACTCTACAGCCAACAGCAAAGCCAAGACACTGCAGAGGTATTTTTTAAGTCTCCAGACACCTATGGAATGACACTTGGCCAATCTCCATCACCTCTTCCTGCCACGGAATCCTCCTGGAGCATCATCTCTGCTTAGAACCTGCAGATGCTTCTGCCACTTTCCCATCTGCAGGATTCAGGGGGGCAAAGCCAGCCCAGCCCGTTCTGCCGAGCGAGCAGAGTTCTGACACAGCTCCACGTGTTCAGTTCGGGCTCCAGGCGTCCCTCCATGCCTCCAGAACCACTCCCTGCTCCTGCAGGAAAACCAGCCCAGGCTGTGACAAACGCCAGCCCTGCCAGCAGCCTCCTTCCCTTCCCAAAGTCAATAATTGATGGCCTCGGGGGCTGTGCGAGGGGAAGGGAGGAGGATAAACAAACTGTTGACATTGTCTTTCCCACCAGGATTTGCATGTTTGGAGAGAAACGTCTGGATGGCAACTGCGGTGTGTGCGGGGCTGGGAGAGCCAAGGGCTGGCAGCGATGGCACTGCCGGGCTTGGGAGCTGGGAATGGACTGGGAATGGGCGGGAATAGGCTAGGAATGAGCCGGGAATGGGCTAGGAATGGGCCAGGCCAGGGAGCCGGGAATGGGCCAGGATGCTCCTGCTGGAGAGGGATGCAGCAGAGATAACACGGCCCTGGAAACACCTCTCATCCCAGAGATGCCATCTGCCCCACCCCAGCCCTTCCTTCTGCTGCTCCATCCTTCCCTGCCTGGCTGCAGAACGGAGGGAAAGGCAGGAAAAGCCGAAGCCCAAACCTTTGCAAGAGGCAGGAGGGAGCCCAGAAAGGGCTGGCTCCTTTTACTGGTTCATGTCCCCAGGAGGTAAGAGAGCAGGTTATTTAGATTTATCTGAGAAATGAGCCACCCCAGCTGGAAATGCCAGGAGATCTTGGCACTCGGAGAGCAGAGATGCTCCCCTGCACCCTGCTCCGAACAAATCCTGCCCTCGGAAAGAGCCCCGTGCCTCCTGCCGTGTACAGACATGTCGGCTACACACAAACACACTCATTTCCTGGATTTCTCTCTTTCCCCCCTGAGATTTCAGTGCTGTGAAAGAGCATCGGGTGGGGATGTGAGCAGTCTGCTGAGCACCCACAGCCAGGGACGCGGAGCCTCTGGCAGGATTAAGCTGCCAGCCCAAACCTGCCTCAAAAAGCCCTGAATTTTCAGGAAGTAAAATCCCCCCGAAGGCAGAAGGTCAAGTCCTGCTTTAATTCCACCTGTGAGAATTAGGATCATCGCAGTCCCCGTGAAACGCCGAGGATTAGAGGCAGGCTCACACCAGTACGAGCCCAGTGCCTTCCTGGGTGCTGCCACCCGAGTCACCCACGCTGCTTTGGGAGCCAGCAGCCTGCACCAGGGGCAGAGGGACAAAAATCACCCGAGGAATACACAGCAGAACACGGGGCTGTGGGGATCCACAGCCAGCTCCATGCAAACGCCTGATTAATGGCCAGGCCGGAATGGAAGCGCCGGACATGAAGGATCAGCAGCCTTTGTGAAAAACAACTGTTTTCCAGAGCTCCCTCCGGGCACCAGCAGCTCGTTAAATTGAGCTTCTTTCTAGTAATGAGGTCAGACAGGGCTAATAAAGAGAGATACCACTGGACAAGGCTGGTGCAGGCCAATTCCAACTGGGAATTGCAGCTCTGGGTTGGGGACGGTGCCGTGTGCCCACGATGGCTCCTCCAGCCTGGACAAGGGCTTGGAGCCGTGCCTGGAATGGGGGTCTTGGGACACAGCTCGGGGTGCTGGGTGCTGTCTGCACCCTCCTGCCCCCCTGGAGACTTGGCAGCAGCCCTGGGGCTCTCCTGGAGCCTGGCACGGTGAGGTGGCTCAGGGCACAGGACAAGGTGACAGCAGAGCCTGCTGCCCCCCTGCCCCACTCCCTGAGTGGGTGCTGAACCCCCAGATACCCCAGAGCCCCCTGCCCACAGCCCAGGGCTGAGAGGCACCCACTGACACCAGGATGCTCCACTGCATCTCTTGCTCAGGGCTCGGTTTCCATGGCAACAAATGATGATGTCAGAGAAGAGCGATGATTCCTGAGGACGAGGAAGAAGAAAGGGATCATCTCACACAGCAGGAAGCTTCTTGTTGACGTTTGGAGAGGGAAATAATTCCTCTGCCTCACGTATGGGTGCTCTCCTGGGGCCAGGCAACTCCGGACCTGTTCCTGGAACGGCAGCGTGGGACCAACCCTGCACCTCTGGGCTCATCCCGAATCCAGGGCTCGTCCTGGCACAGCGATGTGGGAAGAGGATCCCCTGGGAGCAGAGGGATGGGGCTGGGCTCCAGTGGTGCTGTTTGGTCATGTCCCCTCACTCTCCCTGTCTCCTGACATGGGGACGGTGAGGAGAGGCACAGAGGGAGGCAGGGTCAGCATGGGTGGAGCAGGCAGGTGTGGGCAGAGGCACCTCAGTGTCCCTCAGAGGGACAGCAGAGCCCAGGGGGACACACCACAGGCTGCCACACTCGGGCATGAGCCCTCAGAGCTGCCTGGGCCAGACACAGCCCTCCCCTCCTGATGGATGTTTACAAATCTCTCCTGAGAAGTGCCTAATGACATAATCTGCAAATCCAAACTCATCCCCGGCCCGCAGGGCCAGCGGCAGCCCCCGGGGATGGAGCAGGAGGCGCTGGGTGCAGAGCCAGGCTCACACTGAGCTCTGTAATACCCCCACAATGCAGCTGCAGGCGTAAGCTGGGCTTTATCACCAGAGATTAGCAAAATACCACATTGTGCCACCGGGATGTGGCCGTGTAGGAGCCATTCAAGGGTCTAATCTGACATGAAGCTCCAGCACACCTCTGGCAGGAAAGTTGCCCCCAGGTGCTGTGCCCAGCCAGTGCCAGCGCTGGGATATCTCTGCCTTCCCTCCCAGCACGCTCCCATTAGGAGACACCGAATCTCTTTGTAGGAACTTTCCATGATTCAATTACCTGTCTGCTTTCATTAGGGGTGTTTCCACGAGGCTGACTCACGGTGGAATGCCTGATGCCAGTAAAAAGAGCTGAATAAGTCCATGCATGAAGGGACTGATTCCCTTCAGACCCTCTGTGAAATTCTGGCACTGAAGCACCCCTCGGACTCGCTGCTGCCCTCGAGACTGGACCTGTTTCCAGGTCACTGCTGAACCCAGGGAAGCAGGGGGGTTTGGAGGATCATTCAGCCAGTCCACCCCACATCTGGGACCTGAATTTGCTAAGGGAGGTGTGCAAGGGACCTGAGACCCCAGCAGGACCCCTCACCATGTCCCCACCCATGGGAGATGAAGCCCAGCCCAGGCAAAGCTTCCCTGCACGCCCCTGCTGCAGGCAGGAACACCAGGAATGGGACTGGGCTCCCTGCTCTCCTCATGGGAGCCTCCCCCTCGGAATTCAAGTGAAGCAGTAATCCCATTAAGTATCTTTCCTTTAAATCATAGATGTGTCCGTGAGGAAGTTAATGACAAACCTTACATGCACATCCAATTCAAATCAGCATATCCAATTAACTTCATTACCTGCAGGCTCCCTCATCTCCCAGCCTCCTTCTCTCCTGTCACATTTTCTTTATGCATTTCTCCCAAATTAGGCTGGAATGGATCTGTCACCTTTGTCTTTGCCCCAAAGTCAGCCCCATCGATTCTGGATGCTCCTGGATCCCTGGAGGTGTCCAAGGCCAGCTTGGACAGGCCTTGGAGCAGCCTGGGGTAGTGTAGGGTGTCCCTGCCCGTGGAACAAGAGCCCAAACCATCCTGTGAGCCCACGGTCTGGTTCAACAGTGCCAAGGGTCAGGGAGCAGCTCTGGGCTGCACCCACAGTGTTGGATCTGCCAGGAGAAGAGACTCCATGGACGTTTCTTCCATGAACACAGTTCTCCCCATTCCCACAAATGGAAAGGGTGCCTTGCTGCCTTTCTGCAGGGTCCTGGAGGGGAAGGAGCCAATTGTTGGGGGTGAAGCAGCAGCTCAGAGATCCTGACAGGACAAACCCATAAGACAAATTGCCTCTGGAGAGGTTCTTTCCTTCTCCACGCCTTTATTTCCTTCTCCCACCCTTCTGCTGCCTCCACCCTTGTGCAGAGCCGATCCTGCAGGATGAGCAGGGAGGATGGCACAGAGGCACCATGCAGAGCCTAATCAGCAGCCCCATGTCTTTAATTTATTACTGCATGAGAGGCTCGTTTAGAACAAAGCTGCCAGTTCGGGAGATCATTCCTTGAAAAGACTTTTTATTTGAAAAGCTGTCAGCTCACACCTTGTCACAGCCCCACTTGCTGCAGCAGAACTTTAATAACATGCCACCTCATGCAAATGAGCTGCTAATTAATTAAGTAGTATTCTTCCGGGGATGGATTCATTAGAATCAAATTTGGGCTGGCGAGGTTGGATTGCTTTGGATGGTGCTTTAAATCAGCAGCATTGTCTTTTCCTGGAGGCCCAGCTCTCCCTTAGATCCAGAGGGAAGCTTCTTCCCATTCTGTGCCCTCAGGGAGGCTCTGCACACCCTGCTGCTGGAACCAACCCCTGCGTGGCACAGACCAGCCCTGGATCAGCTAAAAACAGCAGCGAGAAGAAAAAAAATGATGTGAGAGGTGCCCAAAATGTTGTCTTCTACAGTACTGAGGAAAGGCAGCGCAGGAGAGGGCTCAGTACAAAAGCAGGAGGTGGAGAGTAACAATCTTGGGGGGCTCCAGGGATCGGGGAATGCTGAGAAGGAGCGGGGTTGATTTTTTTTGGAGCACTTGTTGCCAAGAGCCGGTGTCGTTCTGGTGTTATTTAGGGCGAGGGAGGTGCCAGCTTGTCACAAACCATTTGCAGCTCTCGCCCAAAGCCCCCAGAATAGCCCTGCACCGGCGTGATCTGTCCACACCTCACCTGCGCCCTTCCAGCTCAATAACCCTGCACAGCTCCGTGTCAGGCTCTCCCCCCGGCAGCATCCTCCTCCTCCAGCTCCGCATTTCACAGCTGAAGGGATTGGTCTTGCTTACTTTGCTTTGTCGACCTTGAGTGGCCATGTAAAATGGCATCAAAAGCCACTTAGACAAGACTGTCTAATGTGCAGTTTGCTCTAAACGAGCTTCACTGAGTCGTGGTTGTCCCCAAGGAGGAAGAAACGAAACGACTCTCAAAAACTGCCTCACAAAACCCCTGTTTCACCACAGCCACGGCTTCCAGCTGATCAGGTGGGAGCCACAGAGTTCCTCAGGAAATGTTATTCTCTTTCCTTTCAAAAACATCATGTAAGTAATATGTTTCAAATGGCTTCGATTTCCTGCCCAGCACCTCCCGGGAATGCTGGAACATGAGCCAAACTCTGAGGCGCCGAAGGCCAAAACCCAGAAGGAAATAAGAGAATCTAAATTTTATTGTCTTTGGGGTTTATAAACCTGTGGATAAATCCTGCCTGGTGGTTCTGCACTGCTTCAGGTCAGGCAGGAGCGATCAGGTGAACAAGGAGGCCGTGCATATTTTTGGTTTCACTTGTGCATGCAGAGCCAGTCATGTGTTACTGATCAGATCTAACCTTGCTGGGGCAGAGGATGTGAGAAAATTACAGAGCTCTCGGCTTCGCTCAAATCCCGGGGAACGAGGCTCCCCCACATCGCTGCTGCTCCCCCAGGTCACCCCAGCACCCGGCAGGATGCAGAGCTGGAGCTGGGGATGGATTTCCTGGGTAAAGAACGGCCCAGGTTCTCACAAAGGGCTCGGTCTGCGTCCCCAGCCCGTCCCTGCCCGGGGACAGAGGCTGGGTTTGGACCTGCAGCGAGGTCGTGTGAGGACAGAGAGCCCTGGCCAAGCTGGCACTGCCCCACGGCTCCCTTCAGCTCTCCCCGGCCCCTGCAGCCTGGCAGGGACACACAGAGCAGGGACAGGCTCCGTGTTCGGGGCTCCTCCATCCTCCCTGGGCACGCGGGAGCTGTGGCAAACACATCTCCTGTGGGACCAGCAGGGCTGGCTGGGGCCAGGGATGTTTGCTGGTTCGTTCCCTGTCCTGGGAGCAGTAAAGGCTCCTGAAGGAGGCTCTACCATATAAATCCATGGGGCTGAGTCTCTCCTTGCATCTCCCTGTCTGCTCCTTCATGCCCCAATCTCCATCAGACAGAGCTCTGGGGTAGCTCAGGTTCCTGGTGTGAGAGGAGAGCTCCTCCTGCCCCTCTGAGCTGCTTCCCCAGTGCTATTCTGGGGCAGATCAAGGATAAAAATAAAAACAAAAAGCAAAATCTCTTCCATCTCCGCACTGTAACTCCCTAAGCCTTTGGCACATGCCCTTTCCAGCATCTCAGAATTAATCAGCAGATAAGCAGATGAACTGGCTCTGAATAATCTGTGTATGCAGCACATGGAACGCTGCTCAGCACGGCCTTGGACGCAGCAGGACTTGCTGGGGTGGGCTCAGGGCACATGTCTGTCCCTGTCCCTCTGTCCCTCTGTCCCTGTCCATCCCTGTCCATCCCTGTCCATCCCTGCCCATCCCTGTCCTGCAGCTCCCCAGAGCTGGGCCAGCACACACTGCCCTGCTCTACACCAGGCCAGGGAGGGAGGGAGGCTGGCTCAGCTTGCTGGTCCTCAAACACCCAAATTCAGAGTTTAATTTCAGATTCAGCCGGGGAAGGAGAGGAATTGGCAGGAGCTCTGTCTGAGAGCCTGCACACCCTGGAGCAGTGGGACATGGCAGCCTGAGCCTGGCTTCACACTGAAAGGTTTTGCTTGTGGCTCCTGAGCAGAGGAGGTGGAAGAGAACTGTCCCAGAGCTGTCCCACCCCACAGGGCAGGACAGGGGCAGCTCTTCCCCCGTGGGGTTTGTTCCCCCAGCACAGCTCATCCCTCCTCGTGCCCAGGGCACAAATCCAGCAGCAGGAGACAGGTCCAGGCTGGGGTGCAGGGATGGGAGAGACAAAGCTCTGGCACATTCCTGCTCTCGCTCCCATAATTGACCTGTAGATAAACACATGGCTTCCGCCTTAATCCCCTGCAGCCTCATGAACATCAGCCGCGCTAAATTTTTCATGTAATTAAGAGAAAAACCCTAATCCAGTGTAATTAGCTCCCTGATTGCCAACGTCAGGCAGCAAAGCAGTGTTTGAACAGCAATTCGGGTCTAGCTGGTTAGGCAAATACTGCGTGTGTGGTGCAGTAATTCAGCGCTGGAACAACTCCCCCTGTGCTGTCCTCTCAGGCCATTCCCTGAGCAGCTCTAAGTGCTTTCACTGCTGCAAGAGGCCTCATCTCCCCCAGACTGATGTTCCACCCAGCTCCACCTGCACCCCCGAGGGGCTGGCCATGAAACAAGGCCAGTGGTTCACCCAGAGCCCCCGAGCTGAGCTGGTGTCGGAGTGGTGCCCCCACCCCATCTGCTCCCGGCAGCGATCACACCCAGCCCTGAGGGCAGCACCGCCCCTGCCTGCCTAAATTCAGCATCTGAGAGTCACAACTGAGACCCTGATGGAGAAACAGTCTCCTCGTGAGGGATGCTGAGCACCATCACCGCAACCAGAGCTGGAGGCGACCACACCTACGAGGGGTTTGGTGGTGCAGATCAAAATTTATCCCAGCTACCGAGCCCTTATGGTTTGCAGTGATATTTTTCTCTTTCATTCATATACATGAAGGCAAAATTTTAAGAGCTCGAAATTTGGGAAGGGGAAGCAGATGGGAGAGGAACCGAGAACGTGGATGTGTGTGCCAACGGGGAGGCAGAGAAACCAAGAAAGCAGAGAGAGAAGACACCTTCACTTAACCATTTCATCCATCCCCAGCAACAGGGAGCTGAGCTGCTGAGGCCACTGTCAAATATCTGTTTTCTTTCTAAAATTCACCTGTGATAAAAGCTACAGACACCTCCAGCTCTCAATAGTCACACCTTCATCTTCAGACCTGATACCAGTCTCTTGAAATAAGGCTTTAAAAGCGACATTACTGCAGGAGTATTTGCTGGAGTGTCTCAAGTAGGATTTCACTCCTCATCCTAGGCAGTGTCACAAAGGGTTTGGCTGCTTTTGGAAACAACTCTTGGGTCTTTGTTCTTCCAGTTTCGGTTGCTGCTGCTGCAGAGGCTGAGTTTCTGTGCCTGGGGGAGTGCAGAGTCCCCAGAACCAGCCCCCCCTGAGTGAGGAGCAAGCTCAGAACCCTGAGTGCCAACAGCCCTGAGTGCCAACAGAGCTCTGGTTCCGTGCTGGGGCAGGGCAGAGCCAGCCCTGGGTGTCTGTGCAGCCCTGGCTCTCACTCTGACACAGCCACAGGCTGTGCCTGGCTCCCTCTCTGTGCTCCAGGCTCTGCTTCCCAGCCCTGCTCCCCTGTCCCCTCCCGGTCCCTCTGCCCCGGCGGCGAGCGGAGCAGGCTGCGCCTTTGTAGCAAAGCCAGGCAGATTTCTTCAGACAAAAAGCAGCGAAAATTTATCAATTCAAAGCTGCTTTTAAAGAGAAGCCCCTGAGGAGAGCGAGCCCAGATGCTCTTGCCTGGCTAAGCCAGCTCCTGCTCCTGCCTCCCTTTGGACGCAGGCTGCTTTCCACGCGGGCGCTGGGGTGAGGCAGGCTGGGAGCAGAGCCTCCTGGCCGGATGGCAGCACACCAAGATGGATTTCAGCAGCAGCAGCAGGGATCTGGCACCGTTTGGTGCTCTGCCATCGCTCCCTTTGCAGGGAAACAGCGCTTCCAGCCAAAATCCAACCCTGTCCCTCACAGCCTCCCGGAGGAGCCGCGCCGAGCCCATCCCACATCGCCTGGGACCTGTTCCCAAAGGCAGTGCTACAATTCCATGTGTCCCCGAGGCTGTGGGCACATCCCAAATGGCATTTCCAGCCCCCAGGCAGGCACTGTGCTCTGCCCTTCCCTCTCTGCCCAGGGCCAGGGACCCTCTGGCTGCTGCATTCCAGACAGGAGATCCCCGTTTGCACCCGGGGCCTGTTGGTGGATGGAATTTTTCTGTCTCCCAGGAATTATTGCAGCTTTCAGGCAGCTTTGAGGACGTTCTTCCTGCCCACACCCCCGGTATCGAATGCCACCGACACGTGAGTCTGTGCTGGCTGCTCTGTGGAGCCTTTGCCTTAAATCCAGCACAAATTCCTCTCTCCTTCTCCCCTGCCTGCCCAAAGCCAGGCATCCTAAGGCTCCATGGGGAGCTGTGAGGTGATGAAAGGAGCTGGAGACAGCTCTGTAGGGGCTGGATGCTTTTTTTTTTCCTCTCCTTTCCCCATTTCACATCCATCAGTGCACAACTGGGAGAGCAGCCCCGGACTGGTCAGACTGGGAGCTGGGACAGAGGCACCCACTGGGGATGTGAGCAGCATCCCAGAGATGTCTGCTGCCAGGTGACAAAGCTGCAGCAGAGGCACAGCCCAGCCAGCTGGGAGTGTTCTCAGCCTCTGTTTTGCCAGGGGATGGTGGAAGTGGCTCCAGCCAGAGCCAGGAGTCTCGGGAGTCTCGGCATTCCCGTTAATGAGCACTGGCAGGAGATGTGCAGCCAGTCAGGCAGAGGTGTCAGGGGCACTGAAAGGGGCACAGAGAGGTGTTGGGAGGAAAGGGAGCTGCTCACATTCGCCTCCAGACAGCTTTGAAGTGACCTGAGGGACACCTCCAGGGCCTGAGGCTCCCGTTCTCCACTGGAGCTGGAGCTCCAACAAGGGGAGTTGTTTGAATTGCTCGCACTTAAAACAGACCAGGTATCAAATGTTCCCAAAGCTTTTAAAATAGGAGCTGTAAACTGAGCCAAGGCTCAGAACTGATATGGAAAGTTACCTTCCAGGACAGATTTTCCCAGTGAGGGAGTGCTGGCAGCCACAGCAGCCTCTGTGCACTGAGGCCACTGCTCATTGTCAGAGGAGCTGAGCTCCCTCCTGCCTTTCTCTTCCCATTGCTCCAAACCAACACAGCCACCCCTGCACATCCACACATCTGCAGAGTGCAATCTGCTAATGATCCCAGGCCTCGTGTCCTGTCACTGTCACGATGCATTGGTTGTGTCATGGTTTGCACTCAGCTGTGAACAAATCTCGCCGTGACCTAAAACCACGAGACTCCAATTTTCCTGGTGTTGGAGGCCTCTGGCCTGGCCATTCCAACCCACCAGGTGTTTCCCTGTCTCTTCCTGCAGTTTGTGCCTCCAGAGCCTGGCTGGGAGCCGGGTCCTGCTCTGAGCATCTGCAGTGCTGTGGTTTGTGCCTTCACCAAAGGGCTGCGGCAGCCGCCAAAGCCCCTGCTCCCGAGAGGCCCCGTGCCTTGAAAATTCATTCTAAAGCAGCTTCAAACCCTCCAGTTTTCATTATTAATATGACTCCTTTCATCAGAGTCCACTCATCTTTTTGCTTTCTATTCCTGTCTCTACCCTTTCATTGTTTCCCTGGCGCTTCCATGGGAATGGCACCGAAACCCCGACCCGGGCAGCGCCTGCTCCCTTCCAGCAGCAGGAATTTATTCCATCAAAGCTTCCTCCTCGAATCAAGGGTTTGTTGTGGTGGTGGTTTTTTTTTTTTCTTCCCTACTTCGTTTTAATTCCATCTGTATTTAATCCCAGACAAACACAAACAACAATCTCAGCTCCCTAAGGCCATCGCTTTCTAAATCAGTTACAGCCAACTCCAATTAGCAGGCAGGCAACATGAGCAGCTCCGTACGCTCCTGGATCTTTGGGAACGAGCCAGCCCAGAAGGTCCTTTTCCCCAGACTGTCCCTTTTTTCCTTCTGAAGGACTTGCACAATCATTAGAGTCACAGGCTCTGCAAGATGAAACACCCTCCCCTTTGCTTCTGCCACCGCGGGGATGATGTTCCGTGGCCTCATTAATGCTGTTTGTGGTTCTGTGCTCCCGCACCTGAGTCTACCTGCAGGCTTTGATTTATAAGAGGATCCCAAAGGCTCCACAAGTGCTGAAGAGAGACTTTATCGGTCACTTTAGCTCCCCTCTTAGCCTGCACTTGAAACAGCTCCTTAACAGCCTCTCCAAGCCGCGCTGAGGAGAGGCAGCAGTGCCTGGGAAACCTCTTCCCTTCTCAGGCCGTGACAGCATCTCTTGGAATTACCCTGGGGCAGAAGCCTCAGAGGAACTCGCCCCTTTGGTGAGGAGCAGCTCATGGAGTTACTTGGTTGAACCTGACTGTGAGATATTTTTTCCCCAATGAGGGTCACTGTGGCGGTGGAGGGTGTGCCCTGACCACCCCGGGGCTGGGAAGGATGGCCAGCCAAGGTCCATCTGGAGACACCGCCGGGCTCCTCCCTCGCTCCCACCGGCTGGCAGGGGATGCACGGAGCCAGATCCGGCACTGCTGGGCTTCAGCTCAGCGTGCTGCCAGCAGCTGCCAAAGGGACAGACGAGGACGGGAGAGGAGATCACTGGCATTGCTGCAAACCCCTTCTCCAGCCACGTTTCCCCAGCTCGGTGTCCAGGCTCCCTGCGATTTCTCCGCTCCTCTCCCGTTGTTCACACACCTCCCCGGCAGCCAGGAAAGGATTTCCCCCGTTCCTGCCTGTTCCTGGCACGCAGGGATATCAGGAGGAGCAGTGTCTGCAGGCAGACAGATTTATCCACCTGCCCTACCTGGCAAAACTGATTGGGTTTGACAGATGTGCCGGCGCATTAACAACCAGTTTAGCATGGAAACGAGCGGAGCAGTGCTCCTCACAGATGTTAGGTGGAGAAGTTTATCTAAAGCACATTTTATGGCTGTGCTGGATGTATTAGATCAGCAACCTCATGAAAAATCACTACAGGCTCCTTCCCCTAACAAATGCACAGAAATCTTTAAAATCAAATAAAACAAAACCTCCCCCGAACAAAGAGCGAGACGTTTTACAAACCAAATTCTTTGCTGCTGAGGTGACTTCAGCTCTTGGGTGAGGATTAAAGAGATCACCAGGAAGGAGAAAGGGGCGCAAAGTCCCCAGTCCAGCCCCACACAACCCATCCCTGACCAATCATTCCCAGGACCTGCCTTCCCCCTCCGAGCAAGCGATTTAAGTCCCGTTATTTTGGAGAGTTCTCGAGACAGAGCAGCATTAATGGGCTCCACTGTCTGCAAAGTGCTCGTGCTTAGACACCCGCAAAGCTGAGCAAGAGAGGCACCAGGCTAAAAAATGTTCCCTCTCAAGCAAAACAGACTCGCACTTGGATTGCACAGAAATTAAAGCAACAAAAGGTCTCTGAAGCCAATTGCCATCTAACCGAGGAACAGGCTCGTCACTTTGTACACCCATCTGGCAAGGACATACTTTCCATTTCAGCAAGTGCGAGGATGGGTGGACAGCGAGGGAAATGTGAAAACAGCAAAGAAAGGAGAAGAATGCAAACCTGCAGGACAACACTGCTGCCCTGTTATGAATACTGTACTCTATTCATATGAAAATCCATACGGCTGCTACTGTTGCATGCACTCTTCTTACACAGCATGAAATTAAAATTCCTCCTCAGTCTCACATTGCCAGCACCACAGAGCAGCTCCAGAGCAGGCGAGCAGGCAATTTATCCTTTGGCTTCCTCAGACGGGCTTGTGCTGGGATTGGAAGCCAGTGGGGTGAGGGAGACGAGTCTATTGCCCACGGTGACAAATTCTGCTTCCCAAACAAATCCCAGGGAAATATTGCTGGCCTGGAGCGTGGCTGCTGGTGCTCCTTTCCCAGCGCAGTTTCACATGCCTAATTCCCCCCAGGCCCCCCTGCCACTTCCCTTCTTATCTTCCCAGAACAAACTCAACGTGCAGGCTAATTTCAAGGAGTGTTTCACCCAGAGTCCAGCCAAATGTCAGTGGATCTGCTGGAAATGCAAATTGAGACAATCATGCAAAAGAGGAGAGCTTATGGATTGTGCGGGAGGGCAACGGGAGGCAAATAAAAGCTGACAGGGACGGGGAGCGGGGAACGAATCTCCCCCGTCTGGAGTTGTTGATGGTTTGCACGAACGCCCGGCGAGCAGCAAACACAGACTCCCAAAAACGGCCAAATCCCATTGATTATTACTGTTAAACTGTCTGCGTGCCTCCAAACCCCACCCATCTCCGAGCTCCTAAACCAGCATTTCGCTCCCACCATTCCCACCCACTCCACGGGGTGTAAATGACAGGGAAGAGATGAAGGAGGGATCTGGAGCAGATCTGGGGAGCCTGGGAATTTTTTTTTTTTTTTTTTTTTTTTTTGTGGTTTCCCGAATTCCAAAGAGCCATTGAGTTGTCAAAAGCAATTGCAGCTCTCACAGAAAGTGTTTTATTTTGTGCTTTTGAGAAAGTCGGGATAACTGTGAGATCATCTGGGGACAAAGTGAGGGGAAGATGCTGGAGACGAGAACTTGATTAGCTCAAACCCAGCCACAAGAATTTTTCAGATACAAGCAAATTCGTTCTAAGGTTTGCTCATTCTGTATGCAAAGGAACAGCCAGCAGGACAGGATCTATACTATGTGCCGTAACATGATATGGAATTAATCCCCTCAGGTTACAAAATTCCTCATAAATTGCGAGGGGGACGGTATCGGCTGTGTTACATTTTATCACACGTTCTGTCAAAATATCCCCGGCAGGGAACCTTTTTGGAGATGCAATCAGCACCAAAGCCTTGTTTGGGGAGGAAGATTTGAGCTAAACAGCAGCACACTCCAATATGTTCCTTGGGAGAGCGCTGGAGAGAAACCCCTCGGAGCGGGGTTAGTGGGGTCTGCCCTTCTTAAATCACCTCATTTCATGGCTTTGCCCAGCCCCACACAGAGCAGAGAGGCTCTCAGGTTCTATTAACAGCACTACTAATCCAGGCTGGCTGCTCCAGCCTGCCCCGAGCCCCCCGGGACCACCAAACACTTCACCACAGCAGCCCCCGAGGCGCTCGCCACCTCCCAGGTGATGCAGGGCAAGGCGAACGTTTCACGCCCCAGCTCACAGCCCCCAAATCGTCATCGCCCCGTGGAGCAGAGCAAAGAGAGCCAGGGCTGAGCTGGCAGTGGCACTGGGGTGGGGACAGCAGGCTCCTCCAGCGCTGGCCTCTCTGAGTGCTCACGCTTGGCTGGGCCCCGCGCTTTTGTGAGGCGCTCCGGTGTTTTTGGCAGCCAGTGAACTGGAAGGAAAAGGGTCTGATTATCTCCTCCAGCACCTCAGTGGTGACCCAGACCACTGACCCCTTTCCTGTCACTCTACATTTGCTCTGGATGTTTTACACAGCGAGGGGGCAAAGCCTTCACAATTGATCCAGGCTGCATCCAAAGGCTCCGTGGTTGCCATGTGATTCCGGCTCCATCCCTTGCTCGGGGGCTCTTGATCTGCCTGTCCACCTTAGAGGAGAGATCTGGGGGGCAATGCTGGGGTCAGGACCTCCAGCACAGGCTGGGCAGTTCTCATTCACACAAAAGCTTCTCCGTGTCCAATGTCTGCTCGAAAGCAAGATAATGCAGCCTCCATTTACACCAAAGTCCTCATTGCCACAGATCACAGAGCCCAGAATGGTTTGGGCTGGAAGTGACCCTAAAGCCCATCTCATCCCAAGCCCCCTGCCATGGTGGGAGACCATTCCACTATCCCAGGCTACCCAGAGCCCCATCCAGCCTGGCCTTGGACACTTGGTGGAGTGGGGAGCCCAGATGTTGACAGTGCCCCAAGATGAAAACAACTGCACTGGGTTTGTGTTACCTGAACACTGAAATCAGCCCTGGAAGTGCTCACTGCTGTTATATGGCACCGACCCTGACTCACAGCTTGGCCTGCAGCTTCAGGGTAAAGCTCTCTGCAGCATCCAGCAGGCATCCAAATCCCCCAAAGTTTCTCAGTCCTGCCTGATGCGAGCAGAGGTTTGCCAGCCGAGCTATGCTCAGCTCCAGCTGAGCCTGGCACAAGCAGATTGTGTGACAGATGAAAAACAGCCACCTGGATTCCTGCAGTGGAGACAGCCAGGGAAGATCCTGGGGAAGGCACTGCTCTGTGGGAATCTGCAGGAGCCTCCCTGCAGCAGCAGCTGCAGTGCCAGAGGAGCGTGGGGGCTGCCCCAGGCTCTGGGCTGGGACACAAAGCTTGAGCCCAAGAACCACTGGCTCCAGGCCAGTCCAGACTGGGAGAGGCTGCTGCTCTGGCAGAGGTTTGGCAGTCGGTGTGGGTTTGGGGTGGGTTCATCTTAAAGACCTTTGGCCACGAGTCAAGGACACAGAGCTTGTCAGGGATGGGGAGGGGACCATGACAGCCTTTCCCCGAAACAGGAGAGAAGCTGGGGGCTGTGAGCTCCTAAGCCAGCTCTGGGAATCTTTGTACAGCTGTGTCCTCCTGTCCAGCTGTAAAATGGACATAAATTTACCCTCATTTCCCTCCCTGCTCTCGGGGGATGTGGGCAGGGAACATCAGCACGGCGGTGGAGGCTTTGCTCTGTGTTACTGCAGGATCAATAAATAATGCCCAGGGCCCTGCTGATGTCCCAGCAAAAAGCTTGAGCAGAAAGAGGGGAAAGGAGGTGAGAAAGGAGCTCGCACAGGTGCTCCTTCTGCTCCAGCAGCTCCTCGTGCTGAAAGCATTTTAAAAGGAAAATGGGGCTGACCATGCCCTGATGTCTCTTCCAAGAAGTTGTGGAGCAGTTGGGAGATGCAGGGAGAAACTCACAGTGTCAAAGCCGGGAAGGGCAATCCCATAAAAACCAACTGAGCAGGAAAGCCAGCAGAGCCAGGGAGCAGCTCCTGGTGATCCCAGAGATGCTGCTCCAGCAGGACAGGACATGGTGGTGGCACGGGGATGCAGGGATGGGGACCCACCTGCTGCCTCGCTCGCTGCTGGCACAGACAGGATCCAGCCCCTCTTTAATGAATTCATCAAAGTATTTTTAAATCAAGTGCGGCGCCCTCGGTGTCACCCTGCTGGCACCCCCGGGAGCGGCTGGAGCAGGCCTGGCTGCTGGGATATAATTAAATACCAACACATGTATCCTGTGCTCCGTGCAGCGCCTGTGTTTGCTCCTGCTAATTGGGATGTGAGGGGAAGAGCCTCACAGCAGAGCCCTACGTGCTGCCACGCCGCTTTCCCTTCAAGATTCCGACAGCCAAATCCCATCTTCCCGCTCCGCCTTCCTCTCCCATTCCTCCTCCCAGGAAAAGGTGCTCCCTGGCCTCCCATTCCACCTCCTCCTGCTCAATCAGCTCCCCTCTGATGGAGCACTCCTAGCAGTGTCCCTGGGTCACCCAGCCCCTTCTCCCATCCCGTCCCTTTCCCGGGAGCAGCTCCGGCTCCGTGCGAGCACAGCCACGTCCTTGCCATGATAGGTGCAATTTGGAGCAATTTCCCTGCCAGCCTGGCTGCAATCTCGTGTAATCTCCCCCCAGAGGGGATCAGAGATCCCACGGTGCCGTACAGAATGCAAATCACATCCCCCCACGGCTCTGAATAATGCAGAGGAGAGCAGCCAGCGAAATCTGGGAAGGTGGAGTGTCTGCCTGCTCCTCTTTGGGGATCCTCCACGCCAGCTCGGACACACAAAGAGCTTTGGCACTGCCTGGGCAAGGGAAATCATTAGTTTGGACCCTTCCAACCAACAGCTTCCTGCTTAAAGGTGCTGGGGACCTGTCCAAAGGTGCCCTGGGGGGTTGTGTATTCAAATGATGTCACCAGAGCTAGGGTGGGGACTCTGTGAGCTCCCACCGCCCTCGGCAGAGCAGGTCCGGGCTCAGAGGGAGTGCCCCAAGATTGGAAACACAGAGTGAAGCCTCTGCACCTCAGCTGCTGATGCCTCCCTGCTGGTCAGCAGCAACATCTCCTTCCCTGTCCCAGTCCCATGGATCTGCTTCACCCGGAGCTGCCAGCCTAAGGCACCCCTCGTGGGGGTGGAGGTGTGGGAGGTAAAACTGTTCTGCTTCCCTCCCAACAGCGCCTGAACCCCAGCACAGCAAGGCCATGCATTAAAAATACCTGCTCCTCGCAGCCCAAACCACAGCTATTTAACAGTCCAGTTGGCAATTCCGGCAGAGCATTATAGCTCCAACGCTCCCAAGCCCTTCATTTAAGGTGGAGTGGGAATTTCTTGCTCTGGCATATGCCCCTGGGTGCTCCAGTTCTCACCTCAAACCCTCAGATCTCTCAGCGGGACCTGGAGCTGAGTCCACCCCCGAATTTAACGTTTCAGACCTCGCCTGTACCCAGCAGCACAAAGCCCCCAGCTCTGAGCAGCACCAGGAGAAGCAAGACGTGGAAAATCCAAATGCAGGGAGGCCCAGGAACAAGGAGGGAGGCACCAATGAAATGTTTTTCACTTTGTTATCCTAACGGGATGTGAACTGGGAGAAAGTTCCCCGAGGGCACAGAAAACTTCTACCAGCTGAATTTTCCTTTCAGAAACCCCAGCCAGAGCCCTCCAGATTAAGCAGGGATTTGCTCATTCTGGGATTTTGCTGTAATCCAAACCACAATTCCCTGATAAGCTGTTTCGGCGTTTGTGAACCCACGTGTCCCAGATGCCGCCAGAGCATCACAACCACAAACCAATTCCTGCCGGGAGCGGTGGCCAATTCCCAGCGCTGCCAGTCTCCCTCCATGGGCAAAGGCAGCAGGAGCAGCAGAGCCAGGTATAAGCACACGGCAGCCCTGGGGTGTCTGTCACCTCCCAGAGCACTTTTGTCCCTGCCAGGGACACTCCCCGGGACACAGAGCGGTGGGGGAAGGCTGATCTGGGAGAGCAATCCTCCAAAAAACACAGCGCCTTCAAATCTGAGCTACTTCTAGTGCAACCACCGAGCTCTGCCTTCCTAAAAATCTTCCTATGGTTGGAGAAAAACTCCTTCAAAGCTTTGGCATCCGATCCCCTTTAAAAACCTCCTTCACCATAGCAGCACTCAGCCAAAAAGCCACATTTTTAGGGGGAAATGAGGCATTTCCAGCTGCTCCCAGCGCTCAGACCCTGGGCAGAGGAACCAAGGGCACGGACCTGCTGAGCACATGGCACAAGAGGAGCCTCCTGGGCACTGACATTCACATCTACCTGCAGAGAACTGAGCTGGACTAAAATTGAGTCGAAACATGTAAAACTCAGTGGGAGGGATTATTTTCCAGCGCTGATGGGAAATGGACTTTGTTGTTTAGATGGGAGCAAGGGGAAACAGATTCCTCTCCTCTCCCCAAGGCCATGCAGTGGTTTGGAGCTCACCTGAGCCTGGTGGGACACAGCAGTGACCATCCCACACCAACAGGAAAGTTGTCCCCAGCCCCACAGGGCTGCCAGATCCCCCCCTCACCTCTCCCCACGCACCTCTCCCCGCAGTCAGTCCTTGCCCAGCATCTCTTTTCGTTCCCTTCCAAGAGCACGAGCCTCAGGAAGACACAAACCGCGCTCTAAACAAAGGCTGACATGTCTTGAAACAATTATTGCCCATCGTGGGGGAGGAGGAGGGCTGGCAAAAGATTATTTTGGGAGATTAGGTCTAGAGTGACTGACAAACTGATATGCAACGGCGTTTGTTTTTAATCTGAAACAGGTTTGGGATGGAATCGAGGGAAAAAAAACCAAACTGCAGCCACCCACCGCCGAGAGCTGCTCGGAGGCAGGGGAGCTGCAGCCAGCAATACTAATGTGCTTCTCACTTCCCAGCCACCCTCAGCCTCCAAGGGGACACATCCCTGTCCCCAGCACTGTCCTGGAACCTGCCCTCGCTCCCTCCCGGGGCAGGGACAGACCCACGGACCTGCAGGAGAAATGGTGCTGCTGCTGGGGCATCACCCACGGAGCCCCAGAGCGCCCCAGGGCTGGGACTGAGCCTTGCAGTGGGACAGGTGGAAGGTGATTTTTGCCCTGGGCCCCTTCACTGAACACATTTTCAGTTATCGTTGGGTTTCCAGTATTTATTGGGTGTTTCATTCCCGCCCAGCCCAGGGGAAGTGTCAGAGGCTGCACCCAGAGCCTGCACAGCCAGGCAGCCCTGGCACAGCTTTTACAGCAGGGGCACTCTGGAAATGCCTTCCTGTACATCCTGAGCACAAACCAGTGCCCCCAGCAGCAGCACCTGCGCCTTTCCTGGGCTCTGGGTTGTTTTTTCTTGCCCTTTTAGGAAGAAATTCAGTGTTTTTACTCTCGGTGCCCCCCGTGTTATCGACAGCTCGGTGTGTATCAGTGCATTACTCTGTGCTGCTGAGTGAGGGCTTAGGGGGAGATTTAAATATTAGGGGAGCTTTGGATAAGCAGAGATGGGAAGGGGAAAGGAGGTGAGGATGAGCCCCCGGGGGATTTTCGGGAGNGCCCAGCCCGGCCCAGCCCAGCCCCTGCCTGTGTTTCAGTGCCCGGGGTCTGACAGCCACACTTGATGCAAAATTCACAGCCAGGACCAGAGACAGCTCAGCAAACACCCCCCAAACGTGGATCCCACAGCGACGGCAACATCCAAGCCCTGCCCAGGCTCCAAACCTGCCCAAACCTTCCCCCCAAAGCTGCCAAGTCCACCCAGAGACACAGCCCCAGGTGCTGCTGCAAGCTGAAGGTGGCTCCGAGCTGAGAGCAGCTGCCTTCGTTCATTTTTAGCAGATTTTTAACACCGATTTTACTAAGTTTAAAAAAAAAAAACTGCCCCAAAGGCAGCTGGAGGCAGTGCCCATGCAGAGCATCCTCGGTGATTTCCTGCAGCAGGGCCACCAACAGCGCGGGTGTCGCCTGCGGTGGGGCACAGGCAGCATTCCGGGGCCAGATGCCACCCGGCCGAGTAAAACCAGGCTCCCAGAGTGGAGGGATTTCTGTTCCTGCAATCCAATCCCCTCTGCTGAGCCGCTGCCAAGCGCCCTCCTGGCCCCGCTGCCACGGAGCGGCTGCTGCCAGCAGAGCCTCTGGAAAAGTTCGGGAGGGAGGGGAAACAATGGAAAATAAGGGGAAAAAAAAACCCCAACAACTCTCCCTCTTGAGATGAATATCTCTAATTTAACTTATTTTGAAGAATAACAACCAGGGGGACAAAGGCAGAGAGAGCACTGGCCCCCAGCTCGCCCCCAGCCCGGTCCTGGTGGCCCTGGATGGGATGGAAGTGGCAGCACACCTGGGGAGGGGGGATTAGCACGGGGGGCTGCTCCCTGCTGTCCCCATCCTCAGCACGGACAGGCAGCTGAAAGCAGATTTATCTGCTGGATAATAAAGGCAAAAGATTCTCAAAAGGGACGAGTTTCAAGCCAAATCGCCAGGCTCCTGCACTTCTTTCTTTAATCCCTCTCAAAACTGTTGGAATTAGATGGGCGAGGGGGGAGGGTGGGGGGCATCTTCACCCAAAAAGCAGCAGAGCTGCCGTGGCTGGAGCTCCTGTGGCAGCCAAGAGCTGCAGAGGTGCCTGCGAGGCACAAAGAGGAGATTAAGGCTGAAAGGCTGCAGCCAGGCTAGGAGGCTGCTGGAGAGGATGGGGAGAGCGCAGGGGAAATATTCCTGGATGCCTGACAAGGAGAGGCAGAGACCATCTGGGTGAGGGGAGGGAGGGCAGCGTGCCAGGGACAGCCATGGGAAGGATCAGCCCGGCCAGGGGAAGGCAGCTCCTCCCTGCTGCCTGTGCAGGACCCACTCCCAGCCTCCTCTTCCTCCTCGGGAGGGGAGAAGAGCAGGTTGGAGCTCTGAGAGGGGCACAGACACATCAGCTCATCCAGCCAGGGAATGGTCTGTGCTGGAAGGGACCTCAAATCTCATCTCACTCCACAGGCACGGACACCTCCCACTGTCCCAGGCTGCTCCAAGCCCTGTCCAGCCTGGCCCTGGAACCTTCCAGGGATCCAGGGGCAGCCATAGCTTCTCTGGGCACCTGTGCCAGGGCCTGCCCACCCTCCCAGGGAAGGATTTTCCCACTATCCCATCCAAACCTGCTCTCCTTCAGGTTGAAGCCATTGCTCTCCTGCCCTGGAAGCATCAGCAGAGCACGGAGCATCCTCTGTGTGCTGCCACAGCCCCGGAACTCAGCCCAGCCCAGCCCAGCCCTCTCAGCCTCCTCATCCTCACGGGCACAGGGCAAGGCTTGCCCTGCCCTGGAGCCATCGGGGTGCTGCCATAGGAATGCAGCGATCAGGAATGGTTTGATAACAGCTCCCAGCCGCGCTTCACCCTCCCGGGCCATGGGCGGGAGCGGTTTGGGATCGGGCAGGAGGTTTTGGGATTGGGATGCTGCCCTTGTTGGGAACGGGACCAGGAGCCGGCGGCGCGTTTGTCACAGGGCCCTGTCAGAGGTTAACCACTTGTGGCATCTGCTGGCCTGGGTCGGGCTCGAAGCAGTGACCCAAAAGGGACAGGTTTGGCTGTCCCCAGCAGCAGCCCCCGGGAGCCATCCCGCTCTGCCTCCGGACAAAGGAGCTCGGGAAGGGCAGGGAGGTGCTGGGCTCCCCCATCAACATTCACTGCAGACACCGGCGCCTCTCCCCGGGAGGAATCAAAGCCTCATTGATATGTGAATTATGAATGAAACCTTAAGCTTTTAAACTCTTAACCTGTGCATTTCTAAGAAAGTCTTAATTTAGCCGGAGACACGGCAGGAAAGAACAATGGTTCGGGGGAAGGTACTGGATTTTCTGGGCTTTTAGAACACACCCTGGTTTCAGGTGAATATTTCGTTTGCTGAGCCCGGGGGCAGAAGGAAATCCTGATGCACACTGACCAAAGCTGAGGACTGAAATGTGTGCTGCCCTGAGCCCGGGGATGAGGCTGACTGACACCGACACCATCCCTGCTCCAACCCCCGCTTCTCCCTCCGCCACGTTTCCGATTTCAAGGCGCGCTCTGGGATGCTTTGGCGCTGAGCAAACCCCTGAACATCACCCCGAACGTGTTTGTGAATTTATCCCCGGCCCGCGGCGCTGGAGAAGGCTCTGGGAAGCAGCAGAGGAATTCAGGGATTGGGCGGGCAGGGGTCAGGTCAGCTCACACCAAAGAGAGCCAGGGCGGGTCAGGCTGCTGAAAGCAGCGCTCATTAGGACAATAAACTGTGTAATGAAGAGGTTGGAGGTGCTTTGCCCAGGGCTGGGGAGGGGCTGTTAAACCTTTTACCGTCACTACAATTCCCCCCTCCGGCTTCCCCTCCGCTGGAGCTCACCCAAACCTCGCCTGGCTGAGCGGGGCTCAAGGAGGTTTGGTTTATTTTCCAGACAGCCTCGGGCACGTTGCTGCCATCAGAGCAGAGCCAGGAGCAGTGGAGCAGGGCTGAGCACAAAAAGCAGCGAAGGGAGGATGGAGAGGAGGAGATGGGGTCCAGGGTGGGCGCGGGGCTTGCCCAACTCTTCTGCTGGGTGGAAGAGGATGGTGCTGCTCGGGGGGAGGAACCAGGCAGAACTGGGGCAGAAGAGGCAACGCCACCCTTGGGAATGCAGGGATTACACATCATGAGCCAGCAGAGCTCCTCGTTTTCAAAGGAGGAAAGGAGGGGAAAAAAAAATAGCTTAAAAAATATAAAAATCAATCAGCCACAAATTATAAATAAAAGAGATGAAAGTTAAGAGTGAAACGAAACAAAGCCCCAGGTGGCCTCTGCCTGGGGCACTCCTGCTAATTTTAGTTTCTCGGCTCTTCCCGGAGCCGTCTGAGTGCTCAGGTTCAGAGCATCTCCTGCAGCTCCCCAAATGTTCCACGCTGGGATGGCCCCGCCTGGCTGTGGGTGGGGAAGGGGAAGGCGAGGAAGGGTCCTGTGGGACCCATCCCTGCTGTGACAAACCCACTGTGTCCCTGAGCTGGCGAGGGGTGGCCAGAGGTGACCACTGGCCGGGCCACTGTGAGCCCAGCCCAGCTGTGCCCAGCCCAGCTGTGCCCACCCCAGCTGTGCCCAGCCCAGCAGCCCTTCCAGCCCTGCAGCCCTTCCAGCCCTGCAGCCCTTCCTGCTCACCCCAGTGCCTCCCACAAACCTCCCTCTCTCTGCAGAGGCTGAACAGAGCACCCAGAGCCCCTTCCCCACCCCTTCCCTGCCCAAACCCCGCGGGCTCTGCGGGTGTGGGGAAGGGGCTTGGCTGGACAGAGCTGTTGGCAGCCCCCACGTTTATTCCAGGGAGAGAAACGGCAGCAGCCTCCCTCACAGAGGCATCCTATCCAGCAGAATGGATTTAAATGCCTAATGAAGGAATAAATCTGGGAGCGGGAGACATTTACTGCGTCCTTCCTCACACAGAGCCTTTGTGGTGCCGGGGGGAGCCCAGCACCTGCTCCGGGCCCGCTCCGAGGGTAATGGATTAGGCAGCATCCCATTAAACGAGCCTCTACCTGTCAGGGGATATGGAGCACTCCCAGCCTCCACATCCATTCCCAAGGACTCGGCAGTGCCCGACAAGAGGCAGAACTCAATCGACAGGGACCTTCCCCGGGGGCGCGGGCAGCCAGCAGCGCTGCGGGGACAGAGATGGATTGGGGCACTTTGCCTCCGCGTGACACAGCAGGGACTTCTCCTTCCTGCTTTGGATCCCCCCGGGCAGAGTGTCAGAGGGGAGAAGTCCTGCACCCAGCCTGGCACACCAGGGCTGTGCTGAAGCAGGGGCTCAGGGGGTGGGGGTGAAGCTGCCCAGAGGACAATCCAGCCCTGCCTGTGCCCCCAGGCCCTGGAAAGGAGCTGCCTTCAGCCTGGCACAGCTCTGAGTGCTCTGCCACGTTCCTGCAGGTGGAAGAGCTCTGTTTGCCTTTGTTGTGGTGCAGGGATGAGAATCCCCCAGTGCTGCATGGAGCGGGGAAGGAGCAGCACAAGGCCGGGCAGAAAGGAGCTGGGGAGGTCTGTGCACAGCAGATTGTGTTTGCCTGTGCTCTGGGGCAGAAATGCCACAGCCAAGGGAGGCTGAGCCGTGCCCACGGCCCCAGACACGGAGCAGGAGCTGGGGCTGTAAAGCTGAGTGCCACGAGCACCCCACACATCCCCACCCCTGTGCTCCCCAGCCTCGCCCCACACCCCCAGCACCCCACGGGGGTCTGCCTGCCCCTCCCTGCAGGGCAGGGGAAGCACAGGGTGGGGATGGTGTTCAGAGCCCAGCCCTGGATGTGTTTTACATCCCAGGGAAGTGAGTGCACCAGCAAATATTCCAGACGGGTGCTGAGGGATGGAATAGCAAGCACCTGCTCCATCCCCACAGCCCCTACAGCATCCTACAGCATCCCAGATCATCCCACAGCATCCTACAACATCCCACAGCATCCCAGAGCATCCTACAACATCCCACAGCATCCTACAACATCCCACAGCATCCCACAGCATCCTACAACATCCCAGAGCATCCTACAACATCCCACAGCATCCCAGAGCATCCCAGAGCATCCCAGAACATCCCAGAACATCCCAGAGCATCCCACAGCATCCCACAGCATCCCAGAGCATCCCAGCTGCCATTTGGATCTCAGCTTTACCTCCCCCACCTCCCAAGCACAGCCAAGCTCACCCTGCCCTTTCCCTGCCCTCCTGCCTCCCCTCCCTCCCCCACGATCCCAAAGGTCAGGTTGGAAATTCAGGGGTCAGGAAGAAGAAATGGAGCAGGGTCAGGGGTGATGGAAGCACACAGGGAGGAATTTCACCTCTCCAAGCGTTTGCTTCCATGAGTCAGCAGCTCCAGAGCTCCTGCCAGGCGTGGGGGAGCTGAGCTGGGCCAGGGCAGTGCAGAGGGGACTTGTGGGGACAGAGCAGGGTGTCCCCACCCCACAGCCATGGGCAGCTCCTCTCTCCTGGAGCTTCTCTCCTTTTTTTTTTTTTTTTGCTTATCCCAAGCTTCTCAAGATGCCAGCAAAAAGAAAAAAAACCAAAACCCAAACCCACCTGAATGCCAACCCCCAGAGCAAAGCTCCAGCAGAAATGGAGCGAGAGGAAATTAAAGATGTGTTTAACACATCTGGAGTTTCCATCTCCCATCTGCGGAGCCGAGCGAGGCAGACGGAGAGAGGGAAGGTCCTGCAGGTTCCTCCCCAGGTGCCTGCTCAGGGGAGGGAGCTGGGCTCCAGCAGGGGCTGGAGTCAATAAATCTCTCATCCCACATCGCTTCTGTCATCCCATGCCCCGAACAGCAGCCTTTGGGGTTTTCCCTGTAATTCACATTTTCACTGCTCTCTCTATCTGCCAGACACATCCATTAGCTCTCCCTTCCCAAACTGCTCTTTGGGCACTTTGGGGAGCCCTGGGAGGATTCCAGCCTCTCTCTGCCGGAAAGGTACAAACAATTCCCGTGCTGGGAGGGGATGGATGCACCCCACTGGACCCACGAGGTGGGCAAACAGAGCAGAGAGCCAGGCACGGGCTGCAACATCCCCTCTGGAGCACAGGGAGCTGCCCCACGTGGAGAGGGCCCATCCCCATCCCCATCCCTGGGCCCCATTCCCAGGGAAGGTGGAGATCTCCTTCCACGCAGGAAGTGCAGCTGCAATTGGGAAATGTGCTGCCAGAGGGAAAAAAATAAAAAAAAAAGCTGTTTTCAAGTAAATGTCCCTAATAATAAAAGTGAATGAAGAAAGCAACACATCCAAACAAAAAATAGTACATTTGTGCTGGAGAAGCAAAAATGATTCTAAAAAAGAGAGCTTTATCAACAATTTCCAGAAGGCATCGGCTGCTCTTTAATGCCCCTGGAGGAACAGCACAGCTCCTGCTGGACCTGGGCTGCCTGGTGCCTCTGATCGCAGGGCTCTGAACAAGCCAGGCTCCGAGCAGCACACTTGACAAACACGAAACTTGTTTGTTTTCTCCAGCAAACACTGAGGAAACACTGAGCTGCCTTTCTCACCCCAGACCTGGTGCCTTTGCTCTCAGCAGCTCAAGGCACTCCTGTTCTTCCCACTGAGGGGTCTGGGACTGGCATCCTCTCCCAGGGGCAAATGCAAGTCACACTCTAAGGTGGTGGCAATGACTAATTTAGGGGTGCTCTGCCTTAAAGGGGCTGGCAGGGGCAGAGGGAGTGAGGGAAGACAAGCAATTCCCACCTGCAGTCCCTCAGAGATTTGCGCTGCTGGCTCCCAGCCTGGCAGGATGCTGGGGCTGGTTTGCCTAAGGCCTGCAGGCAGGTTTACGAGATTAAAGCCCGGCACACAATAAATAATTTAGCAGCTAACCACAAAAAGAACCCTTCCCGTGCTGTATGGGAGCGGGGCTGTATGATGTGTACATTCATGTTAAGTGCACGCAGCTTTCATGTACACGGAGCTGTTTGATGCTGAGCCGTGTCACCGAGCAGCGGGAGAGGGGCAGGGCACCGAGGGCACCGAGAGCTGCCAGGGGCTGGTGGGACAATTACTGATGAAGCCTCTCACTAATTATTGCAGCCCTCCCCTGCTGCTGCCTGTGCTCCCCTTCTGCATCCGCGGAATCCAAGGAATCGCAATCCTAAACCCTTTATTCCTCCACCATCATCCCCTGCTCCCAGTGAGCTCCCCAGTATGAACTGGGAGTGGCTGGTGGGCTCCGGAGGAAGCTCCATGGGAATGACAGCTTTGGGCAGTGCTCAGGTTTAGTTGTTCCTGACCCGGCCCTTCCACAGCTCCAGGGAATTCTGGTGCAAAATCCCCTGGGATGCTGCATCCCCGGGAGCTCCTTCCAGCAGGCAAGGCTTTCTCTCCCTCTGTCCTTCCAAAGCTGGGCTGCCTGCAGAGAGCTCCCCGAAGGCAAGGGCAGGCTTCTGCCTATCCAAGCAGCTCGGCAGGAATGGGAAGAGGCTGGTAAAAGGCAGGGGGAGGTGCGGAGCCCATGCATCATGACAGGAGTAATGGACCCGTGCTGACGGAGACTGTGCCCCGCACACACCGGGCAGAGGCTGGGCTGATGGATCAGCCATCCCAAACCCGGCAGGACCCTACAGCCCTGCTCAGCGCCGGCAGCCACGGGCTGAGAACACCATCAGGGCGTGGTGGGGACATCCAGCATCGCTGCACACCCAGGGAGAGCCTCGCAGCCATCCCCACCTCAAACCACAGCCGCGTGCCTTTCCCCAGGCACCTCACCCCCCATGGTCCCTAAACCCCAACCTTTTCGCAGAGGCAGCAGCAGCTCGGGGGCTGTGGCAGCGCCCAGGGCCCTCCCTGCACATTCCCCTCTCTCTCCCGGCACATTTGTGGTTTCCACATTTGTTTTTTCTGCCTCGAGGAGGCATTTAGAGAAGCAACATAGCCTGGTCTTCTCACAGTATTTCTTGCCGCCCGGGGATTTAAGATCTTACAAATGGACCAAAACCTGTGTTATTTTGACCTCTGAGGATTTTTAAAGCCTGCAGAAAAATATGTTTATAGTAAAGAAAGCATGAACTTCTTGACTGGCGAGGAGAGAGGCAGGAGTCTGACACTGCCCTACCCCCAAAGCCAACAACATCCAGAACACGGCGACTCCTTCAGCTTCACACTCCGAGGGAAGCAGGAACAGGCAGGAAAACCAACAGGAGCTCACAAAAGAGTTTGGAATTTCGTGATATTTTTCACCAAGATCATTTCAAGCAAGAAACTCATTATCGAACTTGATGAAAACATCGTGAAATGGAGGAGGAATAACTTCTGCCTCACTTGATGCTCATAAAGGAGATAATACCTCTGAGAGAAGGTGTGGGGATGGATTATCTCTGAAATACGATCAAGATAAAGATCCTTGTTTGGATGGGGCACTGAGCAGCCTGGTCTGGCTGAAGGTGTCCCTGCAGGGCTGGATGGCCTTGGAAGGTCCTTTCCAACCCAAGCCATTCCATGATTCCAGAGGCAGGATGCATTCCAGGCAGGATGTGTTCCATGGATAAGGCTGCTCAGCCCCTCGCAGATGGAATCGCTGCCCTCCAACATTTCGAGTTGATTTTTCAAGGTGCCTGAACCTGCGTAAAACCCAGAGTCATCCCCATCTCCTGAGCCAAGAAATGAGATTAAAGCAGCCTCCCAGCTCACCTGGCTCCATTTCACATCCCCAGCACTTCCTGAACACCTGCCCCTCTGCTCTCCAGCAGCTATAAAAATATCTGCCAACTCCTGGCTTTTCTCTGATGTGACTTGCTCTGGCAGGCACCAGATAACAGACCCAGGGAAGGGATGCTGGGAGGAGAGGAGGCCAATTTCATGCCTTTAGGAGGTGGCAGGGACATTCCTGAGTGCTCAGACCCAGAGCCTAGAGGGACTTGGCAGCTTTGCCCCATCCCCAGCCCCAGACACACCCCAGTGCTCTCCTCTGCCTTCCATCACTTTTCCTATTCCCTTGCACGAATTCCAATTAATAAGATTCCGACTTCTGGCTATGAACAATAACAAATGTGAAGGACCATGGGGCATTTTGGGAACCCATTTCTGCAGTTTGACAGCACAGATGGAAGCAAAGCAGAATTACTTTCTGAGGCTGGAAAATCCTTGTTTAGGGAGAAAGCGAATCCCAGCTCCTCCAACCACAGCAGCAGTGCATTACTGAACAAAAACCCCCTTATTTCACATCCTAGGGCAAAACCCAGACTCTCTTTCTCAGACCTTTCAATTAAACAACTTCTTCAGCCAAACAAGAACCATCTGACCTCTCACACCTCTGCTGGGACGTGGGGGTCTGCGCTCCGAGGGTGATGGATTGCCCACGGAGCCGGCAGAGCCCCTGACCTCCCAGCCTACAGCTAAAACCAGGCAGATCCTTTGGAAGGCGCCTGCAAATGGATGATTTTCATCTGTTCAATAACAGTCTGGTGTCCTCTTGGCTTCTCTGCATGCTGATGCAACCGAGTTTTTCCTGAAGTGCCGCGGGACGCGGGGGCGATAGTGAAGGATAAATCAGCAGGATGAGATAACCATCCATAGAATGAAGTCATCTAAGGACAGGTTCCGACATATATATTTCATTGTGAAAGACCTCCTTTATTCCCACTAATGGAACAAATTAAATCAGCCAAGCTGAATAAAACTCTCACGTCCCAAGACGTAACAACGCACTTAAAAGTTTTCCGTTCCTCCGGCGGTGCAATCCACTCACTCATCTCTGTCCCTTGGAAAAGGGGAGGTGGGGAGCAAGGACAGAGCTCAGGAATCCAACAGGTGACAGGAGTGTGTCCCCTGTGATGAAGAGAGTCCCAGCACTGCGTATTTCTCCTGCAGACAGATCCTGAGCGGTGACCTCACACCCAGGGATGGATCCGAGCCACGTCCAGGGCGGCTGCCCTGGGGACAGAGCGTCCAGGACAAGGTGTGACACCCATTTTCCCAGGGGAATTGGGGGTGATTTCACTTACACACTTTATCCTTCGCCTCGAGGCACCTGAAATAACCACACCTGGGCCCTTGCCTGCAGCACTGCAACACCTCCACATCTCCAAGCACACGAATTAAAGCCTTATCACCGCTGAGCAACTCGGTGAAACCCAGGTAGAACATCAGTGCTCCTGCTTTCCCCTTGCCTGTACCACCCAGGAGCATTCCCAGCTCGTGGGAAGGCAGGCAAGGCTGCAGGAACTGCATTTTTCCTACAGCCAGCATAAACAGCATGATGGAAAAATAATACCTAGATGGCGACTGGCAGACAGAGGAGAGACATTTATTTATTCTTGATCACAAACAATGTCCTGCATTGACAAGCTGAATGAAGGGCACTTCACTGATTTATTAGACCTAATAAGAAACAGACCTCTCGGGATGAAATACAAGATTGATTTTTAGTGGTGAGCCTTGCTGCCATCCCCGGCACTGAGCTCAGGCTGATGAGATGGAACCAGGCGTGCACAGGGACATGGAGCTGACACAGCTCTGGTGGGGCAGGGCAGTGAAGGGGAGGATTTGCAGGGGGATGGGATGGAAACAAGGCAATAGCAGCCCTGCACAGTGAGGGTTCCTCCCCTCTCCCACCAAGGCTGTGTGTCCCAAGAGCAGCAAACCACTGGGAAGTTTAAGGTGCAGTTCCTGGGAAACCTCTGGGCCAGACCCTTCCCGTGAATCTTCCTTCCAGAGGAGCCCCTCTAAACACAGCAAGAGCAATCTTCACATCAGTCTCAGCGTCTCCCAGGCAAACCACATTAGCTGGGTTCCGTGGATGCCGTTTTCCATCAGGAAAAAGACAAGTAGCACAGCAGTGCTTAGCTTGAGGCCCTATTAATAGCAGTTCTAATTATATGGCTGCAAATTTAATTCATGGCAATGATTAGTGTCAAAATCAAAGGCATCACACATCAATATTGATAGAATTGTATGAAGCCCATAAACAGAACAAGCAAGCTGACACATCTCCCCCCAGCACTTAGTTGCTGTTAACTGTTGCATTAATGTCCCTTCTCATTTTGCTTGATGGAAATGGTTTTATTGGAGGAATCCACGATTCTGAACGGTTTTGTCTCCAACGTGATCCCCTTTCCTCTTGTTCCCACAGCCAGGAAGCTGAGGTGCTTTGGAAGGAGAGCAGGAGGCAGAACTTCACTCACGTACCTGTGCTTGAGCCCAAGGGCCACAGCATCAGCAGCGTTTGCTTTTCACCCACTTTGAGACAATTCCTGGAGAGCAGAACCAGCAGGAGCTGGGAATGTGGCAGGAGCAGTGAGGGGAAGAGCTAAAGGCAGGAGAGAACCCAGTGTTTCCAGTGAGGAATTCTCACTGGCAGAGCACGGGCACATTTGAAAAATTCTGGAGCTGGCTCCCTGACTCTCCTCCAGCTACACAAAAACGCCTTCCCTGAAAGCCCAGACAGAGCCAGCAGCTCGTTTCCAATGGAAATCAACAGCTGTGGGCGAGGGAATAGGTGTGACAAAGCTTTCAGACATTAATTGTGTGGGTAGATCCGAGACGGGGGAGGACACGAAGGAGATCGGGTGGAAAAGGCGTCTCCACAAATCCCCGGCGCTTACAGAGGTGCTGAACATTCCCACCGTCATTTCACAGATGGGGAAGGAGAGATAAGGAAACAGTCCTGGGCATCCTGAGCTCTCGCTGACTTCGAGACACGTCTGGTTGTCTTGGAACAGGCACGAAACCCGGAGACAACCTGTTAACATCCCCCGGTCTCGCCTCCTCTGCAGCCTGAGCCCCTCGGCTGCTTCCTACACCTCACCTGGGCTCTCTCGGGCCATGGAAAAGATAATCCCACGTGTCAGATGAGGGAAAATCTGCTAAAGGCGTAGACGGAACTGTGAGAGAGAGAACAGCAGCGCCCTCAGCCCCACTCTGGGGAGGACAAGGGGACCGCGATTGTCCCAGTTAATTACGGGGGGGATGGATCCCATCAGCTGCAGGCAGCTCTGATGTTAAATAAGGGCAGATGCCATGAAAGCCTGACTGTGGTGAATGTCTGGAATGGATTTACTCCAGAGATGGGCCAATTTTCATCCAACAGATGAAGGATTCCAGGTGAAGGGTTCCACATCCCTCCCTCTGGACAGCGGAGCATGAATAGATTAACTTCGCGTCAAAAAGTGTTCAGCGCAGACCAGCACCAGGAATTAAACCCTGCTGGAGCGACTGCTGCCTCTGTAATCCTCCATAATTCATGGAACAAGCCCGTAAATACCTCGTGTGCAGGCACGGGCTCTTGGCTCTCGCTGCCTCTGAAGGAGGAGCCTCCCCTGTGCCCCCAAACCCCTGCACGCAGCGAGCACCAGGCTGCGTCCCCAGGCTGCATCCCCGCGCTGCATCCCCGGCTCCGAGCTCGGCTCGTGCATTCGGGATGTGCTCAGGGCTCCTCTCGCTTCCATTTAGCCAAAAAAACCCCTGGCTCTCCCCTGCGCCGCGGCGGGGAAGGGAAGGGCTCTGCTTTACAAGCTCCCTCTCCCCCACGTTCGAAATTGCCCCACTGACACTCGAGAGGCACCAGGGAGGCTCCTAATTTACTACTACTCAGCACTTGTAAAGTGCCGATTGAATATTAATGAACTGATGTAATTAAAATGATGCAGACATTCAAGTGTAGTATCTGCCTGTCCTTGTATCTTCCTGGGTAGATGAGGAAGAAATTCCCTGCTGCTTAAGGACTCAAAAAATTAACAGCCTGCTGTTGATTACATATTTTAACTCTTTCCCCGGCATGAAGGAGCAGGGGCTGTGTTTAACAGGTTCACCTAAAGCTGTCATTTAGAGCTGAGGTTAATTAAACTGAGGAAGGGTCTCGGCTTGCCAGAGCAGCAGCTCCAAGGCTGGTTCTGCTGGAGCTGGATCAGACCCACTGCTGAGCTGGCTTTCAGCTGCAGCTCCGGCTCTAAAGGCCAACAAGGGATCTCACACCCTTCTGTTTACACCCCAAGGCCACTTCAGAACTTATTTTAAATACAGAACCCCTCAGAGTGTTCCCTTACAACTCAGAATATTCTGTGGTTTTGTGACTCGGAAGTGGGGCAGTCCCAGCTGGACTTCCAAAGTCTAAAAGTCATTCAAGGTCAGCTTGGAGCAGCCTGGGCTAGTGCAAGGTGTCCCTTCCAACCCAAAACATTCTGTGACTCTCAGCGGAGCCCCACCAAACGCCTCCTCAGCGTTCTTGGTGCAGAGGACAAGGAATGTCCCAGGACTGATCAATCACCCAGCAGGGGAGCAGAGGCAGAGGGAAGCATCAGGACTCTGCCCTTAGGCTTGGTTCCAAAGGCAGCCACATTAACCCATTCCTATCTCTCCATGACCAGAATCCTGCCACCATCAGCAGCTCCAAAGGCTTCCTAACCCACAGTCTCCTGCACCAGTTGCAGAAGGATTGCTGGGAAACAAAACCATTGCACGATTTCCATCAGACCTCCTTTGGTTCCTTTCCCAGGACCACCCTGCAGCAGCTTCCACCGCACCTTTCCCAAAACTTCGAAACAAAGCACAGCAACACCCTCTGTGCTAAGAGCACTGAGGGCAGAACTCCACCTCACCAACACAGGCTCTCCGTGACCCAAACCTTGCAATCCCCACTCCTGCTTCGCTCCCAGTTTCCCACTGGGAAACACCCGCGAGACGCAGCAGCAGCAGTGACGCGCATGGGAGCATCCGGAGGGAGACAAAACGCAGCTCCAAAGCCACGGACACAGGCTTACCTTCTTCAGCCTGCCCGTCTTGGTGCCCACGAAGACCACGCTGTAGCCGTTGTAGACGTAGGAAGCCACAGAGGTCATGCGGTCGCGGCTGGAGGTGAAGAGCATCACCCCATCCACGGGCACCGAGCCCCCCAGGGGCTGGTTGATGTCGAGCCCGCAGAAGTTGTCATCAATGGGGACTGGCTGGAAAGACAAGGTTTGGGATGGCTGTGAGTGAAACAAAGCCCAGGGCAGCCCTGCGCACTCGGGGTGGTGGGGAGGGAGTTGGCTGTGCTGGCAGCCACCAATGTGCCACCCCCTGCCAGCTCCAGGTACCTTCCCCAGGGCTCCTCCGGCTGGCAGAGCACCGGGCTGGGAATGGCAAAGACTCCCAGGAAGGTGCACACCCTTATTCTGCCCTACCACCATCCCTTCCCTCATCGTCATCACACCGTGGGATGAGAGCATGGATGAAAGGGGAAGAGTGCTCTGAACTGAGGGAAGCTGAGGCACGGACGGAGTGATCCTACTCTGCAAACTTGTGTTCCACCGGGGCAGGGATCGATCCTGGCTCTCCAGGGCTCCCACAGCCCACGCCTAGCATGTCCTTACCGCTTTGGTGCACTGGACATCCTTCCCCAGCAGCCAGTTGAGCTCCAGGTTGCCCTCGCCCTGGTAGCAGGACTGCAGGCGCTCCTTGATGTGGGCGTTGATGGTGCGGATGGGGAAGACGCAGAGCGCGGAGTCGTCGGGGGGGTGGTGGTACTGCTTCTGCCCCTTGGAGAAGATGGCAAAGAGCACATCCTCCTGCGCTGTGATGTTGAGGGCCCTGGCCAGCACCTCCCCCGGCTTGGACAGGTAGGCAGCCTGCAGCAGCCGGTACTCCGTGTCGCCCCTGACGCAGCCGAAGGGCAGGGACACGTACGAGTGGAACTTGGGGTCGTCCTTGCACAGGCGCACGATGCGGGAGGTGTAGAAGAGGTCGCTGGCGGAGTTGATGGAGACGCCCTCGGGGGTCTCCGGCTGCACCGTCAGAAAATAGACGAAGCTGCCGCTGGCGAAGCCGTAGATGTAGAAGATGTCGAAGTGCGAAACCAGGGCCAGCGTGTCCGAGGGGATTTTGATGAGGGACGAAACAAAGTCACTGTGGAGCTCGTAATCCAACATCGCCGACGACTCCGGGTCCCGGGGCAGCTTGCGGCTGGAGAGGGTGGGGAAATAATCCTGCTTGCCGTCCACCGCCGTGCCGATGAAGAGCTTCCCGTCCTCGCCCTCGGAGCGCACGATCACCCCGTACATGGTGCCCGTCTTGTTGACGCTGGACAGGTAATGCTCCTTCTTGTGCGAGGGCTCCACCAGGATGAAGAGGTCGTCGAGGCGCAGCAGCTTGCAGACGCCCTGGTAGAGGCTGCCGCACGCCAGCAGCCGGTTCTCGGAGTAGTCGATGATGAGCAGCTTGTTGACGTTGTTGGTGAGCGTGAGGACCTCGCTGCAGGGCTGCACGATGAGGGGCGGGTAGCAGGATTTGTTGTCCTCCTCGGGACCGGTTTTGTGAGCCACCAGGATGGTCAGGTTCCCCGAGAGCTTGTACACCCTGTTGATGGCCCCCACGTAGACGGCCCCGGTGCCCCGGTGCACCGTCAGGTGGTTGAACGTCCAGTCCCGGTTCTCCGAGTGGAAAGTGTTGAACAAGGCATTGCTGGACACGTTCCGGGAGAGCGATGCCAGGAAGAGGCAGAGCAGAGCCACTGACCAGCCATCAGAGTCCAGTACCCGAGGCCAGTTCCTCCTCTGATCCATCCTGGGAAAGGCAAACTCCGTGTCCCCCGTGCGTGTCCTGAGCCCCAGCAAGGTCCCTCACATGGTTCTGTGGAGAGAAGAACCACAGAGCCAAGGATTAGATCCTGTGTGCCCTGCAGATAAAATTCAAAGGAGCTTTCTAATTACACAGTCCTTGAGATAAAGTGAGGGAGGATGTCTCTAAGCACAACAAGAATTAAGCCAGTCCCCGATTTGCTGGTGAACAGTTCAGGTTGATGTTTCGCCACTTGTTTCAGCCCCTGGGTGTTGGTTTCTGGTGTGGTTTGGCTGTTTGGGGCACACTCTGCTCAGCCATGGGAGGAGAACCAGCTCCAGCCCAAGACAAAGCCTGCAGCTCACAGCCCCAACCATCCATCTGCAATCTTGGCTGAAAGGGTGTCTCCTGCAGGGTGTGCTGCTGGAAGCAGCAGAGGAAATAAGAGCTGTTCTTTACCTTTAAACCCTCTCTGATTTAATTTGGGAACCTCAGGAAGAAGCCTCATGCAGGCAAGTTCATTGAGCACAAACACTGAAGGGGCTGACATCTCCCCTCAGCTCCTCCTCAGAGCCAGAAGTGCTCAAGCAGGTGCTTTTTGGGCAGGAACTCCTTCTCAAGGCACATTCCTGCCAAAAAGCAGCTGCCACCAAGCCCTGCCAGCAGCACCACACTCAGGGGAGAGACCACCAGCCTAGAGCAGCTTGCTCGAGCTGACCACAGAGGTGTCTGAGCACACGGACACGGAAAACCACCACAAAGTTCTCCTTTATCCTGAATTATGTACTCCTTACGTGCTCCAGGCTGGGCAGGCAAAGGAGCCACTTCAGGGACCTCCTCCCTCACCTCGGGGTCAGCCCAGCCCTGGGAAGAGGCTGAGGATGAGCCACATTCTGCACCCACGGCCTCGCAGCACAGCCCCCATGCCAACTGAGGCTGTCCCCTCACCCCTCCACTGATGGATGCTGCTCCTGCTTTGGTATTTAAAGCAATTCCCGGCGCTGCCAAGCCACCCTGAGCTCGTGAGTGTCACTGAACAGCTCTTTAGGCTTGTTCCCACCGGGAGCCGGAGACGGCTGCTCCTGAGAGGTGACAAAGGAGCTCTGTCCCTGCGCTGCCGTCTCCGTGCTGCTGACAGGAGACACGACAGGAGAGAGGCAGCGGTAATGGGTTTCTCATTCTGCTCAGGGAGACATCTCCCCAGCTGCTTCCCTCTCGCCGCCAGGCTCGGCGTTCCCACCTTGGCTGCGGCGATTTCTCCGTCCCGGGGAGTACAGGGGCCCTGCCACCTCCTCGGCAGGGTGGGGACAGTGAGGCACAGAGCAGCTGCTCCTGCTGCCTCCCCACATCCACAGCAGCACCGGGGGGCACTCCACAGCTCTTCCCCTTGCATTTCTGAGTGAACACCCCAACGCCATTCCCTGACCGTGAATCTTTCCAAATGGCACAGATCAAACAGTGCCCAGGGCTCTGGGAGGGTGCTCTCTGTGCTGGTGACACACTGTGGGCACTGGCACCGGATCACAGGGCACAGAGCAGCTTTGCCTGGAGCCCCAAGTGCCCCAAGGCCTGGGACGTGGTCCTCTACAGGCTGTGGTGCAAGGGAAGCCCCAGCAGGGAGAGATCCTGCAGAGCACAGGACCTGCTGTAAAGCTCAGCACACACAGCTTCCCTGCTCAGCAGCTCCGGGTTTTTAAAAACTTCTTCCATCACGAAGTGAGAGAAGGAGAGTGCAGGCTACAAATGAATGCATTTAAATAATTACACTTCACACACATCTGGATGTGTGGGACAACAGCAGCTCTGTGTTTGACCACAGCAGTTTCAGATCTTCCCCAGCACAAACCCAGTGAGATGTGGAGCCACAGAACTGTCAGCTGGAGCCCAACCTCTGCTGTGCCTCTCAGGGAAGGTTTTGCAGAGTGTTTGTGAACAGTCACTGCCAACAGCAACAGAGATCATCCAGGAAGGAGAATCTGTGCTGTCAAACGTTATCTGGACAGCACAGAGCACGGCCATGAGCTGCCATCCCACCCTGCCAGCCCTGGGTCCACCCCTGGGGCAGCTCCTGCTGCTCCCACGAGCCCAGGGCTGGGGGACAGCGTGAGGGTTGGGCAGAGCTCAGCAGTACAGACACCAAGCAGCCAGAGGAACCCACTGCCTGCCAGGGTTGGGTGGGATTTTGGGAAGGAGTTCTTGGCTCAGAGGTCAGGGAGAGGTTGGCAGAGGTTGCCAGCTGTGGCTGCCGCGTCCCTGAAGTGTCCAAGGCCAGGTTAGACAGGGCTTGGAGCACCCTGGGATGGTGGGAGGTGTCCCTGCCCGTGGCAGGGGGGGGGATGAGAGCAGCTTTAAGATCCCTCCCAACACAAACCATTCTATGATTCCCTGTGGATGAGGCCAAACACCTGGGGAGTTAAACACCAGGAGAATGGGTGATTTTAACTCTGATCCTTAATACCATTTGAGCATTAATTTTTCCTCTCTTTCTTTTTTTTTTTTTTTTCTGAAGAGAGTTTTAAAATACAGCCTCAGAAGCAATCTGCAGCTATTAGTAACGCAAGGTGAAAGCGAGAGTAAATTCAGGGACACAATATAAACCCAAGCAGCTGAAAGGCTTCAATTAGGCTGAAAGGAGTTATCTGGTATTTAAATAATTATTAGATTGAAGGAATAATCACAGGTCTGAGCCGATTTTTTCCCCCACTGTCATCCTAATGGAGACTATAATATTATTATTCAAATGCCCATGATTCTCATTGAGGGGGGAAGAAAAAAGGGCTCATTTAATCTCCATGCGACAGGGCTTCAGGAGGCACCATTAGTCATTTCTCTCATTTCAGCTGTCACTCACTCACAGGCACCACACTTTGTCATTAGTGGCATTTTGTGCACACCAAAAAGAAAAACAGGCTATAAAAAAAAAGGGAAATAAAAGCCAAAACAACAAGAGAATGTCCTGTGGCCAATGACGGCCCAAAGGCACAATCCTGGTGTCACGGTGTGGCAGCTGTGCTTGCCTGGGGGGGACGGTGCCTTCTCCTTGGGGGTGGGGCTGCTCTGCTGAGCAGCGATTTCAGCACTGCTGGGCCCTCACCCATCGCCTCTGCTCCCTCAGCTCCTGGTCCCTGGGATCTTTCACCCCCTCTGGATGTGCCCAGGCATGTCCAGGACACAGCAAAGCATCCCCAGTGCCTCCATGACTCTCAGCCTTGCACCAGCCTGAGCCTTGGCACTCCTCCCTCCCCACCTCACCACCCAGAGCAGAGCCTGACCCCAAGGGAAGCAGCTTGGTGTGAATAACTTGGTGTGAGTTCTGTAACACAGAGCAATGAGGAAGGCTCCCACCACCTCTTCTTGGCCTTTTTTTTTGGTATTTTGACTCCAACAACAATAAGAGCGAGTTGTAAATCACCAGTGAGGAGTCTGGAGCCAGCTCTGGGGTTTCTCCAGAGGTCACTGCCCCACCAGGATGACAAATAACAAGCATTTCCTAAAACACAACCTGAACCCTTTGGGTTTTGGACCAAAATCCACCTTCCTGGCTCGCCCTGGGCTGCCTGCCCCTGCTCTGTGCTGGCAGCCACCAGCAGGAACCACGCCAGGAGCTGTGTCCCCCCTTCCCCAGAGCTGCTCCTTCCCAGGGATGGCATTCCACAGGCTTGGCAGCGATCTGAGAAAGAGTTAAGAGGGCAAAGCACAGCATTGTGATTATTGCTTCCTCCAGGCCTGGGACAAGGAAGAGGAGGGGAAGAACAGAAGCCAGCCACGAAAAGGCATTTCCCTGATAACAAACACCATCGCAGGAATTATGCACAAAATCTGTCCGGAGCCCAGATATTTGTTTATACAACACACACTGTGCAGAGCTCTCCCCTCCACCTCCCTCCCGTGCACACACATCCCAACAGGTCCAGAGAAAGAGAAAATCCAGGGGGGGCTCTGCCCTAAGCCCCAGGTTTGGAGCTGCAGCTGGGAGGACAAGGACAGAACATGTCAGATGCCAGCCCTGGCGCTGTCCCCGGACAGACCCGGACAAGTCACACTCCTCAGTCCCCATCCCCTGGGAGATCCAAAGCAGGACCACAGCTGTGGCTGTCACCCAGCTGTGCCTCACAGCTGGAGTCATTTAACCCAGCAACCCCACGGGGCTTCCAGAAAAATCCATAACCGAGCCCGGACACCTCGGTGGCAGAAATGAGACACCTTCTCCTCTCCCTGCGCTGACACTTGACACCTGCTCTCTGAGAAACCACAGCTGGCAGCTATTGAGCTTCGAGTGCACTGCTGTGAAATAGCTCATAAATTACCTTGCTTGGAGAGGGGAGCTGGGGAAGGAGGACTTCATTCCCCAGGCAGTCCCCGAGGACAGGCTCGGGGCTGGTGACAGCCTGACGTGCCGGAGCACAGCAGACACTGATTTTCCCGGCTGCCTTCAAGTCTGACACCGAGGGGAAATTCAACACTTCTGAAGTTTCATAGCTGGTTCATTCAAGTTTTGGGAGGGCTCAGGTTCAGCCAAACCTGAGTAAACAGGTCACTGGCTTTGGATAACGTTAAAAGAGCCAGAGTTGGACGCAGAGTTGTGAGTGTCTAACCAAGGCCCAGCTGTTACAGCCATCACTCCAGCAGTGTTCCTCTAAATTGTCCTTAAGGACCCCCAGAAACAGAATCCACAACCCCTCCAGGCAATCTAGGTCAGTTTTATGTGCCTCAGAAAGTGCTTTTCCTGGTTTCCTACCCGAGTCCTGATGGACTGAGCTTTATCCACCTCTCCACCGGTGCACCTGAGCATCATTTGATTATTCATGGACTTTATTCCCAACAAAACGGAATTTAATGGCTGCTGACCTTAGGTGCAAGCAGATTAAATGATGAAATGATTTGCCCAAGGCTAAGAAAAGGTCCCAGTGGCGAGGCAAGGAGTTTTATCTCCCGAGCCTCAGCCCAGCACCGTGTCCCCAGGTGACATCCAGCTGCAGTTTATTACAGGAGAATATCACAGCGCAGCGCCAGGGAGGATCACAGAGCGGCCACCGAACTGCAGCAGGAAAATAAGCAGCAGCTTCTCCTGGCCTCACTCCAAGCACACCACAGGCAAGTGAAGAACCCCAGCTTCAAATTAAATGGGTCCCCAGCCACTCCATTAAGCAGAAATCCTGCACCAGGGCTCCTCTGGCTGTGGCAGCCCCGTGCAGCGAGCGCCGTTCGTTATCCGCGCTCCCTCCGGCAGCCAGAGCTGTTTGCACAGTAGCCACAGCTCTGTTACCTAAGTAAACCAGGAAATGGTGCATTTGTTAAAATGAGGTTCTGAGATGCTGAATCGCAGCTGTGCAGTGCTGGATCTCGCTCAGCCAGCGGCGCTGGGGCTGTGGGGAGCACGGCACTGCCCGCCAGCACCTCTGGGGTTCCTGGTGATGCTGCTCCCTGCCCCTCCAGAGCACGGCTCTCCCCTGGGATTGGCAGCACTAAGCACCAAGCCTGCACTCCCCCAGAGCTCCCTGCTGTCCATCCCCATCCCTGGGAGGGCAGGGCATGAGGTGGGAAGAGCAGGAACACGCTCAGGGAGAGGTTGGCTCCTGCTCCGTGCCCAGCACCAGCTCCCTGCTTCCCTCCACGTCCCAGCTGCCAGTCACAACCCCAGCACTGCCACCACAAACAGGGGAGGAATTATCACCCAGGGGCCACTGTGGGAGCACAAGGACTTGGGCAGGCAGAAAAAGGAGCTGCAAAAGCCCTTAAATGAACAGCAGAAGCCGAGCAGACAGGGTGGTGCAGGATAGAGGCCACACAGCACTGAAGAACCCTTCAGGGCCCATTAAGCAGCCCCTGCCAAACCTGCCCTGGTCTGGAAGGGTGGGCTGGGAGCTGCAACCCCCACCAGCTCCAGCAGCCACACCAAGGAAACGCCTTCATTCCCCAAAGCCTCTTTGCCAGGGCTGGCTGCCCTTCCAAGGGCATCCCTGGGCTGCTCGATGCAGTTTTTGACAGCTTTTCAGGATGGTGGAACCCTGGGAAGGGCAAAGCAGCTTCTTCCTGCCCAGTCTGCTCGCCCAGCATGAAAAGTGATGGTCACAGAGCTCAGAGCCACGGGGACAGTGCCTGGCCAGGGGCAGGGTCCCAGCCATGGGCAGGGAATCGGTGCCTGGGGGCTCCCAGGGGTGGCAGGTGCCCCCAGCCTCATGTCCTGAGGTCCAGGCAAGGGCTCTAAAGCCTGGAGCCCTCTGACCTCTGTGTGAACACCATCTCCTCTCCCAGAGTGTGGGGACATCAATGTCTGCTTGAGAAAGTGGCTCCTTCACACTCGTGTGCTCCCTGCTCCTCTGCCCTGCTTTTCAATTTCAGAGCTCTGGCAGATCTCTGATTAATTCAAGCCTGTTTAATAACCCTTCTGTTTAGATGAAACGAGCTGTCTTGTTTTCTTTATTTTTAACACTAACTCTCATTTCTTTGCTAAGGATCTCTGTCATTTAAAAACTTCTCTCTCTCCAACCAAGCTGATAATAAGATGGAGAAAGCAGCTGCTTACGTCCACATCTGACACCAGCCAGAAGTTCCAAGGCTAAAGAGGGGCTGGACACTGATGGATAAGATATCCCAAAAGCCTGAGCAAGATCAGGAACTCTGCAAGTTCCTGTGTAGCTCAGGGCAGGGCACAGACCCCAGGACTGTGGGGACAGTGTGGGCAACAGGAGAGGAGGCTCAGGAGCTGGAGCAGCCACACTCCTCACCCAGGAGGGGTCACGGTGTTTCTGCCTGGGAGGGTGGAAAACATTCCAGAAAAGCTCCTGGGAGCGGCTGCTGCTCAGGCTGTGTCCCACAGTGTGCCCCTGCCATGGCAATCGATTGGCCACGGGCTGCTCCAGCTGCTCCCAGCCTTGGCACGGCATCCACAGCCCATCCCTGCTCCCGTGGCTTCCCTGTCACCTGCCCCACATCCGCAGGGTCCTGGGGCACCGTGGGCACTGCCCAGCCCGGCCTCACCCCTGCCAGCCCTGCCCTGTCCCACCCAGAGCCCGCCAGGAGCTGCAGCCACACCGGGAATTCCAAGGGGAGCGAGCTGGAGCTCTCAGCTGTCTCCTGCCTCTCTGGATTTCAAAGCTGCACTTGTCTGGAGAGCAACTGAGTCATTTCCTTCCCACATCCAGCCTGTCGGACGGGCTCCAGCCGTGCCCGGAAAACAATAAATCCTTCAAGGACGTGTGAGGCCATATTTCACGGGGCTGCAGCGAGCCTGCACTCAGCACTGCTCCGGGGAGACGTCCCACCCCGGCCCAGCCCCATCCCAGCTGTCCCCAGATCCCCAGGGCACTGCTTTGGGTGCACAGGGATCAGAGCCACCCCACCGCCCTGAGTGGGCATCACCAGGATGGGCTAAGGAGTGACCAGGGACAGAGGATGCCACTGGGAGAGAAGCTATGGCTGAATTTGTGGCAGGAGTCCTTTGGCAAACCCAAGGGTACATCACAAAAGGAGTTTCCTCCAAAAACACAACAGAACAACTCATGAGAACCAGTGCACCACTCTCCAAACCTGTGCAAACCAGTGCACCACTCTCAGCTGGTTCAATTTTACAAACCCTCCCTTTACAAGCACAAACAGCTAGTTCAGATCCCCAAAACATTCCTACAGAGCTCAAGGGCTGGGGGGCAAAGCCAAAACTCAACAGCTGGAGCTGTCTCTGGCCCAAAACCTGTGGAACTTTCACCAAAACATCCCAGTGGAGATGCTTGGCCAAAAAGAACCTCCCAGATCTGAGGAAAACTGGGAAAATCCAGGAGCACTTCAGTGCTGCTTCCTTTGTTTTGAAGCCAGAAGCAAAGACCAACTGAGTTACTGCAAGGATCACAAGACCTTTAACCAAATGATCCCACACAGATGAGAACAAACTGAATGACAAGGAAATTAATAGGATATCCCCTTCAGTAACATGATGGCTAAAGCTGATAATCTGCCCAAGTGTCATGTTTGTAATGGGAATTTGCAGAGAATGAAGTAGGAATTCACAGGGATGGACAAATGAGCCTAAATTCTGCTGCTTCTCATGTTAACATTTGCCCTGTTTGTGATAAAAATAATGCTTTTATTAAAATCTTGGGAGGAGAAGGAAATTAAGCCAAAATTGTCTGTTTTTCAATAGGTCTTTGCAGCTCAGAGTGTGTGAGAGCAGGTTCTGGAAGGGCAGGTGAGCAGCCCAGAGCCCTGTGCCAGCAGGACT
Organism: Erpornis zantholeuca; assembly: GCA_013400515.1. NCBI lineage: Eukaryota > Metazoa > Chordata > Aves > Passeriformes > Timaliidae > Erpornis > Erpornis zantholeuca. The sequence continues at coordinate 844,115 of VZTN01019504.1, read as the reverse complement.
CGCCCCCAGGGAGACCATTCCGTTACTAAAAGTCAATTAAATCTCATTTGGATGACGCAGAGCTCATTGGTACAAGTCTGCAAGGCACTGAATGCTTAAAAACCCAACAGGGGCTGCTGAATTCACGCTCAGAGGTGAGAAGTGCCCTCTGCAAAGTCACTGCACTCAAAGTCACCCCACCTGTCCCTCCCTGAGGTCAAACCTCCCAGTGACCCAGCACCCTGGGCTGGGCTTATTTTTATCTTTTTTTTTTTTTTTAAACAAGTTACACAACACCCTTGGAAGTCCTTCCGAGAGCCTCTGCTTTTGTTTCTCTCCGGGAATTTGTCCTGGCACCGCTGAGCCGAGCCCAGCACGAGCCGCGGCCACCTCGACTCGAGGGAATTCATCTGCTGGGGACTGCTGGCACCGACTTGTCCCTGCCACACAGAACTTGTCCCTGTCACACAGAACTTGTCCCTGTCACACAATTCCTGCCCTGAAAAGCAGAGTTACACAAGCCCTTGTAGCAGCACCTCATTATGGCCCCGGGGACAAGCACGGGGGCTGCTGCCTCTCTCTCCCCGCGAACTCGGCAAGTTTGGCCACAGCTCCTCGGTTGCCATGAGAATTTTAAAGGCAGTCTGAACCTGTCAGCACTGAGCAGGCTTTTAACACAATCCCTGCTCCACGAGGCTCCTCAGCTGCCAGCAGAGCCCAACACTCCAGGACAGGGCTTGTCCTTGCTGCTGCTGGGATTAACTCCTTGAGAACTGCAGAGGAAACTTCCCAGCCAGGACATAAAATAAAAGCCTGCAGTGCTCCTTTCTCTCTGCCATGGCATCTCCCAGCCCAGCAAATCGCTGGGGATGGTTTTCCATCCAGCCCTCCCACCACAACGAATGGTGCCTCTGATGTTCAATTAATTTGGAAACCCAGAGAGGCAGACAGCAAAAGTCAGGGGTTTTGGAAGGTTTAAGGCAAACGAAAAAAGTGTTTCTCATTCCAAGGTGGACTTTGAAAAGCTCTTCCTGTCAATTTGTTTACTCTGGGTTTAGCACAGGACTCCAGAATGGTTTGGGTTGAAAGGGGCCTTAAACCTCATCCAGTGCCACCCCTGCCTGGGACACCTTCCACTGTCCCAGGCTGCTCCAAGCCCCATCCAACCCAGCCTTGGTCATCCCCGGGAAGGGACCTTTAAGGTCCTTCTCAACCCAACCAAGGCACAGTTCTGTTTTAACTCCACTGCAGATTTCAAACCTCTGAAACGACAAATTTTAAGCATAAGAAAAATCGAGGCAGTTAGGAAAGCTCCAGGCACGCTCCCTTTTCCTCCCCACCTCTTCACACTTCCATTAGAAATCAAAAGGAAATTCACAGCCTTTTTTTTTTTTGCTTTTTTTTTTTTGTTTAAATAACATTCCAGGCTGTGACATAAGCCAGCAAAGACAGGAAATACGATCATGAGGGCAGAGCTCCATCCTCTGCTGCTGTCACTGCGACTTTTTGGGGACTTGGCAAATGACTGAGTAGAGGAGACAGCCGGCGTGTTTTATGGAGTTGAACTGTAACATCCCTGTTCCGCAGCCAACTCCCCGTTCCTCTGCTCCCAAACCAATAAATCTGCCCAGCCACGGGGAACAAAGCTCTTCACACAAGCTGGCCACACGTGAACCCCTCAGATGTGGCTACCTGGGCAAGCACCCAGCCCCCAGGATCTGCCGTGTGTGAACGTTCCCCAGAACGTGGGGAAATGCCCATTTCAGAACCATCCCCTGGGGGTTTAACCCTGCTCCCAGCACACTCACAGCCACCAGGGCTTTCCCAGCTGCCACTTCCCAGAATCTCAGCCTCCCATTCCGAGGGGGAAATCACCACTTTGGGCTCGAAGGAAAACCCTGCCAAGGCAAACCCCGAGAGCGCGGAAATGGAGACACAAACCCAAACATCTCCAAGCCTCATTGTCCAAGTATTAACCTCAAAAGCTCGGAGCACGAACTCACTTTTTGGAAGCTCATTCCCAGGTGGACAAACCAAAGCAGGATGATTCAGGAGCACCTGGAAAACACCTCCAGATTTCTGCCTTTCTCTCGCTGGACGCCCAGTGCCCTCCGGTAGGACCCGCGCGCGCTCGAGGGATCACCGCAGGCTCCCACCCCACGGCAGAACCACCACGGAGGAGGAACTGCATGGGAATCTCCCTGGGAGGAATCTGTTCCCAGGCTGGCTGAGCCTGGAAATGACAGGAGGAACTTCTTCCACGCTGAGTCAGGGAGCGGCTGCGGGGCCGTGGTGGCTGCGCTTCCTCCCCGGCGCGCGTCAGGAGCCCAGCCCGGCGCTGCCCCGCAGCTTTCCTGTTTTCCCTGCTGCCTGCAGCTTCCCAGGCACGGGACAGGGATGTGGGGCTCCCAGAGCCTGATGCTGCGGGGGTTAAACTGCTGGTGTGTAAATAAATGGGAGATGGAAGGAAAATGAGCTCTTTGCTTCAAGCTGTCCCGGGACGCACCGGGAATGGCTCTCCAAGGACGGCCGCTCTCCCATCCACCGCCCCTTCAGCTGGAAAGTGGGGTGAGATTTGCCTTCGTGCATCCCAAGGGCTTCCCCCCGCACCCCCCAGCATTCCCACTGCTGACCCCAAGCACCAGTCAAACCCAGGGCAGGTGGGAGCTGCTGCTCCTGCCCTGGGAGAGCCCTGCCAGCCCCTCCAGGCCACGCAGAGTGGCAGCGGCTGGGCCCACGCTCAGCCCTCCCTGCCTGTGAGCCCATCTCCGGATGCTGTCCTGCTCACATGGATTATTCCTGGCCTGAGTTCCCACAGAGGCTCCTGCCAGACCAGCACCTGCCTGTGCTCCCAGTGGGCTGTGGCTGGGCTGTGGCTCAGGGACGCTGTTGGTGCTGTCACACTCACGGGGAGAGCTCACACCACCGCTGACCCAACACCCAGTTACGGCGCTCGGAGCGGCAGCCAAGCTGGACCCTGCCCTTCCTGTCCAGCTCCAGCCATGAGACACCAGGTCTGTGTTCCAGCCCCGAGCCCCCACGGAGCCCCCAGCTCCCGGCACAGCCCCGGGGAGGCAGCGGCGGCAGCAGGAGGAGGAGAGGTGAGAGGTCAGGGCAATATTTACTCAGACGTCACCTTTCACTTTTATGAAGTGGGGAAACTGTGGCGCAGCAGGAAAAGGGCTGCGAGGGACATTCCTGCCTGGGAAGCTGCTGTGAGACCGAGCACAGCACGGAGCCGGCTGGGCCTGGCTGGGGCAGGACCCTCCAGCAGACCCTCGGACCCCCAGGCTCCATCTGGGAATGCCCGGATAGGGAGCAGCTCTGAAGAGCCTGTCCTGGGCTTCAGCAGATCCCCAGGCAGAGAGGAGCCCGTGGCACTGCAGGGCCATCCCTGCACCCTGGGATTTTTAGGAGCTCGCAGCACACACGGAGCACGGAGCAGAGCCAGCTCGGGATCAGCTGGATGACAGAATTCCCATGGGGGAAGCTCTTGGAAGAACCATGCCCTTCGGCAAGCGCGGACACGGAGCCGACTGTGCCCCTGGCACGGAGCTGGGGCAGGGCTGCTGCCAGGGCAGGGCCAGGCAAGGAGGAGCATCACCGGCAGCGCCCGGGCACAGCAGAGCCCGGGCAGGGCTCCCCCAGGCTCACCCTCCCCGTGCCTTCGGAGATCATCTGGACTTTTTTATAACGTGACTCCAATGCCTTTTATCTCCTGCTCTGAATGCAATTTTAGCCCAGGCAAAGCAGGATTAAATTTTCATAGTAGGATACATTTATCTCGCTGCTCACTCCCCCACCCCGGCCCCACCTCCCAGGTCGATTTCAGCCGAACAGAAGCGGCGATTACAGGGAGAAACATGAGATGGGTTCTCTCCGATAAGGACGGGAGGGCTCCTCTTCGCCAGCCCCCCATCCCCGGCAGCTCCCCCCAGGCAGCATCCCCCATCCAGCCCCTCCGAGCCGCACCGACGGCAGCACATCAGCGCCGTCACCGACACGTGTTGCACTCGTGTGCTGCCTTGGGAATCTCGTGCATCCTTGGGAAAGTGCTGCTGGAGCAGCCTCGCCCCACCCGAGCAGCTCCGCTCGGGCACGGCTCGGGCACGGCTCGGGCACGGCTCGGGCACGGCCCCGGGCC
>VZTN01019504.1:824931-834943 GCA_013400515.1 Erpornis zantholeuca | reverse complement strand
AGAGCGCGGCGGAACCGGTGCCGGGGGAGCGGCTCCGCGCTGGAACAAAGCCCCGGGGCAGCCTCGGCGCGGGGCTGCGCGGCCCGGGCCGGCACAGCTGTCCCCACAGAGCCGCGCACCTGCCCCGCAGCTGTCCCACCTTGGCGGGGCTGTGGGGAGCAGAGCGGAGCCCTCGGTTTCTGTCCCCAGCTGCGACCCCCTGCGCACCCCTCGCCCCCAGGTCTGGGGGAAAGAGTGACACCGGAGCTCTCCGTTCCTCGGTTTCCCCATCTCTGGAAGGGGCTGGCAGCCTGGTTTGGTGCCAAGGCCGGGTCAGTGCCAGCTCGGTGTGTGCTGCGGTGCCCCTAAAGCCACCTGCCCCCACACCTCCTGCCTAAAGCTGCCAGAACCCAACCACAGTGGCCATGGCCTGTGGCCTGTGACCACCCCCAGCTGGGAAGCAGGAGATCCCTCCTCGGGGCTGAGTGCCTCAACCACAGAGCCACCACCTGGCCTCTCCTGCCGCCTCAGCGCAGGGAGAAACATCTGGAAGCTGCAGGGTGCCAGGGTGAGGAGCATCTTCACACACCGTGAGCCTCACTGCAGCAGCCTCCGTGGTCACCTGCAGCAGCTCACAAGGGTTGGGAACACCTGGAGCCAGGGAGGAAAAGCCAATCCCAGTGTCACAGCAGGACATTCTGCTCCTAAAAGCCATGGTCCAGCTGTCCCTGTCCCAGCCAGGGCATGGGAAGGATTCCAAGGAGTGCAACTGGTGGAGGGGATCAATACCATGATGGATTGCTGTTTGCCAGATCTTGTCATGAGGAATTTTTTACCCATTTTTCTATTACACATTGGAACAGTTGCAAGAGAAAATCAGAACCATCATCCTGGGCCTCCTCCAGAGCAAACCCCAGTGACCAAACCTAGCCAACCTCCTCTGAGAGCTCCCCTCCAGCCCAGCCTGTGTCACCCTCACTGCTGTGACCATGGCCACAGAAGTGGCCTTGCTGCATCTTCCCTGCCTGGTGCACATTAGCGAGATCCTGCAAGAGCAGTTTTGGGTGAAAAAAGCCCCAGTTGCTGCTGGTTTCGCTGTTGTCCCTGTAGAGGATTCAGGGACCCCTCATGAGGGGTCCAGCAGGGAATGCCTTTGCATGCCACTGTGCAGATCCAGGTGCCAGCCTTCCCCCTGCCCTGGGTTGTAACCAGCCCTGCACTGCCCTCTCCCCAGGGAGAAAGCCACAGGTTGGTTTGTGTGTGTCCTCCCCCAGCCCAGCACAGCCACCCTCCCCTCCCCTCCCTCAGCCCCTGCAGAGCCCTGAGAGGGGCACGGGCACAGCTCCCTGCACAGCCAAGCACCCACTCCCACAGAAAGGGTCCCCTCGACCTCGCTGCAGCTCCAGAGCTGAGGAGAGCTCAGGAGAGGAAGTAGAAGGCACTCAGTGGATGGCAGCATTGGTTCCTGAGCAAGCTTTTCTCTCTCCCATTCTGTTCCCAGAACAGCTCCTGCATTCCACGTTCCTGCAAATGGAACCAAATCCCATTGCCAGCCCCTCTCTGGCTGAATGCACACCCCACTGACACAGCTCTCCTCGTGCAGGAGCCTCGCAGGGCAGGGCAGTGCCTCAGCAACCCTTCCTCTCCTCTGCAGGCCCCTCTGCCTGCACGCTGCCCTCTGTTCATTATTCAGTGCAGTCTGTTTCCAGCTAATGACAGCATTGCTGGCGACAGACGGACAGAGATGGACACACAGGTACAGTCCTGTGGCCACAGGGCTCCACACAACCTCTGCACACCCACATTTGCACACCCTCATGGCACTGCCACGGAGAGACAGGAATTAAGGGCCAGGAGAGCAGGTCCTGCTCCATGCCTGACTTTCCCTTCTCCTGTCCCCAAATCCGGGGACAGAACAGGCCCTTGGACCTGCCTGCGGTGCCACCTGAGTGCCAGTGGCCACTTCCTTGGCAGCAAGGGCACCCAGAGCTTTGGAGAAGAACCCAGGAGCTCGACAGCTGCTGGCCAAGCAGGGGAGATGTAAATCCATCTCTGAACCCTCGGCATGAACTCGTCTCGATTTCGTGACCCAGGGAGCACCCCCAGCACTCCTGTTCTGAGGGGCTGCAGGCGACCAAGCAGTGCTTAAGCAGCTGGGGCAGCAGAGCACCGGGGACAGAGCAGGCTCTGTTTGGAGCCCATGTGTCACAACTTTCCTCTGTCCTTATCTTTGATAAACGCCTTTGTTCAGAGCGTGGGGGTCACGAATCCATCTGATCCGGGAGCCTTTGAACCCTCCCAGCGCTCTGCACCCCTGGAGGCTCTGGGTAACTCAGCTTCAGAGCTCGCCCCAGGCTCGGTGCCCGCAGAGGCTCCGGACCCCAAACCCGCGCTCGCCATTCCCGGGGCGATGGAGAACGGAGCGAGCTCTTCCCTGACAACCGCAGCAGGGAAAGAGCGGAGGGAAAAGAGCCTTTTCCCCCCTTTTCCTGCGAGCGTTCCGGACACGGGGAGCAGGTCCAGGCGCGGATCCGCGGCTGCCGGGGCTGTGCGAGGCCAAGAGCACCATCTATAGGCACCGGCTATAGGCGCCGACAGCTCCCGCTGCCTTCCAGCCAGGAACAAGCTCGGCGCAGCTAATAATTATTCAGCACTAATCACTACAATAGAAGAATCATAGGCAGTTATTTAGAAATGATTGTTTCCCCTCAGTTATTACTTATGACAGTGAAAGGAAGTATCAGGTAGTCAAACCCACATGTATATGGGAAGCTGAGTGAAGGATCAATGGGAATTTAACCAGCATTTTACACTATTCTTCCTCTTTAGAAGAACCTTGTCAAGAGGTTTTTTTTTTCTTTCTCTCCCGTTCGTAATGCCTTCTTGGGAAATAAAAAGGATTTTTCTTTTCCTAGCGCTCCTTATCCTTTCCTCTCCTCAGATTTTCTCATAACTCTGAGTTTCAGCTCCTGCCTCTGGATCTCCTGGTTTGAACTCAGCTGAAATTAACTCCAGCTTTTTCTTCTAAAACAAACCCTGGTTTCATTAAGTGCAAGGGCAGGAGAACAGAAAGTCTCTGAATCCCGAGTTCCAGGTGTCTTGTTACTGTCAGGAGCACAATTGCTTGTGCCGAGGCTGTGTCAGGAATTCCAGGTGCAGACAATGTGCCATTTTTAATCATCTTCCCACAGCTTAGAGCTGAAGGAAAGGGGATCGTACAGAGGAGAGCACAAAAATAACCCTGAAAAAATAGCACTAATATTTAGCAATGTTAAAAAATCAAATACACCATGAAAACATCGGCCGTGCTGGCCCACTCCCAGGAGCGACTGGGTCACCTTCTCCTCTCCTTCCTTTGGCTCCTCACTGTGACCCAAGGTCTGCACACCACTCCCACCTCTTCTTTAAAGGAATATTCTGCTGCATCCTTGTGTTTTCCACTCCAGGACTGCACTTGTCCCTGCCAGGAGCAGGGAGAGGTTCCCATCCCGGTCACAAGCCCAGCAAAGTGACCAAAGAAAGGTCACCTCAAGAGGCTGTCAGCGCCTCGTGGTCCTCTGGTGCTGCTCAGAGACACCTCTGTGCTCAAACGTGTCCCCAGAGGGACCCACGAGCCCAGGGCCACCACCCAGAGCTGGGCACAGGTGCTGAGAGCAGGAGCTGAGTCCTTGCCCAGAACCAGGCCATGGCACTGGGTGTCCATCCACAGCTTTTGGACACATTCCCCATCCCAGCTGCTGACCCCGGTCCAGCTGTGCTGCCCCAGGCCCAGCAGGGCCCCTCCAGCTGCCAAAGCCAGGCCTGAGGCCAGGAGCTGCTCTGCTGGAGCCTCTCAGGGATGCTCAGGGTCAGGCAAACCTCAAAGGGAGAGAGGAATTGCAGCCCCTGGAGTCAGTTCCTGGCACCTAATGAAGGAATGTCCACACAGCCTTTGGCATGGACTCCCCTGCCCTGTCCCATGGAGAATGTACAGCCCAAAGGTTTCCTAAGGGCCAAATCCTGCTCTGGAACGAGCTCCTCGGCCCTTCCATGGATCAGGGCACATTCCCCAGCCAGGAGGGGACATTCCCTGCTCAGGGGTGACTCCTGAGCCGCCCCCAGCCCCAGCTGTGCCCACTCCCTCTCCCCCTCGCTGCTGTTCGGTGGCCGAAGCAGCTGCAGCCAGGGGCCTGGGGGTTTGTCCATGCCATTAATTACTCACTAATGACACAGCCACAACCAGCCCACAGTGCTCGGGGCAGCCTGCAAAGATTTCCCGTCTGGGTTTGTTCCAGTAACAAGGAAAAGTCTTCAGCGCTCGGAACTCCAGGCCAGAGCTCATCCCCAGAGTAATTCCGAGCTGCTGCTGACCAGCCACGGCCCCAGTTCCCACCACCTCCACCCCAGGCTGCTCCTGGGGCTGCTGTTGGTGTCCCACGACCCACGGCAGGACGTGCACAGAGGTCCCAAAGGCAGCAGGGCCCGAGGTGGCACAGCTTCCCCGTTCAGAGGGACAGGGATCCCACGGGAGCTGTGCCAGGGCTCCACCTGGGGCTCCTCAAAATCTCTGTGTCCGAATGTCCTCAGGCCTGCCTGAACTCCACCTGCAGGGCTCCCCCTTCCCTCCTCACTGAGGGGGTGCCTTGGGGGAGAAGCATCTCCTCCGCTCAGCCCAGGTGCTTGCTGTGATTAAGAAGCTGCTTTGGCAATAAATCTGCCCTGCCCGCTCCCTGCTCGGCGCTCATTGGAAATCTTTAGTTCCTTCATCATAAAGAAACGACTATTTCAGGCTCCCTGTCCTAATGAAGGTAAAATACAGAGCATATTGTCAAACACGCCGTGGTTCTGCCTTTTATTCCACAATAATCTTTCTAATTCTTCTGTAGGCTCCGTGTATCACTGACAATGCCAAACGGAATGAAATGCAAACCTAAATGATTTTAAACCCTAATTTCAACTCTTTTTTCCCTCTTGTCTGAGGAGATGGAGATTTTTTTCCCCCCTGCATAATAGGTGGGAGGGGGGTGGAACTGGAAATCCTTTGATTTGTGGGCCTGGCAGTGTTAATCTGCTGCTGCAAATTCTGCGAAGCGTTTTGTAAGCGCTGGAGGAATGCGGAGCTGCAGCCTGCTTATCGCCCCACACTCTCCAGGACTGCTCAGGAGCTTTGTCAGGGAAGGGAGGGGGGTGCCCACAGCCAAATACAAACCCAGAAGTTTATAAAACTCCTTCTCCTCAGGTAACTCAGCCAATACCAGAGAAAGGCAGAGCAGACACCAGCTCATTTTAAACGCTGTTATCAGTTTTGATACAATCCCAAAGAACAGAGGCTGTTAAAGGACAGAAACAAGAGCAGAAGAAAACTTGGAGAGCACCAACCCTTTCATTCACCCCTGAATTTCCACCTCACCTGCTTCTCCAGCACCTCCGTGCAGCTCTCTCGGTGCCCACGGGATCAGAGCGAGGAAAGCTGAGTTCCCCCTGTGGGAAGCTCTGCCTGGGCTCCCCTCTCCTGCCCTGCCCCACCACAGCTCCTCTGCAGAGAGGCTGCCCTGGCCTGGGGAGATGTGCATCATCTGGAGAGATTCATTTCATGTGTGCGAGTGCTGATTGCAAGGTCCTGCCTTTGATTGAAGTATTGGATCATGTGTGCTGAGTGTGCCCAGGGAGTTTTCACCTCACAGATGTACAGAGAGGGACCTCCTCTGGCTCCTTTCTTTGCCTCAATACCCAGCAAGGGGCCCGGGAATATTGGGGGATTAATGTCACAACAGAGGGAAAAAGTCTGCCATTCAATCTATTTAAACATTTGATTTCACCAGTGCACCAATTAGACATTCCCTGCCTAAAGAGACCACGGATTAAAGCAACAGCAACACTGAAAAAATCATAATCTCTTTGGAGATCTGTCTGTGGATGGATCTTTTCTCTCAAATGATCAAGGCAAATATATGAAATTGAAAAAAAAAAGGAAAAAAAGAAAAAAAAGACCTCTTAGAAGTAAACTTTAGGGCAATGTGAATAATTTCCCCGTTCTTGTCTGTGCTCCCTTTCATGAGCTGCTTTTCCTTTCACTGGCACCTCCTCCCTCGCAGCCCATTTGCATTCCCCTAATTAAGGAGCTGCCAGCCCTGCAGATGCCACTGACTGCCCTCTGTGGGGTCTGGAGGAGTCTTCCTGGCACTGCTCCCAAGTGCCCAGCCTGGGGCAGGTGGGTGAGCCCAGCCCAGCGTGGAGTCCCAGCTCCTGCTGGGGACAAAGCCCTGACCCCAAACCAGGGATCTCTGCTGCAGCTTCCACCAAAACCAGGGGAAAACATCAGATTTCCCTCACAGGTGTCTCCACTGGGACTTGGCAAACTGCTCTGCTTCTAACAGGTTTCCTTCTGACTAAAGGAGGCCCAAAAATCTCCGTTTTTCCCTCCCCAAAGGCCACTCAGGGGGGTGGCGATGGCACCTCCCTGGTGCCAGCCTGGTGGGCAGCGTGCCCTTGGCAGCTGGCATCTGGGATGAAGTCCTGGGGTATTAAGAAAGACAAAAGCACATCCTGAGGAATAAAAAACCATCAGAGCTCCTGTCCAAGCCCCCGAGTCACTCTCAGGCCGTGACTGACAGCAGAACTGTCCCCATGTGCTTCCCTGTGTGCACCAGGGAAAGCATCCCAGGGCTTCGAACTGCCAGGGAAGGACCAGATCACAGGAAAAAAGGAGATCAAGTGGATTATTTCTCCCAGCTCCAATCCCTCCATGGCTGTGCCAGGACCCATTTCCAGCTCCTCTCTCCTTATTTAGATGAGTGGAAGGTTTAAATGGGGAAGTTTTCCTTGGCAGATGCGTTCTGGCAGCGGAACTGGACCAGTTAAATATACCCAGCCCAGACAAAAGGAAGAGGCTGTTCCCAATTAGGAACGCTGGTATTTCTCTCTTCCATGATTTCTGGTGTTCCTTGGGCCAGAGGTTCAGCCCAGGGAGAGGGGAGAAAGGGCAGGGGGAACCCAAAGGTGCAGATCTGATCAACATCTCTGAACTCCTCGGTGCCGCAGAAGCCTCAGGCTCCAGCTCCTGTGGCCTTGCAGAGGTTTAATCCTCTCAAGTTGCTCGTGGCCAATCCCAGCCCAAGCCCTGGAGCCCATTTCTCTGTCAGATGGGGCAATCCCCAGGCCAGCAGAGCCCTTGGCTGGTGTTTGCCTGCTCCAGGAGCCCTCACACCCTGGAAGGAGGCACCAGAGGCTTTTCCACAAGGATGTGACCCTTCCCTCTCCTCCCTCTCCTCTGCACAACTCCCGAGCCTAGAAGCAATTCAAACTAAATTTGAACCAGAAGTGACTCGGGCAGCTATCCATAAATCCGAGTGTCTCACTGTAAGATTATTTTATCCTTTCTTTCTCCTGTGGTGCTGGACACCAAACCGAGAGCTCCTGGTGCCCTTTTGGCTGCTCCAGCACTGCCCAGGGACAAGGGGGAACCTCCCTCCTGCTGAAGAGGCTTCGCAAGGATTGCCCCGAGGTCCGAGGAAGGATCCCAGGCGGATCCATGCCCATTTTCACTCCTGAGCAGGTGAGTGAGAAGCAGGAGAGTCCCCAGCCCCATCCCCAGCACGCACAGGAGCGCGAGTCACCAACAGAGCTAAACCAAAATCATAAAGAAGAGCCAGAAAAGCTGCATGTGCTCAGCGCTGGAGAACAAAAGGAAGGGGAACCGTTTGTCACCTCGCAGAGGAACGGGAGAAGAAAGTCTTTGACGGTGAGGGAGGACGATTTGCTCTCATGGGCCAGTGCACAGCCAAATATCTACAAGCTGTTCGCAGCAGACTGACTGCAGCAGGGCCAGAATGCCATTGTACATGCTCTGAAAAAACAGGGGGGAAGGCACCACCACAGAGAGGCACTTCAGAAATAAATCACGGCCTATTCATTAAACCAGATTATTTTAGTGAAATCTACTTCCCCCCTCTCTTTATTGCTTTGTTTTCTTTTATGTTAATTCGGCGTCTGCTTAAAGTTGAATTCCTTGATCTGCAACATCTTTAGCTTTAATATTTTTTTTTCCCCCTCTCTCTTCTCCTCTTACCAGCGAAATGAATTCAAATCATTTGCATTTATTGCAGCGAACATCCAGCCTCATCTGTAGCCTTTAGTGTGGCTGAATTGCTTTTCTGCTTCACGGGGCACACGGAGGAGGCTGCAGCGAGCCCCTCACCACCCCGGGAATCATCTGCCTGGCACTCCCACGGTGCTGCAATATTTATCATATTGATCCTCTATAAAATAAATAAGCAAAATGATATTATTGGAAGCAATGATCTGATGAACCCACGGACTGAATCAATCACTTGGCAGGGACTTTAGAGCAAGCAGCCACTCGCTCTCGACTGTTTCCAGAGTCAATTTTCCTTACAAATGTGTTTCTCATCTAAGCACCTCACGGAGGGAATGTGTCCTTCCAGTGGATCTCCTTGGAAAATAGGAGTGTTATGGATGGGTGCTGTACCAAATCTAACTCCCTCAGAACCACACACTTCCATTTCTTAATTAACTTTAAAATCTGCTTTAAAAACTACTCGATTCATTTAGCGGATTTAGCTTAGAGAGACCCAAAATTCTCTTCGACACATGAAAACAGTGCTGGCTTCACACTGGTTCTGTTTGTTGAAATAGATTTGTGAAAATTACGGAGACAAGCACAGAGAATTTGCACAGCTTGTTTTCCATGCCTGTGCCGCAGGGACAATATTCCTCCTGCATGGCCAAGGGGTGAGTGCTGGGGCTGGGGGAGGAAATTGGAGACCCCAAGTGGAAATTTCAGACTGCATGAAAAGTGACCTGAGAAAATCCATCATTAAAACATTGAGCCTGTTCCAAGGGCTCCACTTCTCCCCCAGCTTCCACCTCCAGCATCCCTTCCTTGGAGAAACCATTCTGAAGGAATGAGGGAAACGGCTGGGAGGGATTTCAGTGGGTGGAAGGGGAGCCCCAAAGGAAAAACACTCCAGGAGCTCCAGGAGATGCTGCCCTGCCTTGGGTAGCCCCAGCACGCGGCTGAGGGTGCTGGGATTTGGGTCAGAATTTCAGACACCGAGGTGGGCGAGGATTGTTCCAGGGAATTGTCACCAGCCAGGACCTGCCAGGGTCCCTCACACAGGCTGGGGCTGCTCCTCTCCCCTTCCTAGCAGCTTTATCAGCAGCAGATGCTGCTGCAGTCAGATGGAAACAACACGAGGAGCTCCCCACATGGCGTCTCGTCACAGGGAGGGGAGAGAGAGGAGCTGCTGGGGCTGGCGGGGATCCGCGGGAATCTGCCTGCGGGAAGCAGCCCAGGAATTCCAGGAGGGCCAGGGACAGCACGGCCCCACAGTGCCCAGGGGCAGTGCCAGGGCTGCTCCAGCTGTGTCCCACCTGTTTGTGGAGGGAGAGGTGGAGGATTGGGGCAGGAAGGGACAGCAGGAGGGGACACGGGCAGGAGACAGGGCTGGAAGTGCTGGCAGGAATCTCATCTTGGCATATTCTGTGCTTGTAATGCAATGCCACAGGATTCACATTCCCTGGGACTTCCAAGATGTTCAGGATCAGAATTCACAACTCCTCAAGGAGCAACACCTTGGGTTTTATTCTTTTCTGCCTGTCCCTTCACACCTGGAGAGACTGAACCCTGCCAGACCCTTCCTGGTGTCACTGGGACCCAAACCCTGGTGTCCAACTCCCACCAAAGACCTCTCATTTCCCACAGCAAAGGGAAAAAATTCCATGAAAAATCAGCCTCATGGGGGAAAAGACTCAAACTTATTGATCCCTGCATCAGAAGAACACAATGCCTGTAATTAAACACATGTAGGCTGCGAGCTGCTTGTCTGCCCTTGGGTTTGCTTCTCGAGTGAGCTGCACACACACAGACACACAGACAGAAAGAAACATGGACAGACAAACAGACACAGACACACACACAGACACACAGACACACACACAGACTCACAGACACACACACAGACACACACACAGACACACAGACAGACACACACAGACACACAGAAAGACACACAGACAGACACACAGACACACA
>VZTN01019504.1:754409-824721 GCA_013400515.1 Erpornis zantholeuca | reverse complement strand
ACACACACACACACACACACACACAGACACACACAGACACACAGACAGACAGACACACAGACACACAGACTGCTCCCTCCCTGTGGCTGCAGGCCTGGGGAGGAGGAATAAATTAATCAAGCTCACCTCCCTGGCAGGACAGCCAATCAAGCTGGCTGTTCAAAGGATAACTGCCACAAACCCTGCGTAAAAAGGGGCGAAAATCCAGCTGGGACCTCCGCATTGGCTTTTTAACAGCTGTTTGTAAATATGGCTAATAACTCATCCTGTCAACATGCTCGCTTGGCCATTACAAGGGAATATTCATAAACGCTATTCCCAGTGCTGATGGCTCCATTTCCTTAATGAAATCCGCGGAGTTTACTTTGCAAAGTTTAATTGCCGGAAGAATGGGTGTCGGGTTTCTGCAGCCGACCTGCTGCCCTGAAATCCTTCCAGCTCCCATGTTCAACAAGGGGAGAACTTAATGGAGCTTTTGCAGCAGTGGCTTAGCAGCTAAGCCACCTTTAAGCAATAATCCCAGCAAATATAGATGGAGATGCTGGCATCTCCTGCCTTCCAGGAGAATAGATTTTAAGTAATAGGAAATTCAGTCCTGCTAATTGACTGAGCAGGGGATTTCTGTAGGGAATGCCTCCAGCATTGAAATCCAGGCATTGATTACATCTCCTGGACGTGAATGTCTGCAGCAGGATGGAGCTGGAAGGGGAACAGCTGGGTGAGGAGTGGGCAGGGCCGGGCAGGAATGAGTTAAATCCTCGTGTTGGTAACACACACTCCAAAGCCTTGCTGACTGTCACCTTCCACCTTTCATCCACTAAATCTGCGATAAACAGAAGACTGAATCTGTTGGAACTACTGCAGAATCTCTGCAGCACTGGCTCTGGTTTAACCCAGGAGAATCCTGCATTTCCCACCAGCAAGGAGCCCAAATCCCCTCAGGGATCTGAGCCCAGGTGAAACCATCCCCAAAGGGGCAGAGCCTGGAGCTGAAGGTGTGTGTGACACAGGAATCCCCATGCACAGGACCTGCCAAGACCATTTCTGCTCCATTCCTGGCTCTCGGGGTGGGAATGGTGCTCACAGCTCCCAGAGATCTCACTTGACCCCACACAAACCAGGAGAGGCTTAAATCCAAGCCCAAACCAAACTGCTGGGCCAGCAGTGGTGGTGTGATTTTTAGAGACCTTCAAACACAGAACAAACTCATTCCAGCACCATCTCCCTCCTCCTCTAATCTGGGGAATGGAAAGCAGCGTGTGCTGCTGCCAGCGGGAAGGGGAGCTGGGTGCCAACACCTGAACAAGATCGATCACCTCCAGGAGCACTCTGAGCATGGAAGCAGAGCTCCCTGCCTGCCCCAGCAGCTTTGCACTGCTCAAGTTTCTCCAGGTCTGCAAAACTAAGCAAAAAACTTGCAGCTGACTTCGGGAGGTGTGCGAGGGGAGCGTGTGTCCAACCAATTCCTCATTAATAGGAACTGTGATATATTAAATCCAGTCCAGGCCAGAGCAGTTCCTAACCTGGGTCATGGCCTGGGAGCCCAACATCTGTAATTCCATAGATCACACAGAGATTTTGCTCCATGGAACTCCAGCTACAGACAGACGAAAATGTGATTTCTTTATCCTCTCAATTTTTTGTAATATTGTTATTTTGTGAAGTTTCACATAAAAGTGTGAACCCTCCAGACCCTGCACAGACCCCAGATCGTGCCCCTGCTCTGCACCAGTCCCTGCACAGGAGAGGGGATCCAGGAGCACCCTCTGGGGCAGCCCCACGGCCTCACCTGGGCACTCACTGGGAACGGGGAAGGGCCAGGAGTCCCTGCAGGGAGGAGGATGAGGAGGGTGCAGGAACCAGCAGCTGTGAGCAGAGGTCTGCTTGTTGTTCCTTCTGCCTGACTCCAGCCAAGCAGGAGCCGATCATAAGTGAAAGAGGCAGGATTTGAACAAGATCTCAGACAATACAAAGGGCAAGGCAGAGGACCCTGCAGGAGGAAGAATGATGCAGTTTTATTCCCAGATGGAGGCATTCTCTGCTGCCTCAGATGTTGAGGTCAGAGGAGGAGAGATAACTGAATCCCCTTCAAAGCTCGGAAGGCGAGTGGCTCCTGTGTTCTCCTCTCTGGCAGGCACAGACAATTTCTCTACAAGCCCAGCAGAGAAAAGCCTCCATCCCTTGAAAATCCAACCTGCAAAGGCTGAGTCAGGTTTCCAGCAGAGAGGTGTGGATGTTCTCAGGTGGGAGCAAGGTGCTGCTGCCAGCACTGCTGTCCCACGGCCCAGACACTCCAGCCTGGAGCAGAGGCTGCAGCTGGCAGGGCTTTGGGCAAGGAGAGCTGTTCCACAGCAGCAGCACAGCTGGCAGGATTTTGGGTAAGGATAGCTGTTCCACAGCAGCAGCACAGGAGGCAGGATTTGGGGCAAGGAGAGCTGTTCCACAGCAGCAGCACAGGAGGCAGGGTTTGGGGCAAGGAGAGCTGTTCCACAGCAGCAGCACAGGAGGCAGGGTTTGGGGCAAGGAGAGCTGTTCCACAGCAGCAGCACAGGAGGCAGGGTTTGGGGCAAGGAGAGTTGTTCCACAGCAGGAGCACAGCTGGCAGCCTTGGCTGGCAGAGCTGAGCACTCCCAGCACCGAGGCTCTGCCCGCTCTGCCTCCTCCCAGTGCCTCGGAGCAAAGGTCTGGGACAGCAGACACTGATGATTTTACCTTCGTTAGGTGGCACCTGAAGCTCCCCCAGGTTGGCACAGGGAGCTGGCAAAGCCCTCCAAGCACCTGAATAACTTTTGTCAATCTGTCCCCACACCTCAGCCTCCGCCGTAGGCAAATGCTGCAATTTCCCAAGGAACCTTTTCATCCATTTTTTATGCGGCTCACTTTCTTCAAAGGCAGATTGGGGCTGGATGTGAGAAGGGAAACCAATATTTCACTTTCCTTCTGCTGCATTTTAATCCTGAGGTTTGGCACTTGGCTGAGCACTGCCCCAGTTTGCCAGGGAACACATCAGGAGCCGGTGGGTATCGGAGCTCAGAGTCATTAGTGCAGAAGAGGCCAGAATCTGCTTAATTACTTTAAAGGCTATTCCCTTCCAATTTATTTTTTTTTTCTGCTTCATTTTAAAAATCAAGCTCGCTGCTCCAGCCTGCCCCTGCCATCCAGAGCTGTCCCATTCAGACAGGGCAGGTGGTTAATTAAGAGCGATTTTGTTCTATCAAATCATACTCTGCAGGGACAAAGGAATGAAGTGAGCACTGAGACGTTTCCAAAGGCGATCCTGAACATTTACATAATTCCCCAGGGACCTCGGCAGGGCTGGCAGATGACCGGGCTCCACCGGGGAGTGTCTCTGGGAGTGATAACGCTGGAGGGGTTTTATCTGCTGGCTCTGGTTCCCCATAAATCCCTAGGAATGAATGTCCAGCCCGAGCAGATCCTGCCCTGGTGGCACCATCCCCTGTCAGAGGGCGAGGGGCACAGCACCCACACGGGGTTAGTGCTCACCCTCCAGGGTCTCACTTCCCTCTGGGATTGCTGCACATCCCAGGGAGCTCCCAGCAAACCCCCCCAGAGCCCCAGGCCACCCAGGGGTGTCGGGGCCTGGCCTGACCCCTTGGATGGTTCGTGCTCTGCTGGTGGGGAGGGGTGGCTTTGGGGCAAAAAGGAGTAAAAACCTCACAGAATTCTGCCCAGAATCTGCAGCTCTGGTGCAGGTTCTCCACTTTGTGCCATCGAGGCTGGGTTTGATCACAGGGAAACCTCAGCAGCAGGAGCTCCCTGCCAGGAGGACGCAGGAGCAGGGCACAGAACGCAGGTGCCTGCAGAATGGGAGCAGGTCTTGGAGCACATCAGCTGTTGCAACATCACAAAAAGTTCTTTGTTTCTGGCTTGTGCAGCAGTTCAGATTCCTGCCCAACCTCTTCTGCTCAGAAACCTCAGTTTAAATCCTTTCCTGTTGATGCAGAATCCACTCCCGACAGAGATGAGTCTGCACAGTCTGTGTTGTTAAAAATTAATTTTACCTGATGGTTCCTCAAAGCCAAGGCAAACACAGCCAGGGTTTGGGCAGAGCCCTCCTCCCATCCCCACCTTCCTCTGCTCTCCCACTGCTTTTCTCCTCTTCATCACTCCTCCTTTCTGATCATTTTTTTTAAACCACTTTGGTTTTAATTAAACCCGTAAACAGGTACAAACAAACATGAAGAAAGGAAAGATTAAAGTCTCTTATCTATTAATTATAGTCCAGATGAGATGTTTCAGATAAATGATCAGAGCATGGTGTATTTATGGAGCTCATCAGCCTGTAATTAATTCAGCATCAGGGTTACACCCATGTGGGTTCTCAGTTCTTTTCTTTGTGGCACCAATTTGTTACCTCCTCCTGCCCTCACCGAGAGCCTCATTGACTCCAGCTCGGGGCAAAATAAATCTTACTTGGCCCAAGAGCTGTTTTCACTTTTGGGGAGAATTTATTCCTCCTGCCTCTCTGCTCAGCATCACCACAGGCCTGGAGCACAGGCTGGGAATCCACGTCCTCGCTTCTCACTGCTGCCTCCACCCCTGACGTGTGAGTTATGATGGGCCCAGAGCTCCTTCTCCATCCCCATCCTCAGCTTGTTCTGCTCTAAAACGAACTCTAATTAATAAATGTCCGTGTGTCAGCTTGAGCTCCTCAGACAGGAGCCAGTAAAGATCTACAAGGTGTCATTAATTCAGAATTAGTTCCAGAGACATCATTTCTTTAACTTTGTAACTGCCTATCCCTTCCCCGATCCATCTCCACGCAATTTTACACCATGATCATTTACCAAAATATCCCAGGGGCTGATATATTTTAAGCCTTTTCCATTTTTCTTCGTGGTGGCTCTGGCTGAGGCTGTGGATTCTCAGCAAAGACAGATTTGCCAGGCAGGGAATGGAGCTGCTGCCAGGGAAGAGGTGTCCTTAACCCTGCCAGGGCCACAGCACGGGGCCAGCACACAGAAATTGGGGTTTTTATCAGAATTTGGATCTATAATTCATCTTAAAGTGCTTCCCCTTGTTGTCGGTGCCCTCCAAGAGCAGCACATCCATGTTTAACTGGGGACTGGAGAAGGGCTCAGGGTCAAGGTGAGGAAAGAACAGAACTCCCAGAGCTGCAGGAGCCAGCAGAGCACCAGGGGAGCATTGGCAGGAGCTGGCCCTGGATGCCCCAGGAAGAGTTTTGCTCACACCTCGTGGTCCATTTGATCCCCAGCTCCCCACTCTGACTCTTTATTCTAAGGAAACAGGTTATCCCCACATCAAAAATTACCTACGTGAGGAAAACACTGATCTTTATTGTGCATTCCTCATTATTCCTGTGCTGAAAAGCAGAGAAAAACCCTGCACTGAAAGGCTGGGTTTGGGATGGGGCACCTGGGACCAGGGTTTGGTACCTGGATAAGTGCTCGTGGTCAGGGCTCTCCTGCTGCTGCAATTACACAAAACCACCTTAAGCCATCCAGGAAATGTGAGCCCATAAATTTAAAGGGTTGAAAACACAACTGAAGGACACTCAGCGTGCACAGAAATACCCGGGGAGGTTTTGTTTTCCAAGTTAATGTGTCCACGGGGGGTTTTGCTCAGCCCCATTCGTACTGGGGGTTGTGCTTTGCTTGCACAAACACCTTCAGGAGAGCCAGGGGCTCTGCTCAGGTCAGGAATTTGAAACTTCCCTTCAGTCAGGAGGAAAAGGCAGGAGCTGAGTCCTCCTGCAGCATCAGGACGCAGCTGTGGTGCCTCCTCTGCTGCTCAGAACATCCCTGGTCCTCCTGGGACTGGTCCCCAGCTGGAGCCGCAGGATCTGTGGCACTTTTGGGGTGCAGGAGCTCTGTCTGCCTCAGAACCAGATAAACACTGAACTAAGAGCTCAGGGGTTGTCCCAGGAGGTGGGGATTACATTACAACAGGGCTTATAAAAACACAGCTATTAACAATGGGGAAAATGCTGGATTTTTCCCATTTTAGCCTCCCACTCCTGGCCCTGGATGGTTTCCCAGCGCCTCTGACCAGCACAGTGTGGCCACTTCCCACACAAACCCCAGAAACTGCAGACACACAAACACAAAAGCAGCCAACCCACCCAAAGAAACAATTAAAAACCGAGGTTATTAGTCTGCATTAACACCAGTAAGTCTCAGAAACGAGGGAGAAATTGCTCTGCATTAATTTCTCTGCATGTCCTCCTGCTCCGAGCAGGGTTTAGTAAGAGCCACACTCTCTGGAATTGTTTGCTGATCACACTCATCAGACTCAAACTGCGGATTCCTGGCAGAAGGAATTTATAATCCTCTCAGCACACTCCGACCTTGGGAGGTGCTCAGGTGTGGGCAAGGGGAGCCAGGTGCCAGTGCCCAGGACAAATCCCTCTTCAAAGGGACAGGAACAGCAGCCAAGGTGCTCATGAATGGTTTTCCTCCACAGGCACCAAACAAAACAAATTGTCTGTAAACCCAACCCCAGATTTCTGTTGCCTCTTTTCTTGACCGAGACTTCGGAGGCAGCAGAGCATTTTCAGCCTCTTTATTACACACAAAATATTTCAGGGAAATAGGTTAAAAAAAAAACCCCAAAATCTTTGTTTTTAAACTTTAGTTCTTTCTTAAACACTGCCAGTATCGGGGGGAAAATGACAAGAGAATGGCTGCAGGTTTAAAAATGGAAATCAAGGTTTGTGCACAGAGCTGGGAGCAGCCCCTGGCTGCAGTGATAGCACCAGCACTGTATCACCACATCACACAGGGCTGCAATTGCTTGTCCCCCTTGGCTTTCCCCCCCTCTTAATCCCTTTCTGCAGCTTTACTGAGTTCTTTACTTTCCTTTTATTATTTCCGGGGGCTTAAGTCAAGTTTTCAGTCAGGCTTCAAAGGCTCTGATACATTTGGTGCCTGTAATTCCTGGACACCAACAACTGCCAGAATAATGTTCTTGGGGCTCTGGAGGAGCCACTGGAGGGGGACTGAGACATTCACAACTGCAGCTGATCCCAATCAGCTTCCTAAGGGCTGCAAGGAGGAAATATTAATCCCCAGATGGTTTGTGCCTGCTGAGGCTGTGCAGCAAATTGGGATATTCACACCTAAATCTTGGAGAATGAGCTCACCTCGGGCCTGGTGAGGTCACACCGAGCATTTTATGGAGTTCCAGGCACAGAATTTGTGCTGTGGGAGAACCTGGTCACGGCTCAGGAGGAGTCTGCCTGCTTGGCTGCTCCAGGTGCTGGTGGATTTAAACCTCGGGAGGAATTTCTCATTTTCATGGAACCACGGAAAGGTTTGGGTGGGAAGGGACCTCACAAATCACCTCATCCCACGGGCAGGGACACCTGCCACCATCCCTGGGTGCTCCAAGCCCGGCCTGGGACACTTCCAGGGATGGGGAGGATCATTCCTTGTTCAGAGGGAAGGAAGAATGAGCAGAGCTGCATTTCACAGTGATGAAGGTCAAGATTTTGCCACCACCAGGCCATGAATCAAAGCCTTCACTGGGTTCAACGAGCACATTACCTTGATAACTCCTCTGGTTATAAAACCCAGATATAGATATTTCTTCCAGGTCCTGAGCAGCACATGTGCTCTTTCATAATTAATAGATTGCACAGTTTATAATCAATCATGGTTGAATTTACAATGCAAACTTTTAGCATCACAAAAAACCCCATGCCTGATTATCCAAAAATATTTATTCAAGATTAAAAAACATGTAGCATATGAATATTTTAATAAATATTAAATATTTATTTCTCCTTTCTAAAGCTTTCATAACTGGGCTTTTAATTAATCCGTCATTAAAAATTTATAGAGCCAGGTAGACTTTTAAATATAATTATTAAATTATATCTTTAAGCTGCAGGTATTCACTTCTTTCTGGAGGAGCAGGATGAGCTGAGCAGGAGCAGCTCCTGCTGCAGGGCAGGGATGGAGAGAAAGGTGCTGGCAGCAGTTGGTGGATTGTAGGGATCCACAATGGGATATCCAATGGGATCCGTGGTGTTTGCATTTCCCTGGAGCACGGAAAGGGGAGCAGGGGAATGCTCACAGCAGTGGGGCTGGGGCTGCCACCCCACACACAGACACTTCCCACCCCTTTCCCACCTCTCCCATCCAGGGTCTCTTTCTGCCCTGTGGAAGTTCTGCCACCCTCAGGGAACAGAGCCCAGGGACAGATCCAGACCCTGCTGAGCTCGGGGCTGCTGCCAGCACCTTCCCTTCCTGCCCCAGTGCCACACGTGTCCCTGTGCCCCAAGGGATGGATGGAGCCCCAGTGCCACACGTGTCCCTGTGCCCAGGGGATGGAGCCCCAGTGCCAAAGGTGTCCCTGTGCCCCAGGGGATGGAGCCTAGTGCCAAAGGTGTCCCTGTGCCCCAGGGGATGGATCTCCAGTGCCAAAGGTGTCCCTGTGCCCCAAGGGATGGATCTCCAGTGCCAAAGGTGTTCCTGTGCCCCAAGGGATGGAGCCTAGTGCCAAAGGTGTCCCTGTGCCCCAGGGGATGGAGCCTAGTGCCACACGTGTCCCTGTGCCCCAAGGGATGGAGCCCCAGTGCCCTCCCCGAGCCCTGCTCAGGGCTGGGGTCCCTCAGTTGCTCTCAGCCCCCTCTGAACATCCCCAGTGCCCCCCAGGCGTGGCCAACACCGATTTTATGATCTCCCTGCCGCCCCCTCCCACTGCCATCTGTCACACACGCCATGTAGGTGATCCATCTTTGTCCCAGTGTCCCCTCTGCAGTGACATTACAGCAGCCTTTATTCCTTACCCTGCGGCCTTGGAGCACTAACATTAGAGCTCTTATCTTTTGGGCTGGTTTGTTGTTAACACCATGTTTTATTCCATCAGGCTCTGCCCGCAGCTCCTGTCCAGACACTGCAGGGAATGGTTTGATTTCCTCTTTGGCAAGGAGACCTCTGCCAGAGCAGATCCTTCCCTGCCTGCTCCCAGGGAGTGATGCAGGGAGCAGCCAAACACCCCAAAATCCCATGTACAACTGCAGCAACACCTCTCTTGTCCCTGTGAGCCCTCTTTCCTCGGGCACAAGGCAGGAGGTTTGGGGCACACTGAGCTGTGTGCAGGGACAGCAGCACGGGCAGGCTGAGGATCACTCACATCACAGGAGGAAGAGGTCCTTAACCTCATTCATTTTATTAACCCCACTTACTTTGTTTCCCCCTCAGAGCAGGGATGGACTCACTGTGCTCCAAACACCTTCCCCTGCCCTTCCTCAGCTCCTCAGTTTCAGGCACATTCCGTCCCACAAACAAACTGCTGCTCCCAATCCCTTGGCAGGGAGGATGGCAGAGCGAGCTCAGCATGGGCAAAGTACTCGGAGAGAATATTAAACTAAATAATAGCAATTAATTAGGCTTGTGTAAAGCTATTAACCTTCAAATCCCTGCAGAAATAATAAGTAATGCTCAAACCCTCCGGGATGCACGTGATATCCCCCGTTCCAGGGAAGAGGCAGCCGAGCTCCGGAGAGCTGGAATGATTCCTGCCCGGGGCAATGCTGGGGCAGGCTGGCATCCATCCCAGCCCCACGGACACCAGCGATAGCCACGGGCACCAGAACCTCATTGCCAACTGTGCACTGCACACTGCGCTGGGGGAGTGCCCCCGGGAAGGGATTCTCTGGAACAGGTGATCCGTGCTGTCCTTTCCTTCTGCAATCCCCTGGAATCACGAGCAGCTCATCCCTCTCCCCTCCTCCTCCTCCCCACCACTGCACCGGAGGGAAAAAGAGATCTTGATCTCCTCCTCAGCCCTTCCAAATGCCTTCCTCAACTTCTCTGGGAAAAAAAAAAAGATCATGAAAGAGCAGCTGAGCGTCAGCTTCATCTCTAGAGCCTCTCCAGGGTGCCACAGCCTCGGCCCCAATAAATCTTGTGGGGTTTTTGCATCTCTGCCCTTCAGCCTTCCCTGGGGCACACGGGGAGCCTTCTCCAGGCTCTTGTCATCCCGTGGGGTAATTGCTGCCGCCACCACCTCACTCCCACCGGGAGGTTTTGCCTGCTCATCCCTCCCCATTCCCTGGCTTTGGGCACCTCATCCTCCCTGTGCCACATTTGTTCAGCCTGGCTCAGGGCACCAGGCCCTGTCACACCTCAGGTCTGGTGACAGCTGCCTACAAACACCCACAAAAACAATTCAATTCTCTGCTTCCAGTTTGGTCTCACACCTCCCTCGCTGCCGTGTGTGCCAATGGCTCAGAAGTGAGATTGTCCCTGTCCCAGACCCATTAATTTTAACGTGGGCTCCCAGTGCCGAGGTTTTCCAGCCCAGTCCCATATCTCCTATGGATTAGGGGCAGACTGCAATGACATTTTGCCATGGTGGCCCATCCTTGGTTTCCACACAAGGAAACTTCAGCCTGTGGCTGTTTCCCCATGTGCAATTAAACAAAGTGGGGAATTAATTAAACACCAACTCTCCCCAAAGCTTTCGGCTTCCCAGGCTGGGATTGTCCCTCAGTGGCTCTGAGGAATCCTGGGCTGGGATTGTTCTCATGGGAACAGCTCCCAGACCCTCCCGTGATGGGCAGGAGCCGCTCCATGCTGGGGCACCCAGTGCTGGCTGTGGGGGCTCAGCTCCCACCAGAACAAAGGTTCTGTCTCCAGAAGTGCCTGCAAACCTCCAAACCCCTGGAATTCTGTGGCGTGGAGGCTTCCAGGAGAAAGGAGAGCTTGGCACGCAGCTCAGGGCAGGGTGACAAGGGGAAGGCTCAGCCCTGGCAGTGCTGGCTCTTCAGGGGTGCAAGATATCCTGCTCTGCGTAATGGAAGTGCTCTCCTCAACAATCTGCCTTTAATGGGGTTACTATTGCAGAGGGAAAGCATTTTATATGGAACCAGGTTTACATTATCCTGCTATTCGGAGATCTAGCTTGCAATGCTGTTCAAATCCTTTAATCCATAAATAGGATTCCAGCCAGAGCTGGGCTGCCTTCCAAAACTGTAATCTCCAGTATATGAATTATTACAAAAAAGATTAGGGTGTTTCAAGTAATAACATTTCAAATAAATCAGCTTTCATGAAGGAACAACAAACTAATATCGGAAATAACAATATAAAGACATTTATAGAGCCACTTGCTGGAGTAACTTCTCTAACCAGGGGGATTCTTTGCTCATTTACATACTTCTTATTTTTGTTTAATTTGAGGAGCAGACCTTTGCCTTCGTCCCCTGGGCACAGCAGCGAAGGTGCTGCTGGCTCAGAGGATCCCTGGGGGCCCCAGCTCTGTTCTCTGAGGACAGAGGGAGGTGTTGCTGCTGCTCCCTCCCAGCCCTCAGCTGTCCCTGATGCTCAGATAATCCCCCAGCTCCACTTTAATCATGATGAGCCAGGGGTTTAATTATGATTCCTGCAACAGCCCCTCCCTTCCACACCCCCCATGTGCAGGCACAGCTTAATCCTCCCCCCTTGACTGTTTCCTGCTTCTTTTGGTTCCACGATAAATTCACTGTGCTTTGCTTCCCTACAAACGCCATGGCCTCTGCACATCTTACGTGGCTTTTTAAAGGAAACTTATTCCAAACCTGTGCATCCTAAAAATAAACCCAGCCTGGGGCCAATTAGGAGCCCCTGCTTTGAATTCAGGCCTCATAATTCCATTAAAAAAGGGGGAAAAGCTCCTGCCTGGGATTGCTGCCTGCTGGGCTCTGTCCTGGGACCACCAAACCCCAACAGCAGCCACAGAAAGTGCTCCTGGCCCCCCATTGCCATCAATTGTTCTGGTCCTTGTAAATGAACCACCCGAGACTTCCAAAATCCAATCACACCCAAAGCCCCTGAAATGAGGTCTTCAATAAAAGATACTCTGGGTATTATCAGAAACAGCTCTCTGGGATATTTTATATATTAAAAAAAAAAAAAGTTTGATGGCCTCCATAATTTTTGGTGAGTTTCTTCAGCCACTCAGCTGTGATTTACACAGAACATTTTGCCCTTTGTGGGATAAATTACACCAGGACGCCCAGGAGAGTGGAGAGCGAGCGAATCAGCCTTCCAAAGGTCTCCTGACAAGGAAAATTAGAGACATAATGAATTTATTTTTGAATGCAGTGGATGCAGGGCAAACCTGAACCCACACAGGTGATTTCCAGAGCAGCACTGTGGGGTCACAGCCCCCAAACCCTCCTGGTGCTGAACTCCCCCCTCCCCAAAGGGCAACCCCATCATTAAAATCACAACCTCTGCCAGCACCTCAGTCACTCCAGGCTGAAATATTCTCAGTTGAAGGCTGAAAAACAAACAAAGCCTGCCCTGCCTGCTCTCCTTTTTACTTCCTAATGGCCAGGACCCCAAAGAAGCCATAATCACACAAATACAGCTCTTTTTGCCAGCCTGTAATTTTTTTTCTGTGGTGCACAGAGGTGGAGAGCAGCACCTTGGGTAGGGACTGCCAGCACACACACACAATGTTATTTCTCCCCTGGAATTCATCTTTCAGGCATTTCAAATCAAGCTGAAACTTTGACACGCAGACTGTCAATTCAGGGAAGAATGATTATTATTCTGAGAAAGTTAAATAGATCAGGTCAGGCTTTGCCAGCAGCTCTGGCCCCCTCTGTGCAGGGAGCTCCCAGCTCCTCCCTGCCCTGCTCCTCAGCACCTTCCACCTTCAGCAGCGCCCAACAAACAGCCCAGGAGCACTTCCCCAGGAACTGGGCAAGCCAGGCTCAGGAACTCCATGAAAAAAAATCCAAAATAACATCACCAAACCCCAGAAATAAGGAACTGGAAGCTCCAGCAGAGCTGAGTTTACACCTTTTACTGGAATCAGGCACCTCAAGCCCATTTGCTCCTGGCCCAGCAGCAGGCAGAGCCCTTCCCTCAGCTGAGTCACCTCCCAGGTTCACCAAAAGCCCAAATGTTTCATTTAATCAGCTCCAGGTCACGCACAGCAATGATTTCCTGCGCTTTTTTATCTCCTGCACTGAACTCTGTGGCTCACACCATAAATCTCTGAGTTTTTCCTGCACTATTATTTCTCACACCTTTTTTTTTTTCGGCCGAAGGAGATGAGCTGCTCCAAGCTGCTCCTGGATGAACCCCCAGGGAATCTCTGGTTGTTTTTTCAAAGGCATCCTCTCACCACAAAACCCACTCAGACCCTGCAAGGGCAGCCCCCCTGCCCCCCTGACCACTGGGGCAGGGTCAGGGCACCTATAGGAGCTCCTGGGGGGATCTGGATGTGCCTTCCAGCCCTGCTGAGGACACCCTGGGATGATTCTCAGCCCCTGTCAGCATTTCTCATGATCTCTCGTTCAAGGAGATGATCTTTAGGGTCCTTCCAACCCATTCTGTGATTTATCAGCTCTTTCTCACCAGGCTGAGGGTGCTCTCTGCTCTGGGGGCTGTGAACTCCATGGCAATGGGATCTGTCATTTCGTGGAGAGCACACACTGCCATCCCCACCCTGCACACAAAACTGCCAGGGCCCCTCATGAACGGGAATCAAGTTGTTTCCCTGGATTTGCCAGCGATTTTAATGCCCATCATTAGGTCCTGATTGAGGCAGATTAAATAAAAGCCACCTTGCTCAGCTTTCCCCTCACTCCTGTTTCCACCTGCCTTGTGCTGCTCCAGGAGTCAATGAGGCTTTTATGCATATTTTACACGGGGATGTGGCATTCAGATAAAATAATAACAACATCTGACAAAGTTTATTGTATTAAATAGAAGGTTGAGAATTCTTTTAACCTGCCCTGCGTGCAGAGCTGGCTGCACAGTAACAACAGAAAATAGCACAGATCGCTGTGCAGTAATTTGCTATTCATTTAGCTGTCAGGTGAGCTCTGGAACAGAAGTTCGAGCACAATTCAGCTTTAATAAATAGATGCTTAAAATGTACTTTGTACTCCCTAACCATCTCCTTGCGTTAAACTTAAAACCTCAATCAATAACCCAAAAATCCCCAACCCTACAGCAGGTTTTTTTTCCCATTATTGACCCTTTTTGTCCCAAAACCTGGCCACGAGCAGTGCCATAATTCTCTGCTGTGGGGGCTGCACTGCTGGGCTCTGTTTGCATTTCAGACAGGCTGTAATTAGCACGGTGGAACTGTGTGCATTCTGGAGCCCAGGCCCAAATCCAAAAATCCTGGGCTGAGGTTTTGGTTGCAGAGTGCTGGTGCTCGGTGAGGGCAGGGCTGGCACCAGGTCTGTGTGCCCCGAGGGGACCCAGCCCTGCAGGAGCCCCCAGAGCCCCAGCAGAGGGGGAGAGGAGCTGCAGGTGAAGACAAGGCTCAGGTTGGAGCTGCAGAGCAATGGAGGTGCTAAAAACTCCCTGGAACTGCTGCCAGGCCAGAACCAAACTCCAGCCAGGGATCAGTGCCCAGCTCTTGGCCCAAACTGGGCAAGGAAAAGTTGTTATGAAACTTTTGGGCATGCAGGAGAATCAGGGGTTTTGAAGCATTTTTCTTCCAAATACCCAGACTTTGGTTTGAGGTGAGTGCTGGAAGCTGGGAAGGGCTGGAGGAGTATCCAGGGTCTGCTTGGGACCCCTCAGTCCCTCCTCAAAGTCAGGCTCTGGAGGCTCCTCCACCCCAAGTTAAACCACCCAGGTCCTCCCTACCCCGAGAGTTTCCAGCTCCGTGGTGGTTTTGGAACCTCTCTCAGTTTTCCACCGCTGGGATTAAGCTCTTGGTTCTTTGGAGTTTGTTTTCCTCCTCTCCCTCCCTGATCTAACCTCTCACTGGATGCCAGTGCCTCAGCTCAGCACCCTGGGGTTGCTGTGGCCAGACCTGCACAGGCACCGAGGTGAGAGCAGCTGCTCCCTGAACACTCCCCAGCTCCTTCAGACAGGATCTCACCAACATCTGAAGTTCCTTTTGCCACTTTCATGCGTTTTCTCAGTAACTTTTTTCATTAGTTAGTCTTTTTTAATAGAGTCCCTTTGCTTTGATCCTCACAATTTTCCCTCCCAGTGCCTCTGATAATTTTTTAAAGGCATCACGGTAACTTTGAAACCTTCCCCACGTCCAGGCTCTGCAGCCTGGCTGAGATTCCTCCCAAACCTTTAAGAATTGTAAATGTGACCTTGCTAAGGAAATGCAGAAAGTGTCATCTCTTCTAACATATAAGACAGGCAAAGACTGTAATTTATAAGGCTGAGTACAAAGGGCTGTTTTTCTTTGAGCTAATTAACTGGAAGAAGAGGATAACTAATTAACTGCAGAGACACCCAAGGAAATACGAGGTTGCAGCAGAGCCCTGTGACTGTGGATGCTCCTTTTCATCTCGTGGATGGATTGCTGGGCCTGAGCTGTGCCAGGGGTGGGTGCATGGCCCTTCCCTCTCCTCTGTGTCCCTGAGAGCTGCTGCTCTGGGAGCTGGGATCCCAAACCCCACAGGCTGCAGTGGGAAACCCTCTGGGATGGAGCCAGAGTTGCACTTCCAAGATCAGGCTGGAGTTAATTCCCATTCACACACCCCAATAATTCCAGTGGTTCCTTGCTGCTGTTTTTGGGGGTTTGAGCCCAGCTCTGGGCCTGGCACCAGGCTGCAGACTCCAAGGCTTCATCTCCAGTCACAACTCAGATTTTTGGAGGTGCAGCCAGGGAAACTGAGGAATCTCAAGTGGTCACTGCCTTCCCTGCCTCCCTCCCCTGGAAATACATTAAAAGGCACTTTTAGGGGAATAGGCTTCAAAAATAAGGAACTGGTGTGCACTCACTTGATAAGGCCCACGGAATTAATCACAGCAAATGACACTGTTTAATGGAGAAAATGGTGTCTGCCGTGGCTGTTACCTGCGAAGGAAGAGTGGTTCAATTAAAAGCTACTGAGATATTTAGGAATTTCCTAGGCAGATACAGTTTCTTGCTGGATCCTTCAATCTGGGCCGAGCTGATAAAAGGGCAGAAGGAAAATCTGCGCAGGGAAAACTTGTCCTGAAAGAGAGAGCGATTCTCTGGGGCTGCTGACAGCAGGAATTTGCTGGGTGTCCCACAATTCAGCCCTGCTGTGTCCCTTAACGCTGTTTTAGGGGATTCTGAGTGACTCTGAGTGGGACTGCCAGGCCTCCAGCCACTGCTTTTCCTAGGAAAAATTCCCAATCTCACCCAACCCTCTGAATCTCATTTTCCTGTCAGTGCCTTTGGTTCAATCCCCTCTCCCTCAGTGGGATGTGCCCATGTGGCACTGGCACCTCCCAGAGGGTCCCACCTGGCAGCTCCAGGCTGGGCTCAGTGGGAATTTATCCCATGCAGGATATCCCAAACGCCTCTCCCAATGATGCTGTGGTGCCCAGCACAAGCCCTGGGTGTCAGGGGCCATAAAAGTAAGAGAAAACAACGTGCAGCACAACCAGAGCTCGTTATTCCCTGCTGGCTGCTGCAATTATCATTCCCTGTACCACGGGCGAGGAGTTCCATAAATTACAGGGATCTGAGCTGCTCCTGAGAGCACTCGGGACCTTCTCCCAGCCCCAAACTGTCAGGCAGCAGCAGGCTGGGATTTAATGGCTGCAGACACATCCTGAGATGCCTGGGAGCAAAGCCGAGGCTGGAAGGTTGCTTGTTTAGAGGCTGCTCTGCAGCCCCTGCGAGGATGCAGCTCCATGAATATCACAACGAGGAGGGTGCTTAGTTTCATTAAATCCCATAAATGGTGTAATTCCATCTGCTGCTGCAGTGTTCTTCCATGGAGTCCCAGGCCAGGCTGTCCCTGGGGCAGGAGGGACCCCAAACACACCCCTGGACTGGTTTGGTGATGTCTTTGTGAGGGAAAATTTCTGGGAAGGGACACAACACATAAACCTGGACCAAGAGGGGATTTTTCCCAATTTTTAGGCAAAAGAAAAGCAGCCCAGGACCTCCCTGAGGAGGAGAGGGAGATTTTCCTGCCCTCTCCCTCCTCCAGGGTCCTGTCCAGGCTCTGATCTCTCTGCTGCTCTCCTGCAGCCACAGCGACCTCATTTTCATCTGCTCTGACATTTTCCTTTCCTTTGGTTTCCAGGGCCTGAAACAATTTGTCCAGGTGCTTTGCCTTTTCCTTTCTATTCCCACAGCAAAGTGAATCATAAAAATCCCTGATATTAGAGCAGGGAAAAGACCTTTCAGGCTCTTCCAGTCTCCCCTCAGGGCAGGAGCCGCCAGGATTCCCACAGTCTGTTTGCTGGAGCTTTAATCAGTTCAATTTTCGTACTGTGGGTCACAGAGGATTAGACAAGAGGGAGGGCTGGGGAAGCAGCTCATCCTTTGTTTTTATCAGCAAAATTCTGTTCTGGGCTAAACCAGCGGGAAACCAGGAGTATTTTGCTGAATGCTGGATAATTCTGGGTTCCTGTGCCAAGGAGATCACGCAGAGGTGTCCTGAATGTGAAATTCAGCTCGGCTTAGGTTGGTGTGGTGGCTGCTGCTCCAAGGACTGATCATTACCTGCGTTTCCAGCAAGGGCTGATGTGACTGGTCCCCCCCTGGCAGCTGTCCCTGTCCCAGAAAAGTCATTAAATCACCCCAAGATGGGCTGCAGGTAACTTTGCACAAGATAAGGGGAGGATTTAGAAGTTAATTCCCTCTGTCTGTCAAAGCCAGGTGATATCTGTCACTGGTGAGCACGACTTCCAGCCCCTGGCTGTGCTCCCTGCTGACATTCCTGCCAGGGTTGGGTCAGAATCCCACGGAGCTGAGTGGGAGCAGGTTTGGGCCACGTCCCCAGCAGCTCCAGGGCTCTTCAGAGCTGCTCAGGGTGCTCAGCCCTGGAGCTGTGTGAGTTATTTCAGAGCAGTTACCAAAACACTCTGTATGAACCCAGCCTGTGTTAAATCTGGGTTACCTAAAGAAAATGTGGTTTTGGAAATGCCTGATTGGGGACAAGGGCAGCAAGATGGACACAGCAGGAGAAAGGTTGGTGAAGACCAGGAGAATTCATCTCCTGACTAAATGAAGCTCCTGAGCTCCAGGGCTGGATGTGTGCTGGCAGTAGGAATTGTGTGGCTGCACGAGGCAGAGAAATTCCAGTTTCCAACCCAGAATTGCTGGGAGAGGTGGGGGAGGCAGAGGGAGGAGCTGCACCAGCAGAGCACAGAGCTGGGCTGGGGCTGACCACATCCCCACACCCAGGGTCTGGGGTTCCACATGAGGAACAAGGATGAGAAGAGCTGCATCCCACATGGATCCTCCTTCTGACAGGGAATTCAGGAGATTTCAGCTCATTCGAGTAACATTGGCTTGGGGCAGGGTTAGATTGTTCTGTGTTCTGACCTGGTTTTGTAATTATAGCTCCTTCAGAGGAGGATGTGTTGTTTAAATATCCTCTAATTTGCTTTCAGAGATCATAAACCCTCTTTATAATCTGCTGCCATGTATTACAGACAGATAATGACTGACTTTTGCCTTCCCACTCGGAAAAGTGCATTTAATTTGGTGAAATAATGGAGGCATTTGTTCATCTTTAATACCATTTTCTGTGCTTCATTCCCTTTTACCTCACAGAGCAGCTCCTCTGGAGGTCCTCTCCCGTGACTACTCCTGCTGCAGCTCCTGGGCACGGCTGAGGGCACTGCTGTGGGGGATACCCACCAAAAAAAACCCCACAAAAATTGCTGCAAGGCATCCCCAGGAAGGGCTGGTCCCAGGTTTGATCTGTTCCATGTAATGCACAGATTTTTTCTCTGTGCTCTTTTCCCAAATTCCTGTTAATTGTGGCGTTTGTCAGGGCAGGGTGAGGGTGGCTGGGCCAGCACTGAGCCCACAGGCAGCAGGATGGGGCACAGCCAGGAGCTCTCTCCAGCCTTTCCCCAGCCCAGCAGGAAGCACCCAGGGATCACTCGGCTTTTCCACATTCCCTCCATCTGTGGGCTTGTCACACTCGGATTTTCCCACAAAAAAAGGCTCCATTCCATCATTCTGAGCAGATCTCAGCTCTGGCTTTATGCAGGCACAGCACTTTTTTCCTGGATATTTGCAAAGCTTTTAAAAATATGAAATAGTTCCTGCTCGTGCTTTGGCGAATGTATCAATTATTTTTAATTTCTCCAAACTGCTACTGTAGCATACAAATAGAGCAGAAATGAGAGGGCTTTTTTTTTCCCTCAAGAGGAGGCTTTGAGCATCCCCAGACAAATCCAAAGGGGGAGGAGAACTGTAACAGTGCCTTGTTCCCTACATATTTCTGCATTTAAGGCAGTTGCTGTTTGTACATTCTATTATCTGGCTAATTATTCATTGTCTCTCAGGCACTGTGGGTTTTATTGTTGTTTGTTTTGCAGGGTGTTTGTTTAAGAACTCTGCAGACACCCAGCAAGAGGCAGGTTTGTCTTCTTCAGGGAATCATGGAATGGTTTGGGTTGGAAGGGACCTGAAATCCCACCCAGTGCCACCATGGCAGGGACATCTCCCACTGTCCCAGGGTGCTCCAAGCCCCATCCAGCCTGGGATGGGCAGACCCGAGGATGGCACTTCCCAAAACTGCCCAGAAATTTGGGACTCTCTCCCTCATTTTGCTGTCTGTAATCACTGAGTCCAGGAGCTGCTGGCAGATTAAATTTTACAGCCTGTGACACACCAAGGCCTTGATTCTGAAATTCCTTGCACTCCACTCCAGTTATCCACATTCTGCTGGTTCAGATGTTGGGGATAGGTGCCCTTTATTCCCAAGGAAAAGGATTTGCCAGCCCAGGGCAGAAATCAGGGGCTGAGCCCAGCAGTGAAGGGGAGCAAGAAAGGGGAAAATAATCAGGGAAAAGCAGTCAGCATTCCAGGTCCCACCTCTGCTCCTGGAGGGGAAGCTCGGGAACAGTTCTAACCCACAAAGCAATTACTGCCAGAGGATAAAATATATTAATAATGAGGGGCTTTTGGTGCTGGCAGAGCTTTGCTCAGGAGAGAGCAGAGAGGTTTGAGCAGGGATCAGCCATGCCAGAACCTCCCTGTGCTCAGAGCCTTCCCAGACTGGCACCCACTGGAATTCTGCATGGAAAACCGACTCAGCAGAACAGAGTTTTCTACCCCAAATCAAGCAGAAAAGCAGCCAGGCCCTACAGGAAGGGTTTTGCCATGTTTTCCTTGGGAATGCTGTCAGATTTGTGTTGTAAACCCCACTCCAGCCCAAACTGGAGGTAATTCCCAGCACGGCTCAGCTGGCCAGGTCCCTCCCAGTGGGAAAACACAGCATGGGTGAAGCTTTTCCTACATTAATTTTTTTTTTTTTTTAAAAAGAAGAAATTATAATTATGCTGGGAGAACATTCATTTGCTTGTTAAGTGAAATTTGAAGGGGAAACTTTAATGATGGTAGGAAGAAAATCAGATCTTCTTGTTAAGGTATGTTCCGAGAGAACTCGTGCTGGACAGCACATTAAGCATCAAAGACTCATCAGTGATTCATAGAAGACTTTTTTTCTCATTGACATGAATTATTTTCATGGGAAAAGATATGAAGATATCTTAGACAAAGAAGAGGAGGGAAGACTTTTTTATTTCCATGCTTGGGAAAGAAATGGTGTATAAATAACCCTTCAATTTAAAGGCCATTTGAAAAACAACCCGCAAACTTCTATTTATTTTTCGTTCTGTTAGCACAGAGAAATAGGTTCTAATCCCTCAAATTCAACTTGGAATTGCAAATTGGTTGATGTGTTTGCAACTGAGCTGTGGGAAAATGGATATACAGTGCAGGTTGGTTTGTATTTTTCCTTAATAACTCTTTGCTTAGAGGATGGAGCACAGTTATCCCGGGCTGGGTGGGATCTGCTCCCAGCTCCCAGTGCTGATCCTGCTGCCCTGGGGTGCTGTTAATCCCTCCTTGATTTATAGGTACTTATCACCTATTGATAAGAGTTCAGCTAAAATCAACAGTGCTGGAATAATAATATTATTGTTGCTAATAATCCCCTTTCTGAGGCAGGATCTCGCACCGTTAATTAGGCATGACATAAATAAATTAAGCCTCCCTTCACAGCGGCGTTTACTCGCGGTTCCCTCACAAAGAGGGACACTGAGGCAAGGAGAGTTAATCTGCTTCCATTTGCACACTCCTCTTCCCGGAATAATTCCCCCGCAGCTCTGGCAGGCGCGCTCGGCTGATGCTGCTAACCCGACTGGGGAGGGAAGGGAGCGCGGGCAAAATGCATTTCCACGGGAGCCTGCTCAGCCCGGAGCTGTGCGAGGGTGCTGGGAGCCGAGCCCTGCCTGTCCCGTCCCCCACAGCATTCCCAGGGGATTCTCCTTCCCTCCTTCCCTCCCAGTGCTGCTTCCCAGCTCCCAGCTCCGGAGCGGCTCCGCTCGCAGGTCTGCCAGGAGGATGGGAACAATTACTGTAATGCAAATAATAACTCCGGGATGCTAATGAAGGATACAATTAAAGGCAGCCAAGCATTTATCGCTGGAAACATCCTCATAAATGCCAGGACCCGGCTCAGATGAGCAGGGGACCCTGCAGGCCACGCTCCGGGTCCGGCTGTAAGGAAGCTCAGGGTGGTGGGAAGGGCTCCTCTGCCAAAGCAAATATCCACTTTTCATTCATTTACCGCCATTCAGAGGAAGGTGAAGAGGAAACAGGAGCAGCAGGTGTCAGACACAAAGGTCTTTTTTGCCATCCCGTGTCAGAGGTGCTCTGTGCCGGGGGCTGTGGGTGCCGTGCCTGTGCCACCCTCAGTCCATCACCAAACCACACCAAGCGTGGCCTTTCCCCACCATCCATCACCCAGCGACAAATCCATCACTTCATTCCCTGGAATGTCCATCTGAGGCCTGAGCTGAGGAGGTGTGAGCTCCTGAGTGGGCAGAACCCTCCCCAAATCTCTGCTCCCCTCCTCCTGCTTTAGGAAGTGCCGGGAATTCCTTGGAGGACGATTCCTCCCTGTCAGCTCCTCTCTCCCTCTCCAGCCCCCAGCTCTCCTCCCACCCAGGAGTTATTAGATGACATAACACTCGCTTTGCTGAAATATATTATTCAAACTGAGTGGCTTAAAATTGAAATGCTCCCATGGTCATGAACCCTGGCTGCAGTTAAAAATAAATCCCTTTATCCGCGCCGCATCCTCGGCTCCGCGTTTTCCACCAAAAGTCCTTTAAAATACTCCGGACTCGGAGCCCGAACGAGATCAAATGTGACTTTTTAAAAATAGGATGCCTGCTCCTCTCCCTCGGCCTCCTCGGGCCGACAATGGGAGATAAATTTGCTCGGCAGGCTCCCTTTGTGGGCCGCGCTGCCGAGGCAATTTGCAGTTTGCTGTGGAAAAGGCATCTCACGCCACATTTATCACCCCCCGCCGCCGGCTACAGCCCAGCCCCTCGCAGCCACCGAGCAGAGGTGCCGAGCACGGCTCCCGCATCATTATTCCACATAATAATGGGTGTTCAGGGAAGCAGGAGACAAATATAGAGTCTATTCCAGAAAGGCTCAGCTGGGGAACGGAGGTGGAGAGCCCGGGGGCTGGGCTGGAGGGAGGGAAGGCAGACGGGAGGGAGGGGAGTGGGGGGAAAAGGAATAAATGTGTTCGGCAAACGAAGCCTTCCCCTGGCACGGCTTCTGCCTCAGCTCACGACGCTGGATGTCATCGTCCCCCGGCCAGAGCTGCCCACGGGGACACAGGAATGCTCAGCGGTGGCACCGGGGATCGCAGAGATGCTCCCAGGGATGTCCCTCTGCCCCCATTCCCCTCTTGCAGAGGTGACACTGCCCAGCCAGGTGCCACCCGAGCGGCTTCAAATAAGGCTATGAACTGGGAACAATAAAATGAAATAACAAAATAACAGAAATGCCTGGCTGCAATAGAGGTCAAGGCACTGAGAAGTTAATTACCAGCCCATGGGCACGAGGGAAGCCAAAAGGAATCCGAAATTCTGTGGTTTAACAGTTGGAATTTGGCCTCCATCTCCCACATACTCATGGATCTATTTCCACTACCATAAACTAAAAGTTAATCCGTCCTGTAGAGACAGCAGAAAAAGCTGTATAGCAGATTATAAACAGATTTAGATGATCAGAGGACAGATCTGTGCTTTTATATGGTTATTTTTTAAGGTTTAAAATCAAAAGAGAGATAACTTCACCAAGGAGAGCTCACAGGCAGATACTCCTTTATCTTGCCATCCTACACACTCCCAACCCAGAGCTTTGCTGGAAATCATTGCTGAGTATTTTGGGTAGCAAATGCCTGGTGAGGAGACATTCTGAGCATGTCAAGTGGAGGAATTTTTCTCACATGCCTAAAAAAAAAATAACATTCCTCTCATGTTTTCTGAATTTCACATCTGTGAGGGTTTTATTTTTTGAGGGTTTTATTTTTTGAGTTAAAGAATGAAATACAGGCTTGTGTCTGAAGATGTGGGGTTTGATCCTGGGATTGCTTCATCTCGGGGCCTTGGCAGTGTCCCTGCCTGACACTTGTCATTACCATTCCTCTCCATCCCCCTTCCCCTCCCTGTCAGCTCCTCCAGTCATGTCAATACTCATTTTTCTTTGCCACAGTAAGTTGGTTAATCAGACCTTTGAAAGCAAACTTTCAGCTGGGTATTTGTATGCAGCCCCTCGACAGAAATGCAGATTTAAGGAGGCAGCCATATGCAGGCGTGAAGGGAGCAGCTGTTGTACAATCAGGGCTAATTTAAAAGAGAGGGGGAAGGTGAGGGAAGGACAGCACGAATCCAAAGTCAAGGATTTTTTGTTGTTGCTGCAAACACAGAAATGATGTTTTACTTCACACCTCCTGGTCCCACAGAGAAAACATCGCTTGTCCTCTGGGTCACTGCCACAAAATGCCACCTCTCTGTTCCCAGATGTCATTTCAGAGCTGTGCCATTGCTTCCTGCACTGAACAGAGAGTTCATCCCAAACGTTTTTCTCATCCCAGCCTTTTGGAAGAGAATTCCTTAAAGTTCATCCAGTTCCAACCCCTGCCAAGGGCAGGGATCCTCTCTCTGCACAGAGTGCTCAGAAAGGCAGAACTCCCTGGGAGTTGCTGGGTCTCTGTTTCCTTGGCCAGGAAAACCCAGCAGGAATAATTCCTGTGGAACCTACGGATCAGCAGATCAGGATGAGGTGAAGGGCAGAGCTTTAGGCTGGCTCCACACCCAGGACTTTACCTCCCCACTACTTTCAGAGCTGCCATCCTTCCACATCCACAGAGATCAACTTTTGCCTTCACTCATTGTGAAAGAATCGAGAAAGGAAAATAAAAGTAATTTTTTTTTTTCTTCGATTCAATGCAATCCTAATCAATTGTGACAGGACCTAGAGAATATTTTCACGGTGCCAATTACTTAAAGGGCAAAGATGCCACAGTGCCATTAAAGGAACAGCCCTGGCAGCTCTCGGGGACACGGCAGAACAAGGCACTAAATGTTGTTCCACTCGTTCCATGAAATAAAGGATTGGGTCATTAACCTTACCAATGTCAATGTGTTGTCACTATCAAATTCAGCTAAATGAGTGTCCAAGGTAATGGCGAGGAGCTCACTTCCCACTGTGCAATGCATTAATACATTACCTGCTGCTAATAACCAGAGGCTGAGTGAGGAACTGGGAGCTGAGCCACAGCTGGGGATGAAAGGGAGAGGGGCAGCCTGGCTGGGACAGCAGAGATCCAGGGGACGGCTGGGTGGCCACCAGCAGATTTATGCACTCACACATGCACTTTACAGTCCATGAAATGACTAAATAGGAAATTTATGGAAGCAAACTCCAGTGCTGTAAACATGCATTACAGGAGCAAATGTTTGCAAACTTCCTTTGGAGCAGGGTTTCAGCTCGGGATATAAATATCCCTGACAAGCTGCCTGTGAATCCTCGCCGAGAGAGTCACCTTTTTCCAGCTCTCCTAAAAACAGTGCCTCTGCAGAGCTGAGCAGGGACCCTGCTCTGTTGGGATCCCCCAGGGAAGGAGGAAGACTCCAACATCTCCCTGTGCCCCAGGGAGGGGCATGCTCTGGGATCTGGTGCATCCCAGTGCCAAGGAATCGATTCAGGGATGGCTGCAGCTCCATAACCCCTGGCACTGATGTGTGGGGAGAGGGGAAAAACATTTCTGAGGAAAATGAACACTGCTCCAAAGAGAAAAACATTCGCACCGAGAAAAAAATGATCAAAATACTTGGCCACTGTAAGATTTCAGTATTTTCAGGTAAAAGGAGAAGGAAAGGAAATATTCCTTCCTGATCTTCATGAGAGCAGGGACAAAAGTGTGGGTATAGCATAGAATCATTGGATGTTTGGGGTTTAAAAGGACCTCAAAGCCACCCCTGCCATGGCAGGGACATGTTCCACCATCCCAGGCTCCTCCAGCCCCATCCAACCTGGCTTTGAACAATTCCAGGGATGTAGCCAGAGTTTCCCACAGCAGATGTCCTTCAGTCCTTGCAATCCTATTCCAATTTTCTGATGAAATGGAAGGCAGAAAATAACACAGATTTAAGATATGCAGAGGCGGAAAAAACCACCAGGATACCGGGCAGCACTGCCATCGCTCCTGGGCCGACTCCTATTTCATAATTAATAACTTAAATGGGGTAATTTAAAATTGTTAATTCTTTTCACAGAGCCTGCACGAGCTCAGGTGATGTCAGACACGCTGTCACCAGGAAGGTTAAATACTCCTGGTAGTTGCTAATTACCTAATCACTATTACTATCTCGTATTAATTCTGCCCGCAGCACAGATCGCACTCTGCCTGAGCAGGGCTCTTCGATGGGGGCTGCAAGAAACCCCCATGGTTGCATTCATTCAAAGTGCAGGAAAAAGCTCCTGCTCAGGGTGTTTGTCCCCAGCGTTGGGTGAGCCTGAGGAGCAGCAGGAGGATTTAGGGACACAGGGAATGATTCAAAGTGCCAGAGGGCAGGGATAGGTGGGGTTTTGGGAAGGAATTCCTCCCTGTGAGGGTGGGGAGGTGCTGGCACAGGGTGCCCAGAGCGGCTGTGCCTGCCCCAGCCTTCCCCAGCCCTGAAGTGGAGCCTGTTCCAGCACTTGACAACACTTCCTGTTAAGAAATTGTTCCTAATATCCAATCTAAACCTCCCCTGGAGCAATCTGAGGCCCAGAACGCTGGGATCTGCTGGAATCACTGTGGATCCACTCCCTCCTGCTCTGTCCCACTCGTGCCTGTGCCCTGGGCATGGAAAGGGACATCTGCTCTCCAGAACGGAGCTGCGTGCTCACCATCCACACCCACAGGTACCACCTGGTGGTGGGGAAGCTCTGGGAGCAGCTGGGCTTGTGTCCCACTGCCCTTCCCTGGGCTGGGATCAGCTCCAGGCGAGGTGCCTGTCCTGTCACCCCTCGTGAGGAGTGGCAGATGTCTCAGGGATGCACAACTCCAGATTCCCATCTCTTAGGGAGCTGCCAGGAGCGCTTCCAAGGCAGGGAGAGTTTATGGCTGTTTTTAGTGCTGTGCTATTAATCTTTACATTTGATTCAAACTGTGTATTAGGGGATGGCAGCTACGGAGCTGCAACCTTTTGAAATGCTAATTGTCAACCCAAAGTTTAGAGAGACTCTTTCAAAGCAAAGTTGCCACTATTTGGAGGCTGTGCTCTAAATGCAAGAGCTCAATTATCTGGAGTGTCAAACTTCTGACACCTTTGCTGATCCATAAAAACAAGGGAGATTAAAGAGTTTTCTGGAGGAGAATCTCATTTTTATGCTCAAGGTTATTTACTGAATTATACATTGTGGCCAATCCCAAATCCAGCTCAAGGATCAGGTGTATAAATATATATTTATGGTTACCCGGAGCACCCCAGTGAGGGAACAGCACCAAGTTTGTAGGAACACTCCCAGTGTTTTACTGGATTTTTCCAAGACAAAATTCTGTTTTTAAGACTTTGAGGAGAGGAACATTGGTGACTCTTTTCTGACTGTCTTTTTAGAGACAACAAAGCTTTTCCTTTATTGTTGCCTTGATTTTCTCTGCTGTTAGTGCATGGAAGAGCCCAGGAGTTTCTTAGGGGACAGAAGCTGAGAGTTTCGTAGGAGATGAAAGATGCAGCATGGAAAGGCAGCTTTGGTGGGGATTTGCATTTGCAATTCAAGGTTCTGAGGAGCTGTGGCTGCTGTGTCTCCTGAGAGCAGAGGAAGAGATCGTGGGGATGAGTTTTGCTGGTTCTGCACCAGAAACTGCAGCTCCCTGTGCACGACCAAGGACAGCTCCAGCCAAACCCTCCTCACCTCCCAGTGCCAGAGAAGCAAAGCCCTGACAGCTGAAAGAGAAGCCCTTATCAGGGAATGTGGGGTGGAAAAGGTCTATCCCAAAAAGTCCTGCACAGGGCCTGAGTGCAGCTTAAATCCCCCTGGTGTGGAGGGTGTGATGGCAAATACGAACTGAGAGCATCCTGCTCTGCAGGGAGCAGCTCCTGAGCACCCTGAGTGCTCCTGGTGCCATCAGTCCCCAACAGGAGCCTGAGCTGTGCTGTGCTGAGAGCCTGTGCTGGCTGCCCCAGCCCTCCTGAGTGCTCCTGGTGCCATCAGTCCCCACCAGGAGCCTGAGCTGTGCTGTGCTGAGAGCCTGTGCTGGCTGCCCCAGCCCTCCTGAGTGCTCCTGGTGCCATCAGTCCCCACCAGGAGCCTGAGCTGTGCTGTGCTGAGAGCCTGTGCTGGCTGCCCCAGCCCTCCTGAGTGCTCCTGGTGCCATCAGTCCCCATCAGGAGCCTGAGCTGTGCTGTGCTGAGAGCCTGTGCTGGCTGCCCCAGCCCTCCTGAGTGCTCCTGGTGCCATCAGTCCCCACCAAGAGCCTGAGCCTGTGCTGGCTGCCCCAGCCCTCCTGAGTGTTCCTGGAGCCATCAGTCCCCACCAGGAGCCTGAGCCTGTGCTGGCTGTCCCAGCCCTCCTGAGCTGCAGTGGCTCGCTCAAAGCTGGAGTATTCCTGTTCTCCTTTGACTCCAGCTGAGGAGCAGCCAGCTGAATTCCAGCTGCATGACAAGGTTTGGCTCTACTGGATTTGACTTGTTTCAGAGAACACAGTGTGTTGTCCTGATGCAAAGGAGGATGGCAGGAAACAGCTGGAGCCTTTGCAAGAGGAAATGCTCTGCTCTTGTCACATCCAGGGGATCATGTTACACTCCAGAGCACCTAAAAACCCAAAAGCAATTAAAGGCCATGAGCCACATCAATGATGACATCGTTCATGTAGAATTTGTACTCTTTTTTTTTGCTGGATGGTGCCCAGGACGCATTTTTTCAGGATCTTTCATTTTTTGGTCCCTCTAGTGATGAGAGGGTTGCACTGATCACTGTGATCACTTTGCCAGGGCTGGAACGTGGGACTGGGCTCTCCATCCCCACCCCACACAAACCCAGCCCTTCCACATGAAACACAGCAGCTCAAACACAACCCCAACTTCATTAGTTCTCCTGGCTCAGGAGCCCTGCAGCTGAATAAAGATTCAGCCACAGCTTTACTGGCCTTTATCATCAATAGCTCTTTCCTTAATGGTGTCTTCAAGGCGTTTTTATCCTACTTGAAAAAGGACCCAAGGTGTCTTTCTCCCTGTCCTTTCTGAGTCCCTCCTCTGAAGCTCCCAAGCAAGGCCAAATGTCAGTGCCAGCTTTCAGCTCTAACTAACTCTGAGCTTTAGCCTGTTCCCTTCGCCTCCCCCACTCCTGACACCCACTCTGGAGAGCCCCGAGGAGGAGCCAGGGGTGACTTCATCCCTCTGGGAGGAAAAGCTGCATTCCCACAGCTCCCAGCCCTGCCCAAAGTCACCTCCGCAGCAGCCACCCGCTCCAGCCAGGAGGGAGGAGAGCCAGGTACATTTGGAATTTAAAGCTCCTCGGCTTTCAAAAGGAATCATCATAATTTCATGGGGAACTCGGGAGCTCCAAGCAGAACACGGAGCTGCAGTTTCCAAGGAAAGCTGAAAGTTTTCACCAGGCTGCACAGAGGATTAGCAGAGTACCTCCCTCTCTGTTTTAAAATGCACAAACGGGGCTGAGAGGCA
The DNA here is from genome assembly GCA_013400515.1 of Erpornis zantholeuca. Taxonomy (NCBI): domain Eukaryota; kingdom Metazoa; phylum Chordata; class Aves; order Passeriformes; family Timaliidae; genus Erpornis; species Erpornis zantholeuca. The sequence continues at coordinate 795,832 of VZTN01019504.1, read as the reverse complement.
GCACTGAACAGCTCCAAGATTGCCAAGGAATGCAATAAATCAGCTCTGAACAAGTGAAGGACTTGAGCCCTTGGCATAGGTAATTTTATATAAAAAATCCCCTAACGCTGTTTTGGAGCCAAGACAGCAGAAGGACATGGGATGGGGATGGACACAGGGTGTGGGGTGCCAGGCTGGACACATCCCAGGGGGATCACCCCTCACAGACCCAGTCTGGGCTCAGGATGCCCCTCTGGAACCCCGGGGATGCTCCAGGACAGGGCTCCAAAGGGAGCAGGGCTTGGCAGGGGCAGGGAGGGAAGGCTGGGCCTGGTTTGTGGCTTGGAGCTATTCCATGCTGGACACCTCAGCAAAGAGAATTAATTTCAGATTAAACCACTGCCCTTTGCCTGGATCAAAGCCCTCCCAGCCTCTGGGCACGACCCCCAGGAGGGAGCTGAGCCCCCAGTTTTGGCACCAATGGCCAAAGGGTTCAGGCTGGGATGCAGCTGCAGCTCTTGGGATGTTCCATGACATGTAACCACTCCTAAACACGGAGAAAAGGACACCAGAGCCCCTGCTGCACTCTCCATGCACCCTGCTGGCCCCTGCAGGCACTGGGAGGCCACACTGAGGTCACCCCAAAGCTCCTCTTCCCCAGGCTGGGCAATGCAGGGATCCTGGGGACAGCTCTGCCCTGGCCTCAGGGAGTTCTGCAGTGCCTCCTCTCAAAGGGCACTCCAAGAACCTTCACTGGACACAGAACTAGGTGGGAGCTGTAACAAAAGCCACCACGGAAAACCAGGGGACAAAGGAACAAAACATTGTGAAATGAAGCTCGTGGCAGAAAGGAGCCTAAGGAGCTGTTGTGATGCTTTAAGATCTAATCCATCACCTTTTCTTCTTGCTGGCCTTTTAAATTTTTCTTTTTTTCCTTTTTTTTCTTTTTTTTTTCTTTCTTTTTTTTTTTTAACAGGGCAATTTCATAAAAATAGATTTGGCTCTCAGACATTGGTGCCATGGGGAAAAGCAGATAAAAGGCAATAATGCAACTAATGGAAATAAACTTTACAGCATTAACTGGTCAGGAGCACAGGAGAAACCCCCAGCTGGTTGGGAAATGATGTCATCTTTTTTATTTTTTACTTCTTTTTTTTTTTCCCCTCTGGCGTATCAATGCATAAAACTCAGATGTGAGGACTCAGGTTTCCAGGGGACAGATAAGAAAGACAAAATGAGTCATTTCAGAGCAGCAAGATGACAGCAAAGACTTGTGCTGCACCTCCTGCCCGACTTCTCCTGCTACACCAAGTGCCAGATGTTGCTGCAGCTCAGGTTGGTCTCTGCAGCTCTGTGGGACTGTGCCTCTCCCCAGGGAGTGCAGAGACCCCCCCAGCCCCGAGGAGCAAAATCAGCTTGTTCAATAGGGATTAAAAACAACCCAGAAATCCCCTTCGTTTTGGATTTATTGGGTCACATTTCCAGATTTATATGGGGCATCTTTATCGACTTCAGAGCATTTTCACCTTGTGCCTCCAGAGAGGATTTTCTGTCCGTGCCTTCCCGCAGCAGCCCCAGCCTGCTCAGCACAGGGAGGGCAGGGAGGTTAATCTGGGAAGGAAGAGAAAAGAGAAATCCTGGGGGGTTCAGCCACCTGAGGTCACTCCCTGAGACAGAGATTTGTGTTCCCTGTCCTTTTCCCAAAGCCCAGCCATCCTTCCCCTGCCTGTGTTGTCAAACACACCCTGGGACACAAAATACACATTAACGATCAGTGGCTCAAACGGAGTCGCTGTTAATTAGCAGGTTCGGGGTGCCCTGGCTATCAAAGTGCTCTAATGTTGAGTGATTGAACCTCGCAGTGTTTTCCCTGTGATGGATCAGGGGAGTTATCCCACAGGGTCTGAGGCAGATGGGATGGGGCATGCAGGGCTGAGATTTCCAAGCTTTCCTCACTCCTGACTTTCAGTGGGAAACGGTGGAAGGTTCCCTGTGCTGGAACAGGGCTGGGGTCGGGGATGGCCTCGCCTGTCTGTGTGTCTGTCCCTCTGCCTTTCCTTCCTGCCCTCCCCACAAGCAGTGGCTTCAACCTCCAGCCAGCAAAGTAATTCAGAGAGTGGGAGGAGAGGAAAAAATCCTCTTTGTCAGTGCTAGAGCTCGCTGTGCTCCAGCAGGGCTGTCAGCAGTGGACAGCTTCACCCAGGAAATCAGGGAAATGCCCTCTCTAGTCCCACATCTGCCACTGACCCACGTCCTGACAGGAGGAACGAGCCCTCATTAAGGCAGGACTGCTGCTTGGGACATGGTGGTAATGAAGGATGAAGGAAATCAAAGTCTTGCTGCTCACAGTTATTAGCACCAATCCAGATGTCTTGAAATTATTTTTTCAGCCACAATAGATAATTTTTGAATGATGTGCCTAACAAGGGCGAATGCCGCAGCCAGAGGAAACCATCTATTAAATGAACAAGTATTCCTTCAATCCCTTCAAAACAGAACAGGCTTTAATCAGATCTTCAAAGCCAGGACAGAAATGTTCCATGTCTTTCAGAAGGAGTTCCTGCAGAGGGGATGGTGGCAGAGGGGTCTGACAGGAGCCTGTGCTGAGCTCAGAGCCTCTGCCACGAGCTGGAGAGCAGGGTCTGACACTCACTGGTGTTTTCTGCTCCAGCAAGGACTGAACTCAACCTGTCAGAGACACAAACCTGGGGCTGCTGCTGCAGCACACATGTCCCAGAGGAATTAAAGGAGTTCATCCCCGGGCACATCCCCTCCCTGTGGATGCTCCCCTCCAGCCCTGGCACTGCGCTGGCACCCGGGCAGCTGCAGGGGACACGGGGACACAGCACAGGGAGCCCAGGGCTTTGTCCTCCCACACCCCACCAGGGGAGCTTCCCCCTGCCCGGGTGGGCTCCCCAGGGCCAGCTCGGAGCCCTGCTGGCATCAGCCAGCCCTGCTGTGCCTCGTGGAGAGCCGTGAGCACGTCACAGTCACTCATGAACAGTAATTATTCACGGGTGCCCCAGGCTAGAGCAGTGCATTTAAATACAGAGCAGCGAGCAGGGTCAGAGTCTGTGGGACTCCGTTTGTCATTTCCTTCAGCTCTTCTCTTTAAAAATGGATTTTTGGGCTCCTGAGGGTTCCCAGATGCCTGCACAGGCCCTGGCGCTCAGTACCCCCGGACTGAGGTCAGCAGAGATGCTGGCACGGTCTCCCCTTCCCCAGACCCTCTGGAAATCCACACCTGGGCACCCCCTCCGTGCTGGGAGCAGGGCAATCCCTTCCCTGCTGCTGTGAGGTTGTATCCAGGGTCATTCCCAGTGCCTGGAAAGCAGGCAGGGAACAGCAGAGTGTCCCACAGGCACCCAGGGGCTCCTGCACTTGAGCTCAGCCGAGACAAATCTCTTTGCTTCCCACCATTCCCATGCTCCCTCCTTCCCTCCCAAACGCCAGCTGTGGGACAGAGGGTGAGAAAGTCTTGGAGGCACTGAAAGCTCTTTTTTTTTTCCTTCCCTGGTGGACATCAAGCCCTGATGTGAGCCCATCAACCCAGGGCAGCCTGCAGACCCCAGTGCTGCAGGGCTGCATCAGCTCTGGAACTGAAACATTTAACAAGAAATCACTTCCTGATTAACAGGACGATCATGTCATCCTGCAGATAATTCCTTGGCTTTGCAGGAGGATGGCCCAGAATCCCTTTCCAGGAAAAACAGCCACAGCACCACGGAGTCCTCCCCAGGGATGAAGTTTGTCCCTCCTCCCTCATCCCCCCCTCCCCTGTGGTGCCCTGACTACAACTTCAGTCATTAGCTATCGAATTAGTCCTGGCTGCAATCTGCAGCAATGCTTATTTGGGCCTGCAGGCAATTCCCTCACCTTTTAAATGCTACTGGGGAGTGCTTAGAATCCCTTTTCTTCTTCTTCTTCTTCTTCTTCTTTTTTTTTCTTTTAATAAAACCAATTTCGGTTAATTTAATTATAGCTGGGATTTAATGTTTAAAAGCCATCAGCTTAATAAGTACCAGGGATGTGTATCATTGTTATCAGCATCTTTGAAAACTGCTGAACAATGTCTGTGCCATTTAGGGATGCGGAGATGGAGCTGGCAGATATCTCCGTGCTGCTGCCTCCCCTCCCAGCCCCAGAGGCACTTCCAGGCTCTCCTGCCCCTGCTCCTGCATCCCCCAGGCTGCTCCCTGTTATGAATGAATTGTTGGGGGTTGGATTTCACCATGTGCTGTATTAATTATGAATTATGATGTTGTATATTACGATATCACCCCGCGGAAGCACCAAGGGGATAATGCATGTTAAATGTTTGATGTTGTTGGGGTGGTTTGATACTGAGAGTTGTCCCTGTGGGGTTTGGGTGGTTTTATGTGGCAATGCTGGCTCTGTATTACCTGTGTGTTCAACCCCAGCTCTATAGCTCGTGTGGTGCACAGCAGCTGGCACCAGGGCACCCAAAAACCTCTCCAAATCCTCTCCTGGCTCTGGGGCTGGTGTGGGATGTGCTGACCCTCACCTGAGAGGTTCAGTGTTGATCTCTGACCCTCAGTCATGGAACACCTGGTTCTCAGATCCCTGCTGAACCATTCTTCTTTGGGAAAAGTGGGTCTGATCCTCATTGACGCCCAAGTCAGGAATTCACAGCTCCTGGCCAGGCAGAGGAGGTTGGAAACACCTCTGACCCACTCAGGGACAGGCTGAAGCTTTGCCATGACTCACTTCCCTCCCCTGAACACACACAACTATCACTGCCTGCTCAGGGGGCTCCTGCTGCTCTGCCAAGGGGGAAATCTCTGCTCAAGAGGAAAATCTCTGCCCAAGGTGCAAATCTCTGCCCGAGGTGCAAATCTCTGCCCAAGGTGCAAGGCACATCCCAGCTTGGCTCTGAGTCCAGGAAGAGCCTCAGTGCACAAATGGCACTGCTGAGAATAACAAATTATCATCTTATCTCCACTGATGCTGCATTTTATTGCTTCTTAATATTTTTCCTGGGCTGTCCGTGGCCTTTTATCATCTCTCCTGCACTTGATCACAGCTTTATGGCCCTGCTGTTCCCTCCCCATTTTTTTTACCCTCTGTCTTATTGGTCTCTATTTCTCCCTTCCAAACAAAGGTTTTTTGCAGGCACCTCATCCCAGCCTGGCTGCAGATATTCCTCAAGGTTCAGTTGCTTTCTACATTGTTATTTGCAATTTATCTGATTCCAAAAGCTGACATTATTCTTGCCTGTGATATACAGTTGCCTGGCTCTTGCTAACCATGTGCAAGCACATTATTCTGCATTGACAAATTTTATTTATTTATTTAGCTGCCCTCCCTGGTTCAGAGCGGCATTCATTGAATTACGGATTTTGATGTCTGCAAATCATAACCCCATCACGGAGATAAGACAGAATTCATTACTGCAGGCCCTGCCATCACTTGGAGGAATTTAGGTCAGACTGCTTTGTCCTTGGACAGCATCCCTGGCTTTCAAACTCATCTTGTACAAGTTCTGTCTGCAGCACCAGGGACACCTCCCACTGTCCCAGGCTGCTCCAAGCCCTGTCCAGCCTGGCCTTGGAACCTTCCAGGGATCCAGGGGCAGCCACAGCTTCTCTGGGCACCTGTGCCAATTCCTTCCCAGTGTCCCATCCAAACCTGCTCTCTGTCCAAGAGCCATCCAACAGCACCAAGGTCACCTTCCAGCTTTTGCTCTATTGGAACTGGTGAGGAGAAGGACACCATGGAAGCCTTGGGCTGCTCAGGCATGGATCAGTGACAGATTTGTCCCCTCCTGTCCAGGGCTGCTGTGTGCTCACCAGCCAGGGAATGGTGTCCAGGAGAGCCCTGCATTGCAGTGATGGAGCAGCTCCCTTGACAGGGATGTAAAGCTTTTTTCAGTTAGAATTCAGCCAACAACACAAATTCAGATTATCACCAAGAACTATCGAGCACGAAGAAAGGAAAATAAATCACAATGCAGCTGCTTAGTGAAGGAAGTGGCGAAAATTTGGTGGTGGTGCCGCAGTTCCCTTGGGCTGCATCCCATATTTTACTCATTAGGAGCTTCCAAAGGGAAATGTGAAGACTGAAGGCTCCATTTGCAAAGTGACTTCAAGCAGGGTCGTGCTCTTTCTGTCCACTGCCTGTGGCCCTGTCTGGACTGTCTGGGAGGGGTCCCTGTTACACTGGAGTTGTTGGCAGGTTGCAGCAGCAGGGCAGAAAATGCAGGGAAATTTAGCAGGGAAGGGATGTAATTAATTTATACCAGCTAAAAACCTGCCTTCAAAATTAGGAAATATGAGTGGCAATGAGGACTTCTCTCTTATTTTCCCACAGCCACTGTTGTAAGAGCTGGTTTTTGTTTCTCACAGGGATAAGCTGGGTTAGTGCTGAACCCACTGGGTCACACTGTCCTGCAGCCCACACACAGATCTTGCAGCAGAAGGTGCAAAACAAGGTCAGAGCAAGTAATTGCTGCAGAGAACTTTTGTAGAACTGACCCTAACTCCTCACAGAACCACTCACGAGGCACACCAGCTCTTGGAGTTTCTAACACATGGAACCTGGGGAAAAATGGGATATCTTCCATTTTTTAAAAATTAAATTATCAATTTATTTATTATTTAAATTATATAAATTTAGAAATTATTTTAATTTTTTTTTATATCTTCCATCCAGGGGCCATCCATGGAGTGGCACTGCTGGAACAGGCCAGGGTCAGGGTGGGCTGAGGGTCCTGGGGCTCAGGCTGGGTGGGAATCCTTGGATCAGGGTGGGGATGGGGAATGAGGGAAAGAGGATTGGGTGGTGGAAGGGACAGAGTGACCCAGGGATGGGGCAGGGGGTGTAGGGGTGTGTGTGTGTGTGGGGTTCAACCTCTGATGGCTCCCTGGTTTATGATGCAAGAGCCTGCTCACAAATTTGCATTTCCTGTGGCAGCAGCAAAGGTACTTAAAGCAAAGCCAAGCCCACAGACAGCTCCTTGCCTCGGTTCTGAGAGATTTCACTTTCACGGCTTCGAGGGGACAAATCCAGAGCAGAGCCAGTCCCACATGGCGCGGGAGGAACGATCTTTCTGGAGTCTCAGGAGCAGCTAATTGGTGTCCAACCTAAATCATAAAGAGCCCTGTAATTACACTGCTCAGAATTAACACAGAGGGCTTCTAAAAAAGTCCATTTTTTAAGTTAATTTACACAATTCCGAGCAGTAAAAGCTCACACAGGGCCTGTGCCAGCTGGGGCAGCACAAAAAGCAGTTTTCAATTTGTTTTTATGGCCCCTCTCTAAAAGCATTCCATTACAGGAATATCACAGAGGATGAAGTTTCCAAGCACCACGGGCAGTTTATTTGCTTGTTTTGCTGGGGTGGGATAAGGAGGGGCTGGCAGAATTGTTGTTCCAGTTCCGTGGGCCACGTTCGAGGGTCAGGCCCTGTTTGCCATGGGGTCCCCACTTTTCCTTCCCTAAGAGGTTTTTAGGGACAGCCTGGGCTGAAACTTCACCTTTGGTGTTGTACAGAAGGGTTTTGGGATGTGGAATGGGATTTTTCAGTCAGTTAGGAAAATTTAGACAAGGTCTAGCATGGGGCATGGCGAGCAAAATACTCTGAGCAAAAGGAATTTTGGTTGTGCTGTTTAAATCAATAAGTAAATAAATAAATAAATAAATAAAGTATTGGGAGAAAGATTCACTGTAAGTGAAGCTCTGAATTTGCAGCTGGCAAATAAAGCCATGTATCTTAACAGATTATTTTCTGGCATCTAAAACTTGGATAATCCAGCAAACTTGGACAGGCATTGCACAACTTAAATGAAGTTCTTAAATGTGTTCTTAAATAAACCAGCAAGCTCGGACAGGAGCTCCAAACCTGTGTTCTTACCCCAATTCACAAGATGTCCCTGGAATACCTGACCTGGTAGACTACAATATTTCCAACTGTTAAACTTGGAGCCAAAGGAAATGCACAAAAGAATTCTTTTTGAAAGCCCATGGCGATTATGTGAAGTGCAGGATCAGAGCTCGCCCACTGTGCTGGCCAAACTGGAAACTGAGTAATTGCTACTCAGTAAAGAAGATAAATAAAAATATACAGCCAGGTCCTCCTTTCCAAGTCTTTACATTCCTCCATGAACAAAGCTTTGTCCTGTGCTGTTGCACTGAACAATTTGATATTTTATTGGTTTTAGGGTTAGAAATTTGCTCTCTATATTATGGACTCAAGGAAAAAAAAAAAGAAAAGATTTGTGTCTTCTTTGGACAGTAAAGCTCTTCCAGTGCTTGGTTAGAAAATACAATTAAGGAGACTGTAGTGGACTCTCTGGAAAGAAAATTGTCTGGATTGAGATGTGAACAGCCTAAAAGCCAAACGTGTGAAAATCAATCCTTCCCAGTCCTTTGGGATATGACTGTTTGGGAAAAGTTGGCTCTGATTTTCCTGTACTCTGTGTGTGTGTGTGTAATTCTTCAAGCAATCAATATAAATCCCTGAAATGAGAAACTGAAGCTCTCCAAGCCTGGCCCAGCTCACAGGTGAGGAGGGGATGCTCAGGATTTCAGGCTGGCTGTCAGATGTCACCCTCAGAGTCCCCAGACAGCCCCAGAGGGACAGATTCCTGCAGCCTCCATCCCTGCCCAGTGTCCCCCAGCACTGGGGCACCCTCAGGGCTGGCACCTCTGTCCCCAGGGCAGGATCCCCCCGTGAGGACAAACTCCAGAGGTGACATCCCAGCCCCTGATGTCAGAGACTCCCAGGCTGCTCTCTCATTTCCCTGCTCTCCTTGGGAGCCCCTGGCACCAGCAGCACCAGGAGCCTCCAGGCAGAGCTGTAAAGGCACAGCTGTAAAAGCACATTTATGTGCCTGTAAATAGGGATAATGCTGATGGCTGTCAGGAGCCCTATCCTCACACTCCCCTCTCCAGCAGGGCAGAGCCAGGGATCTCTCCATTCTGAGCCTGGACCTTTCCTGTTCGGGCTGCACCTGAGGCTGTGCTGCCCCAGTCAGATCCCATTTTATGAATCATCAGTTAAATATATGTAAAAATCAATCACATTCTATCAGTGTGCCCTGCATCTTAACCGATGCCATCTTTCATCTTCCTAATGATCCAGAAGATCTGGAAATAATTAAAAATCACTCTTGAGGGGCCAACCTTGTCTTTCCTTTTTCTTTTGAGAAAGAGGAATTTCATCCTCCAGGGAGATGTGACATCCTGAGCCAGGGCAGCAGCAGCTTAATGAGGGATTATTGCCAGGGGAAACAGAGGCAGCAGGATGGGCTGCACTGCCTCACTCCATGGATTCCAGGGGCCAGGGGCTTCCCTGGGAGCAGGAAAATCAAACTGAGGTGCTTTGATGGGAGTTGTTGGGTGGTTGGAAGCTGTAGGAAGCGCAGAACAATGTAGGGACAGCCCCATTCCACAGGGCTGCTGCTGTGCCCTGGAGTTCACCAGCACACCAGGAACAGGCTGCAGATTCAGGGTCAAATTGAAATCTTATGCCTCACACTTCCCTGTTCTTGCATTTCCAGTGAGATTGCCCTGATCCAAGTCCAACATTCCCATTCATTTCAGACAGTGGAAGCATTTCTGGAGCTCCTGGGTTACAACATGGTGCTGCCACCAGCACAAACCCCAAAGCCTGTACAGGATGTCTTCCCTGAGCTCATTTTCCTATTACCTGGATAACAAACACATCCCTGGAGCAGAGAGGACACTTACAAATAGCTGCTAGCAAAGAGCTGCTCTTTAATGCCAGCCAATAATGTCAGGCTCCTCAGTCTTCCCAAATTCCAGTGATTAGCAGTGACCAGGCTCTGCTCTCCCCGATGCATCACTTAACCCTGTAATCAGAAAATCCATCCCATGCCTGCCCTGAGATTGATGGTGTCACATCAGACTGGGTTTTTCCAGCAGACAGAGCCATCACAGCAGAGTGAGCCCATCCTGGGCATCCCTGCCCCATGCCTGGCTCGGGGGGATTGATATCAGCAGTTCCATTGATAAGGCAGCAGCACAGCTCAGAGCCCACCGCACTCAGGGCACATTAAGATGTCATAAATAGATTATTTTAATTTTTTTTTGCAAGGAATGGTTTCACTCATGATCCCAAAGCAGTGCTCTGGGAGCAGAGGGAGCTGTGCTGGGGTCACTGGGGTGAGGGATGCCTCTCTCAGCTCTGGGGCTCCTGCAGGGCTGGACATGGGGGGCAGGATCTGTATCCCACCAGAGACCTCCTGCATTCCCAAACTGCTCCTCCCTCCCCTCCCCTGGGGCACGGAATTGGTGCCAATGCCAGCAAGGAGAGCTCCCAGCTGAGTGGCCTGGGCTGCAGCACAAAGGTGGCAGGGCAAGAACCTCTCTGAGGAGGGAGATTGATTAAATGTGAGAGCTGTGGCTCTTCCCATGCAAGGAAATCTCACGTTCCATGGGAACAGCCTACGGAATATTCCCCGTGGGTTTATCTTCCCAGGCAGAAATGTGATTTATTAGAAGAATTCTCCTTCGTGAGAATATCCCTGGGCAGGATTTCTGGGTGGGATTGGGAAGCAGTCATGGAGTTCGTGGTCTGGATCAAACCTTGCCTGGGTGAATGAACACAGCTTCGTGCATTTTAATGTGCACCTTTAATTTCATAGGAACGTTGGGCCAGTTCTTTTAAGAGTAAAAACAACTGATTTTTTTTCAGATGAACTAAAAGTCCAGGTGATTTCAGCTCCCCAAATATATTTTCTCCAGCAAGATAAGGAAAGACAAACAGACCTGAGAAAGCAATGGCTTGAAATCTTCCAATATTACTTTTAACCTGGATTTGAACCACTCTTGCTTTCTCTAAACTTCCAGGAAAAAAAAAACAAAAAACTGTACTGAAATGACAGCAAACCTCTCCCTGATGTTTCCTAACAAACCACAGAATAAGTGGATTTGGCCTGAGCTGTTTCTAGAAACCCTGCATTTCCTAGACAAGCTCTGCTACAAAAAAAAGGAAAAAATCAATACATACTAGATTAGCTGCATTTCAATTTGGAGTCAGCGTTTCAGACTGGGCCAATTTTAGGCAGATTAAACTCCCAGCATTGGATGCCTCCTGAGTTTAAGGGTCATGGAACTGACCCATGGATTAGGAAATGGAAAGGGCCAGAACCCATCGTGGTTCCAGGGAGGAACTGCGACTGCAGCTCCAGTGCAGAGCAGTGATTCACTCCCTGAACGACCTTTACCGAGTCCTTCCTGCTCCCCTTCTTTCACTTTTCTACCCTGGAAGACTCTCCCTGCTCTCCCTGCAAGATGCACAGGAATCTTTAAACGAAGATCAGCGAACCTTGCTCCTCCCAGCCTCACCTGTCCTGTGCTTCCACCTCCTGCTCCCGAGCTCTCCTCATGCCCTGGCACTCAGAACGAAATGAGGCCAAGGCTTTATTCTCCAGTGGGCACACTGTAATTAATAAATGGCTCAGTGAAGGAAATCAGGGGAGCAGAGTGGCATTCCCAGTTCCATTCTGCCCAGCTGTCACTGCCAGCAGGGCTTGGGATGAGCAAAAACCACCCCGAAATTCCCTCAGATGCTTCGCTGAAATTCCTTTCTGTTGAAACGAAGGAAAGGCGAGGAAGAGAAGGGCAGAAATGGCATTTCACAGCACACACCATTGTGCAAAGGAGTCTGTAACCTGGCTGTGCTGGGGTACTCCCTTTTGTCAGTATTTGCATAGAAAGAAGTTGGGTTCACCCCAAGTCAAAGGAAATGTATTTAAATGAAATATATCCAAAGCTGTAAATGACATTCACAGGGAATAAAGTCCATTGGCTATGAGTGGGTGCTTTGTGGTCTTGATTGAAAATTGTTTTCATGTGACAGAGAAGGTGCTTAGGAGAGTAAAAAAAGATCATTCAGTGAGTTAGAAAATTACTCCAACTTCTAGACCATGTCAAACTAAATAAAACCCAAACAAACTGGCAAAGGAATGAATAATTTACAGCAGCAGCTTCTGTATCTCAGCAGAGAACACAGCCCTGGCACTTTGTACTCATGATCTCTGTCCATGGGCTGGTGCTGGAGCCTCTCTGCTCCTCCTCAGAGCCTCCTGCAGCCACAACAGCTCCCAGAATCTGTGTTTTCCTGTGGTTTTAGCCCTGGTGGGAAGCAGCAGCTCCAGGGAAGGAGCAGCAGTGGCAGGAGCCATGCTCTGACCCTGAGCACACAGGTCTGACCTTCCCACCCGCACTGTGTGCTTCCCACACATTTCAGGGTCTGCTTTCATCCTCACTGCAGGAGCAGGGTCAGTGTCCAGAGCTGTTGCAGAGAGCCTGGTGCTGCCCACACCCAGCCCTGCCAGGACCTCATGTCCTGTTGGGATGCCACACTCCTCTCTTACGACCTAAATCATCCCTGCTGTGTCTCAGGGGAGTCTGGAGCCCTGGGCCACATCACCCAGAAGCTGAGATCTCTACACCACGTGCTCCTCACTGAACTGGGTTACCTGGGCTGCTCACCCAGCTGGGAAATCCTCCACATCTCCTCCCTTCCCAGCCCTCTCCTCATGGTTTGAGAAATGCTGAGGAGGAGGAGGAATATCTGAGACAAGGAGCTAGAAATGTAAAATCAGTAACAACAACATACGGGAGAGACTAAGCAAAGAGACAGAGAAAACACAGAGAAGGTTAATTTTTATTTCCTCGCACAAAGGAACATGAAAAATAACCAGGACATATCCAAGGGGAAAAAAGCCAAATATGAAGCTTGTCGAATTTAACAGAGAGATCCTTCTTTGCTTGAGCAGCTTTGAGCCAGACACGGAGATAAAGGAAAGAAACCAGAACCTGAGCTGGGATAAAAACAGGCACCAGATGCCAGATTTCTTCTGGTAGCTGCCAGGGTGATGGGTCAGTGGTGATGGATTGCAGAGGAGGAGCCAAGAGCGATGACAGAGGGCTCCTGGCCCAGGGCCAGAGGCTCTCAAGGATTTGGCTGCGTTTAAACTCCCACCATTCGTGCAGGGACTGGGGTAACTTGTCTCTGCCAGGCTGTTTATCAGGACAAAAATCCCTGAATGGAAAAACACAATCTCTATTACGTGCTTGTGTGTAGCATTAATAATCTGTCAGAGCAGATGACAACAGTCCTGATTAGAAAAATGGAAAGGAGGAAGGTCTGGGGGGAGATTTATTCAGCTCTGCTGATACAAAATTCCCATGGTTTGCTCAATATCCAACCAACACGGAGCAAAGATTCTCCAACAGGTGAATTAAGGCTGAAGACTCATGTCCTTCCTGGTTAGACACTGGAAACAACATCAATGCATATAAATATTGATCAGAGCAACATAGAAATCAATGTGTGGGCTCCTCCCTAAGAGGAACAGGAGCTGAACCCCTGGCAGGGAGCACCTGAGCAGGCAGCAGGAGGGAAAAGGGATTGGTCCCAAAGAAGGTGTGGAGCAGGCAGGAAAATGGATAAATGTGACAGGAATGGCCCCAAGCTGGGATGCAGAGCTGGGATGCAGAGCTGGGACGGTGCAGTAAATGATGTGTGAGTGGAGGCAAACATAAAGCCCCAAGCAAACAGGCAGCTAAAATTAAATGTACACCTCTAACAAACTCTCCATTAGCACCGAGCCATAAGAACATCAGTTTGTGTCAACAGAGCATTAAAACAAACTGATCTCTGTTCTTATATTTATGTTCTGCAGGAACAGAAAGCTGTCTCAAAAGCTTTTAACTTCTCAACTAAACCAGCCACCAATTTCTGACCAGCTAATGTAAATAATTCCAGGCCTGAGTTTCCCCACTAGAAAAAAAAAAATAAACCTTCCTATTTTAAGCATTTCATTTTGCAAATAGATTGTTTACTTCAATAAAAACTAGGGAGGAAGTACAGAGTAAAGATTAGAACGGACATTTAAATTAAGCTATAACTGCTTGGCATCCAATCTGCCCATAATAATAAGATGAGGATCTGCAGCTCCAGGAGCTGGAGCACACACAGTTGCTGAGATTAGGAGCCCTCATGCTTCAGGTTATGAAATGATGGAGGTCAGGAAGCAATTTTCTTGCATATATTGCCGACAGGCTGGAGACATTGCAGGAATTTTTGCATATTTTTTGAAACATCAGTTATAAGTCACTGTCAAGAAGAAGAGCCCAGACAAGGTGGATATTACTTTTCATATCAGTGGATTTCAAAAGAAGAGCCAGCTCCTAGAGCTCTCACTGTGACAAAAGTCCCTGCTCCTGTCACTGCTGGGCAGTGACGTCACCCAGGTGGGCAGTGACGTCAGCAGTGATGTCACCCAGGCGATGGGGCAGTGACGTCACCCAGGTGGGCAGTGATGTCACCAGTGACATCATCCAGGTGGGTGGGCAGTGACGTCACCCAGGTGGGCAGTGATGTCACCAGTGACATCACCCAGGTGGGTGGGCAGTGACATCACCAGTGACATCACCCAGGTGGGCAGTGATGTCACCAGTGATGTCACCCAGGTGATGAGGCAGTGACGTCACCAGTGACATCACCCAGGTGGGTGGGCAGTGACATCACCAGTGACATCGCCCGGGTGGGCAGTGATGTCACCAGTGACATCATCCAGGTGGGCAGTGATGTCACCAGTGACATCACCCAGGTGGGCAGTGGTGTCAGCAGTGACATCACCCAGGTGATGGGCAGTGACGTCACCAGTGACATCACCCGTGTGGGCAGTGATGTCAGCAGTGACATCACCCAGGCGATGGGGCAGTGACGTCAGCAGTGACATCACCCAGGTGATGGGGCAGTGACGTCAGCAGTGACATCACCCAGGTGATGGGGCAATGACATCACCAGGTCACTCTGTGATGTGGAGCCCTGAATCCAGCCCAGCCCAGGGCTCTGCAGGGCCTGTGTTGAGCCATAAAAGCAGGGCCAGGGTGGCAGTGAGGATCAGGACCTGCCCTAACCAAACTCAGCCCCAGGGAGTGTCCTAAAACCAGCAGGGAAGGGAAACCCTGCCATAAATACCTGGGAAAGAGCTGTTTCCTTGGGAATGCAATAAACTCTGGCACTGGAGAGGAAAGGAGATTCTCCTCCATGCCAGCATTGCCTGCTCCTCTCCTCACGTGGGAATAATTCATCCCAGCTCTCCCACTGATGTGCTGAACCCAAAATTCCTGCCAGGGTTTGTCCCATGGAGAAACCCAGCCCAGGCAGCCAGGACGTGGGGAAAAGGGACAGGGACTCCAGGGCTGCACCCTGTGCAGTGAAAAGGAGAAATGGAATTACACCACCATGATGTGAGGGTGGGGGATACGCCTTTGTGTCTTTGCAAGGAAAGGAATAATGGTTTACAAAAATAAATCTCTCTTCAAAGTGAAGTGAGTCATTCACAGCAGCCTCTTGAACATGACAAACAGCTTGTGGAGCAAAACAAAGTGGAGATCTTTCAGTCTCATTACCAAGACTGACTCTACTCCCTGAGCTCTAAGAGCCACTTATGATTTATGCTGGTAAAAATCAATTATATTTCATTGATTTTCAAGATGAAGAAACAACAAAAAAGTTTGGTCAAACCTGGGGAATGGTTTTATCTTCAGGTCTGAAGCTAAACCTGGCTGCAATCCTGGCAGCTTCCAATGCTGCCAAGCAAATTGATCAGGAGCTGGGTGGGCACATGTTTTACATGCAGGGCTGAACATTTCTTGTGGGGCTATGAAAGGTTATCAAACTTTGGGTTTACACCACGAAATTGCTGTCAGGTAAATCCCAAAGTCAAACCCAAGGTCATTTCTGATCCCAAGATGGCAGCATTTCACCCAGCTGCAGAGAGAGAGGGCAAAAAGAGATTTCTGGCAGTTTTGGTTTGCATTGATAGTATTTAAGCACTTTGAAGCCTGACTCATAATTGGTGCCAGATGCTCTCAATACACATAGGAAAAGGCAGCCTTTGTTCCATAAATTAATATTCTATAAGAAGCTGGGCAGCCCAAGGCTGCAGGAGGGAGCAGGGAGGGTTCCCTGGGTGACAGAGGTGACACCAGCACATCAAGAGACTCTCTGGGAATCACCAGGTCCCTGCCCATGGAAGAGGCTCCCGAGGCCTTGGGGACACAGGGACTGTCCTTGGGGACACAGGGACTGCCCCTGGGGCTGTGGGATGTGTGGGAAAGGTGAGCCAGGTGCCACCATGTCCCCAGAGCAATGGCTCCGTGTGTGCCCTTGGCGTGGCTGGAGAGACAAGAGTCGTGTTTGGGGCAGTGAAACCTCACAGCCCAAATCCCTGCTCAGTCCCATCCCTACGGAGCCTCCTGGCCCTGATGCACATCCAAGACTCACATCCATGGGGCTGTGGCTGCCCCTGGATCCCTGGCAGTGTCCAAGGCCAGGCTGGACAGGGCCCATGGATGAGCTCTGAGCTCCCTTCCCTCCCTGCCCATCTCTGCTCTGCTGTGGTTGTGTGTAACATTCCCTGTTCTCCTGGCGGGTGAGGAATAGTTTGTGAAGGGAAGTGTGGCAGGAGCAGATCCGAGTGTGGCAGCAGCTGCTGCTCAGCCCTGATGCTCCTCACCGATGGGAGCAGCAGCTCCCTGGGGCTCAGGGTCCGGGGGCTGCTCCTGACAAGGAATCTTGCAGAAACCACTAAATATTGCATGGGTACAAGGGCTGGGGAAATTGAAATAAATTGCAGGGGATATTTCCATGTTTGTGCATTTTGCAGGCTCGGAAGCAGCTGATTCTATTTGCATAACATATTGGGCATTTGTCACGTTACATCTTTGCATATAAAGTGCTTCTTGGAGCAGGGTTTGATGTTATCGTGGCCATATCAGCCATGCAAGGAGCAGAGTTAGCGCTGGTACTGACACGGGGCTCACTGAGAAACAGCCTCAGTGCCTGCTGAACTGAGCTCCCCAGCAGTGAGTAAATCATCCAGAGGAGAAATTAATCATTTCAAAGATCAAAAACAAACAAACCCAAAAAAACCTCAAAACAAACAAAACCAACCAACCAACCAACAACAACAACAAAAGCAAAAAAAACCACAAAAAAAACCCCACAAAACAAAAGAAAAACAAAAACAAAACAAAAACCAAACATCACTTTCTGAATCAAGTGGGGCATCTCCTGAAGCAGGTCCATCACCTGGATCCATGAACCCATGGGTGCCCCACGGAGAGGGAGGGTTCCCCTGCTGGAAGTGGTTCTGTACTGGCCCAGGGTGCTCAGCTCTTTGGCTCAGGAATTACAACTCCTTTTACCTCAGAGCTGAAGGTTGGCAAGGTTTAAATGCTGCTTGCACGTGGCCATGGCAAGGAGGAAAGCACCCAGGCATGCTGGTGGAATTAAGGAATGCTGCAAGGTCATGAGGAAATCTCAAGATATTCAAACAAATTTCCCCTGGGTGGATGTGGTTCCAAGGCTGTGGGTGATCTCCCTTTCCCTTACAAGCCCTTTTGAATGGGATTAGGAAATGCAGCCCTTGGCTCCTGTGGATCCCTGGCAGTGCCCAAGGCCAGGCTGGGCAGGGCTGGGAGCAGCCTGGGAAGGTGGAAGGTGTCCCTGCCATGGCAGGGCTGGCACTGGGTGAGCTTTTAGCTCCCTCCCAATCCAGAGCACACTGGGATTCCACGACTCTGCTTTCCCCATGAAATACTCCATTTTGGTACATGAGGCTTCCAGAGAGGTCTCCACACTGCTTCAGGGATCCACAAGCCTGCACTGAATTCCTGCAGCTTGGGTGTTTCTTTGAAACATCACTATTTCAAATAATATTTCCTTCCAATGTTTTTCTTACCCTGATCAAAATACTGTAGGGTCTGAACAACTCTTTTTACTTAAATGAAGGAACTGCTATCAAATGTCCCCCACACAGGTTTGAGTTCAAATAACCCTTCTCAATGTGCCTGGCTTGGGAGCAGGAGCCATCCACACTGGCAGATAATGCAGGAGATATTTTTCCATCTCCCTTTCATTTATTTAGCTGCTCCACATTTCAGCCTTCAAATTGATTAACATCACCTGCTGAAGTTAATTAAAGTATATGGGATGTAATAAGACTAATATGTTTGAGTTCTATCAATCACAGAATCTGGTGAGTCAATATTTGAAATTAATATATCACAGAGGGGAAAATCCTTGACATGGAGCTGAAATTAAAGGAGGAGGGAGGGATTGCAGAGCACAGGGGGAGAACATTTTGGGGATAACATGAGAGCAGAGCTGCACATGTCCTGTTCCCACACCCTGAGGGACAGGGACTGTGCTCAGACTCATCTAAAATCCTCCTGGTGTATTTTTAGGATACCAAGGACTAGTCAGAAAGCTGCAGTCAAGCCTGTGACTCTGAGAGCCAGGGAAATCCAGTGGGTTTAAGCCTTTGAAATCCCTTGCCAGGTGATATTTCCCAAGAAACTTTCCCGTGCTTCCCCAGCCCTGTCCAGCACTGCATCCCAGCAGAGAATGCAAAGTCCCAGGGAGCTCTGCCAAACCTGGAAAGGAAAATCTTGGCTGCACACACAGGAGCTGCTGAGCAGAGAGCACCATCTCAGCCCCTCAGCGAGCTGAGGAGAGGCTGGGGCAGGGGAAGGGGAACAGGAGCCCTGCGAGAGCTGTGCCTGTCCTGGAGCCACCCCAGATTTCCTGCCCAGAGCAGAGGAGTTCTGCTCTCCCAAGGCACAGCTGTGGGATGGTTTCTGGCTGGCACAAGAAGCATCAAGAGGAGGGGAAGGATGGATGGAGAGAGCCCTGGAAGAGCTGGGGACCTCCGGAGGGGACTTTGGGAGTGCAGTGCCAGCGTGGGACTGCTGGGAGCAGAGCTGCCCCAGCAGAGCTGCCCCAGCAGAGCTGCCCCAGTGTCTGGGCACAGCTGCCTCAGCTCCAGGCCCCTTCCTGCATAAAATATTGCAATACAATTTTATCAGCCGTTCAGATCACCAGCTACAAGATCCAGCGGTGCCGCACGGCGAGGCCACGGAGCATTAATATTGATGGAGCTGGATTTGTTTAAGGAAATACAGCGAGCTTTTGGAGTAGGCAATTTCTATGGAATCAAACTGTGAAAGGCATTAATCACTGTCAGTGATGTGTGTAGGGTACACAGAGCCCGTGGAAATAAAGGCTGGGTAAACACTCGCTGTGGGATGCGTGGAGGCTGGAGAGGGCTGTGGGCAGGGCCAGGCGTTTGTGCTCAGGAACCTGCCAGGGAATCCTGGAATTCCAGCATTCCAGGAAATTCCGGGAAAACCAGGAGGGTTGGGGCTGGGAAGGACCTTAAAGCTCATCCAGTCCCACCCCTGCCTGGGCAGGGACACCTTCCACCATCGTAGGTGTCCTTATTCCCCTTCGGCAGGAAATCATCCACAGGCAGAGAGGTCTGGGCTGAGACCCCCGGGGGCACTTGGGGCAGGGGGTGCCCAAGGACCAGGGTGTGCCTGTGCTCCTGTGGGTGACCACCAGAATCCAGCTCTGGGGCTAAACTGGAGTCTTTCCAAGGAGGTTTTCATCCAGTCCCACCCCTGCCTGGTGGCCTCTGCAGTGGCACATAAGGCTGTGGCCACGAGGATGCTGAATGACCACTGAAATATGGCATTTGTGGTTTCCATAGCAATTCTGTAAGAGGCTAAGGGGAAATTAGACACTTTCATTCTCCCCTCAACATCTTTTTATTGGGGTTTAAATGAGAGTGCTATTAAGGAAGAGAAAGGTTTGAGGATGCGTATGTTCACAGGGGAGCTAAGCTTTAAACAGAAAAAAGTGTTAATAAAGCAATTTTAGAATTTAATCTGAGAGTTTATTTTCTCCTTTGCTGCCTTTCCTCCCCTGGGGATAGATTTCCTTCTTGCCCTGCTAAGGATTTAGGATGAAACCTTTTATATTTTTGGAAGCAGCATGAGACAGTCAGAAGTGAGAGGAGTTTAGCAATTCAGAGGTCAAGGAAATGAAGGCTGCTGACCCTTTTGTTCTGAGCCAGTGGCTCAGACAGACCATAAACAGATGAGGGACGCCCATCCCTGCACCCAGCCTGCTGGGAGGCTCAGATAAATTCAGGTAAAAATAATTTGCACTCTCAGTTCCTCCTCTGACACTTTCCAAGCCCATGGAATGAGCTGGAAATGGAAACCCCAAGCATGGTGAGAAAGGCTTTTTCTGCACAAGTTGGGGCTGAACCCAGGAGGAAGCTCTGGAAATCTTATCAAAATCCCACTGCAGGTGAGATTTCTGCTGTGCTGGTCAGGCTCAGGCCCTGATGAACCCCTGAGGGTTTGGTGCAGGGTCTGAACCCCGAGTCTGCTGCAGTATCAGCACCACTGAACTCTGGAAAGTTTCTCCTGTTCTTGACACATAAAATGCTGATTTTTCTCATCCCTGCCTGGCTGAGGTCAGGTAGGGGAGTCCCAGCAGAGAAGAGGAGGGAGGAGATTCCCTGATGGAATGGAGGGTGTGGAGAGCAGGAATTGGGCAAAACCTCTGCTGAAATCTGCTCCAGAGCAGAGCTGCTTGGGAGACCTTGGAAACTCATTTGTGAAGAGCAGGTGAGCCCTGAGTGTGTTCCAAGGGTTTAAAATGACTCTCATTAACTCCTTAAATGAGGAAGAGTTTCTGGAGTTTCAATAATGTGCCCAGAGGAGCAGTAAGAAGGAAGATTTAAGGAAACTTGAATCAAATCTGACTTTCATTTCAACTTGCATATGATTGGGGAGGCAGCAGAGCTTTGTGGTTCAGGGATGAGGGGGGCGGGAAGAAAATCCAAAGTGCAGCAGAAATCCCAGTTTAAAAGCACTGCTGCCTTAGGGAGGATAAAATCCATTTGTCTCCCACTGGGAGCTGGACCTCACAAGGACCTTGTGCTCTTTTGAAACGTGGGATGAAGGATGAGGTTTGATGAGAACTCCAGCCACAATTAGACTCCTGGAGTCCTTCAGGCTGGAAGAGCCCTCTGGGATCATCTCAGCCCAGCAGCACCACAGTGTTCCCCATAAACCATGCCCAGGGCTGCATTTACCAGGGTGCAAAGTGGTGCTGAGGGAGCTGAGGGGGCTTTGCTGGGGGGGTCTGCAGTGTCCCATGCAGGTCCATGGACGAGGAGCAGAGCAGGGATTTTTGGAAGAACTTTACTCCAAATCCTCAAACCCAGCCAGGGCAGCATTTCCTTCTCTGAGCCACCTGCTCCGGCCCCAGCCCTTGGGTGACTCCAAAACAAACACAAACCCTACAGACCGAGGTGGGGGCACGTTAATGGATCCTAATGATCCCTTAGAGGTGGAAATCTGAGCACTGCCAGTAACTCCCAGTCCATTCCTCCAGGGGAGGGGCTCGGGCCATTGAGATCCCCTTTGTGCTTTTCCCTGTGTCTGAGTGGTTGTGCTTCAATAAAACCCGCGAGGGATCGTTTCCAGAGCCACGGAGAAGTGTTCAGGGCAAAGGAGAGCTCTGCTCCCTACGCCAGAGTGCTTTTGTGGGTTTTTTTAGTTATACAGAACTCTCTTCCCTTCTGAAATGTGAAGGAAAAGCCATATCCCTCCAGCTGTTGAGTTAAGCAGAGTCTTATTCAAATTATGTCGGGGGGAAAAAAATGTCATAACATAATGAGAATCAAATGTTGGCTTCAGGCGCCTTCATATCCGAGGGCTTTAAAAAACAACAATAGCAACAAAACACTTCAATCTTTTATCTGCCAGTGGAAAATGGTCATTTAAATAAACATTAACTAAGCTGGGAACTTTGATGTTGCAGTAGCAATTGGTTTCTGACAGAGAAGATAGTTAAAGTCTTATTCTTTTTAATAGGTAGCATTTTTGGAGACAGATTATCTGAATTACAGCCCATAACTGCTCCTTTCCTGGTGCTTTTTCCCTCTGGGGACTGCAGCTGGGGCTCCCAGTGCCAGGGGAGGGCAGGGAGGGACCTTGTGGCTGGCAGAGATGGAGACAAGGACTCAAAGCATCCAATTGTCCACTTCCAGTGTTGAAGTGCAGGGAATCAATCCCAAACCTGGGGTTCTTTGGTTTTGGGAAGTGCAACGCAGAGAGATCTCTCGTGGAAGGTTGCAGGGGTTGGAGCTGGGTGATCTTTAGGGGCCCTTCCAAGCAGAGCCATTCTGGGTTTGTGATGCCATGGAAAAGGAGAATTGTGTGGATTTTGTCACACACACACAGCTCAGCTCCTGCTGCCAGGCTGAGCACGTTCCCATCTCTGGAGTCAAGCCTGGCAAGTGAAGTTGGGCACCAAGAGCCCGGGGAAGAGAGCTGAGAGTGGGGCTGAGAGGAGCCGAGCCCTCGGAAACAAAGAGCAGCCAGGACGTACGAGGGGCCAGGAGGAGGGGAAGGAAATGTTAATATCATTAATTCGATTTGCAGCAGGGATTGCAGCCTCACCACGGGCGGGCAGGGCCCGGAGTCAGCGCTGCAGGGAGCAGAGGGAGGAGGAAGCTCAGCGCGAACATCTCGCTCCGAGATGCCGGGAAAGGCTTTCCCAGGGTGTGCGGGCTCTGAGCAAAGGGCTCGGGGCTGCCGGGGCTGGGTCTGACTGACGAGCCCAGCACAGAACCCGCAGCGAGCTCCGCAGTCCTGAACGGCAGGGAACGAGCGAGGGGGAAGAACAAAAGGCTCCTTTGATGTGCTCACCCGCGCGGTGTTTAGCGCAAAATGCAAATGTTCCCCCATGCTGGAGAACACTTATCAATATTAAGGCGTACACGGAGCAGAAGAAAGGAGGAAGAACAAAATACAACACTTAACAAGAGGGTAATTTAGCCTGTTGGCAAGTGCTTTAAGCCGAGTTCATGAAAAATTACTTGCACAATTGTTTTGCAGGGTTTCTGGGCATTTATGCATAAATCATGATATCGATTCCACGGGAGGCTCGCACTGGCTCAGGTGTGCGAGCACACGGGGGCACCGAGAAGGCGAGGGAGGGCTGAAGTGTGGAAATTGGAGATGGAGAGAACCTTCCCCCCTGTTGCTCCTACAAGCTCGGCTGCAGTTGTCAAGCAGCCAGAAGGAGTGCGGGCTCTTAATTAAAACACGGCAGGACCACCTTGGGCAGCCTCTCGGGAGAGCATCCAGGCACACAGAGCTGCCAGGATGGAGTCTCTTACCCACCCGTTCTTGCCTCCTTGTTTTCTTAAGGAGAAAAAAACCAGAGGGCACTGGGAGCCCGAGGATGGCCAAGAGAGAGGGAAATAAAACCACTTGGATGCTACAGCTACAGCAAATACTGCGGTCAGGGCGAGGGCAGGGAAGGTCCAGGAATAGCTGAGCAGGGTTTGTTTCATGACATTCCTATTTCCCAACCACATTTCTGTCTCCTAAAACCGAGGGGAGGGCTCCAGCTGCATCACCACGAGCACGGGGAGGGTCAGCAGGAGCTGTGCCAGGCAGGAGAGCTGGGAAAAGGCAGAGCCTGGGATGAGAGCAGGCACGGGGGATCCACATCCCTTGCCCAGACATGCAGCACTTTAATTGCTTTGTGTCCTCACTCAGCCCTCAATCTCCTCTGCTTGAGCACGTTGTGTTCAGCATCCAGAGTCCAGCTGCTCCCAGCCCATGGCCTGGAGGTTCCTCGGGATCCCTTCCTCCCACGCCATGGAAATGTAAAATAAAGGAATAAAGAATCTCCAGGCGAACAACCCACAGCCAATTCCAGCTTCCCAGAGACCTCCCCCTGCTCACACAGCACTGGGGCCCTTCCTAATGAACACCCTCCTCTCTCATCTGCACTCCCCCACCTTGGGTTATCGCTGCTATCAGGCACTTGTGAAGAGCTTTAATCTGATTATTTCAGGCACAAATCTCTCCTGCACATCTGCAACTGCACAGGTTCTCAAGGGAAAAGCCAAATCAAGTTGTGCCCTGGACAGCAACCACGGTTCCAGCTCGAGAGGGCAAATCTGAGCTGCAAAAATCTGCCTTCAGTTCAGTGTTCTCAGAGAAAATCACCTCGATTCTCCTTTTCTCATTTCCCAATCTGCAAAGTGGAACTAAAACCAGCCCCTTCTCCTGGAAATCCTGGGACTGTACCCTGGGGAGGGCTGCACACCCCTGGAGTAAATGATACTGATAGTTATGAAAGCATTTTGGGGTATTTTAGGAGTTCATTCTCAAAAATGTCAGTGATTTGTGAGTTTCTGTATTTGTGATGCAGCATTTCCTCGCTCCATTTGCAGGAGAAACTAAATTGCCAGGACAATCACAGCCACTTTTGCTCCCAATCCTAGAACAGGATATTGGTTTCTGAAGAGAGAAATGGAGCCCAGGCTTCTCCTTTCCCACAAAACCCTATTTGTTTTGGTTTTGTTTTTAAAATTACCTTGGGTTATTTAATAGAAGGAAAATCTGTGAAAATGTTTTTAGGAGTTGATGCAGAATAGAATAGAATTTTCTATTTCACCAGCTGCTGCTTTTTGAGGACAGCAGAAGTTTTTCCTTGCTTTTGTTTTACTTCCAAGAGTTCACTAAAGTTGACAAACCCCAATCACTGCCAACACACAGTAATTCTCTTCCAAACAGAAATGACATCACCAGCCAGGGTCACATCCATCCTTCATGCTGCTGCCAGTGCCACGAGGATAGAGCAAGAGCTCAAAACTGAAATATTGCCTTGCACAGCTTTTAGAGACCCCGAGTCCCAGCATGGTTTGGGTTTGGGAGGGACCTTAAAACTCCTCCAGTGCCACCCTCTGTGTTCCAGGGACACCTCCAGGCTGCTCCAAGCCCCGTCCAGGGCACTGCCAGGGATCCAGGGGCAGCCACAGGCACTGTGGGGATTCCACTGCAGGCCCTCCCCACCCTCCAGGGAACAATTCCTTCCCAATCTCCCATCCAGCCCCTCCCTGCTCCAGCACAGAGCCATTCCCCACTAACCCAAGGCAGATTTGGGGACTTGTTCACCAAGAAATTGCAGCCCAAGTGCTCTGATCAGTGTGATCGATGCCCTCTGGGCTCATTCCTCACGGGTTTGTTCCTTTCTGTGTTTTCTGGGAGGGTTGGGTGGCAGCCAGAGCTGCCCTGCACAGCTCCTCCTGGGCTCTTGTCCTGCCTGCTTTCCATCAGCTGCCTGAGCATTTCCCTGCTGCTCCCTCGCTCCTGCAGGGGAGGAAACACAAACAGGATCCTGTTCCTGCTGTCCCCCCGGCTCTGGGCTGCTGCTGCTCCAGCTCTGGCACTGAGCAGATATTTCCTGCTCTGTCTCACAAACCCTGCAAGGCTTTCCTGCCCTGATGAAACAAATGCAGCCACACTGGTGATTATTCTCCAGTGTTTCCACCACCTCGCAGAGCTGGGGCTGGTGGCAGCTCAGGCTCGTTTTTAACACGCTTTACATTGTTTTTCCCCTCCTTCATTAAAGTAGAATAATAACCAAACCGAATGTCAAAGCAGAGCCCCCAGCCCATCTCCCCTCTCCAGGCAATCACATTTTAAACCCCTGGCCTGCCTTGTGGCTTTTCCCAACACCTATGAGGCAGTCTGGGGAGCTGTTCAAAGCCTGGGGGTGTTGCAGGAGCAGATTGGGAATGGAGACTTTGGCAGGGGGAGCTGGCAGCAGGAGGGGAGCAGGGGAGGCCCAGCAGGGCACAGACCTCCCCTCCAGGAGCCACTGAATTCCCAGCACAGCATCCCTGGGATGAAACACCTGTAAAAGGCTGATTTTAGCTCTCTGTAAGTGATGCCTTGCCAGGAGCCTGACTCGAGAGCTGAGGGAATCAGCGTAAAAGCAGCCCAGACAGCCCACTCAGAAATGAATTTTTCCATAATTAGGCCACAGAGTGGAAAGTCGTCTTAACAGTGCATTGCTGAGCACCTGAAAGGAGAGAATGAAAAGTTTCTCAAGGGGCCACCAGACCTGGAAAAGCAAATCACTGAGGCCAAAGAAAATGAGATTAAATTGAACTTCTGAAATGCAGTGTGTCTATTGACCTCCCTCATACCAAGTGCTTTCTTCATGTTCCTGTTCTTAAAAAAAAGGGGAAAAAAACTCTCCAGGAGAATGCAGGCTGCTCAGCAGATAGCTGGAGGCTGAGTTGGATTTGAATTTTGATCAAAGTTTCTCTCATTTGCCATGCTTCCCTGTGTCTGCACTCCCAATCTGCCTCTTTTGCTTAAAATAATGCTTCCCATACAGGCAGTCGGAGCTGCCATACATAATAAGGAAACCTGGGCTCCTGAAAATGTCGTTTGTGCTGTCTGGGGCTTCTTCTGCATGATCCAGGCTGCTGGGAAAGGAGCATCAGGAGTGCCCTGGTGCACGGGGGCTGCTCGGGGAGGGCACCCTGGCACTGCCCCCACACCACCCCTCGGCCTGCCTGCACCCCCAGCTTCTCCCCCAGCAAGAGAAATGTTAATTTCCAGCAAATGGCACAATCTCCTCACTCCTTGAGTTGGCACAATGTCACCTGCAGTCCTCTTCCTCCTCTTGTTGTGACACAGAGGATGCAGGAACTTGCAGGAACTTGGCTTTGAGGGATGGTGCCAGGCTCTGGATGGAGCTGTCCCATGAAGCACCTTCCCCTTTGTGCCCCCTCCTCACACCCCAGGCAGCAGCAGGGTGGGTTTGCAGTGGCCAACACCAGGGCACTATTAAATATTAAATGTTAAATATTAAATGTTAAATGTTAAATATTAAGTGTTTTTTGGTGCAGGTTTTCCTGCCGTGCCAAGGGCAGTGTCCCACTGAGGGGCCAGAAAATCTTGGTGTTGACTGAAAAGCCATTCCAGGGTGCCAGGGTCAGTCTGGATCAGAGCCCCATGGAATGATCTGATGGAGATTTGGACACTCAGCTGAGTGAGATATCAGCTCCCCCCCTCGGGCTGCTCACGTCTCATTGCAGGGCAGAGCTGTGGGGCCCAGAGCACAAAAAACACAGAATATTTCCTCCTCCAAACCCTGCAGACCACTGCAGTATTTTTAAATATGGATTATCTCCAGCTTCTGCTCGTCTTGATGGTTCCACCTCATTTGTCTTTGCTACTCTAATTTCCTTAAATGTGTGTTTTCTTTACAGGCTACTAACTGCAGACAACTTGCAGCAATCAGCTGCAGTTTATGCATCGACATCGCACTCTGTTAGCTGGGAATTCATTTCCAGGGGATGCTGAACTTTAATGAACTTGGAAATTGGATCATTCTGTTGTGTTCAGGGACACGCAGGAGACTGAGGGAGGGCTGTCCACGGGAAAGGCTCCTGGAATAATTTAGAGATGAAAATGCAGCTTGATCAAGCTTTGGTTCTCCTGGCCCTGGCTCTCCTCTGCCGTGGTTCATCTGAGGATGTGGTGTACGTGGGGGTGGTGGTGGGTTTGGGCTGAACTGGATGATCTTACAGGTCATTTCCAACCTCAACCAATCCACCATTCCCTGATTTGCTGTGGCCATTTTTGGCCACATTTACGTTTCCCAAAGAGTCACCAGGCTGACCCTGCTGTGCCACCTCACAGGAAACCTGCACTGAGCACCAAGGGCATATTTTCCTTGTTTTTTACTTTTTTTTTGAGATGTGACATCATTAATGTAACTTTCATCTCATAAACTCAAGAGTGTTGCTACAGAACTTGGCTCTCCAGCAGCACTGCTCTCCCTGACTGATCTGACAGACTTTTCCTTGGGACACCTTTGTCCCTTCACTGGGATTTGTTCACTGGAAGGTTGGTACTTCACTGCACTCTGCATTATCTCCTCCCCAGTTCCCTGTCCCTGCAGCCACCCCACCTTCAGCACCTTTCCTGCCAGCCTCTGGCACTCCCAGATCCACCAATTCCCGGGACTTTAATTAATGAGATAACAAAAGGGAAAACACCCAAAGAGCGAACCCCCGAGCTGAAGACTTTATCTGCTCTTTGCACCTGCATCTTTCTTCCCTCCTTGTTTTTTTTTCCTTCCTGTTTTTTTTGGGAGCTGCATTCCCGGCCATCGATAACATTTCTCGTTAAACTAAATAGGTTATTGAGCGGAGAGAGCAGGATCCACACCCGGCACCTTCCCCTGCACTCAGCCACAGGTCAGCGCCCAGTAAATCAGCTGCTAATGGAGTTTGAACTCGGGGAATCACTGCTGTGTACCCTTTTTATTTGTTTTTAATTTGTATCAATGGTAATTCTGTCGCTTCCAATTTATGTGATGGCCGTGCTGGAGGAGCAGCCAGGCCCCATTTCTCCCCTCGTTACCTGTGGAGCTCACGGTGCTGTGACAGCCAGGCCCCCCCAGCTCTCGGGGTTCAGGGGTCCTGGTGTCCTGCACTGCTTTCTTCCCCTTTCTTGTCCATCAGCAGCACCACCAGGATCTTCCCTCCTGGAAGGAGCTGTCCAGGTGGAATCTCCATCCCTGGAGGTGTCCAAAGGACACTCGGAGCTCTGGGCTGGTGACGAGGCAGGGATCAGGCACAGGATGATCGTGGATGGCTTTTCCCACCCCAGTGACCCTGATCTGTTCTCCCTGAGCTGCCCCACCCCAGCTCCCCCCAGGTCACAGGGGAGCAGTGGGGCTGGGAAGAGCTCCAGCTCTGCCTGCAGACTGCTCCTGACCACGGCCAGGGAATGTCCTGTGATATTCCCAGATCCCAAAAGGAGTTTGCAGGGGTTGGGATGTTGGTTAGAGCTGCTGCCAGGAGGGGAGGCCCAGCTTCCCCAGGACTGTGTGTGTGTTTCCCTGGCTGCACGAGGGCCGTGCAGAACACGTCTGTTTGCAGGCTCACACGCACACGTTTCTCCCCTACAATATTTTGGGAAGCTCCACAGACGTGTTAGCAAAGCTGTCACTTGCACAAACTTCCCTGCAACCGGAGTGTGATTTTTTTTCAGAGCTATTAATCGAGGGCTGGAGCGGAACCAGCTTGGCAAAAAAGGAACAAAAACACCCATGAACTCCAAAAATTGAACCAAAGGAGCTCCTGGATGAGGTGCCCTGCGGGGTTAAAGCTCCACTCAGGTGTTCAGGTGGCCCAGGTCAGCTGGGGCTTTGTCTGGAGGTTTGGGCTCCCTCCCAGCCCATCCTGCTCCCCACAATCCCAGGGATAATAACGGCACCACCACCATGGAATGTTTTGTCTTGGGCAAGGGAGGAAGATGCCAAAGGGCAGGAGGAGCAGGGATGGCACTGGGAAAGTACCTTGGGATTGAGTTTATCTGCACTGAACCCAGGCTGCCTCGTGCAGCAGAGCAGCAGGAGAGGCCTGGGCTCTGTCTGGGCTCAGAGCCAGCCCTGGGATGCTCTCTGTCCTCCCCCCACCTTCCCTCGCAGAGAGCAAACCCCAGCCAGGGAATGACTGATTGAATATCCACGATAAACCATTCCCAGCTCAGCCCCAGCCACGCAGAGTGCCTTCAAACTGTCCTGAGAAAGAAGGGCATGGATAAAAACCATGATCCGCACACAAACAGAAAAAGGCTGAATTCTTCAAATAAATGGCTCCCAACAAATAATTTGAGCAGCTCTCATGAGCGGCTTAGGCCCTCGAGCATGAAGATTATCAGCCCCATGTAATTTTCTCCTGGCTGATGTAGCTGCAAAGACCATTCATATTCATATAAATGTCTAATGTCTAATCCTCTAATCTAATCCTTTTTTTTTTTTTCCTGCTCATGCTAAACCTTCCCAGCCCGGGCTCCAAAGCCCTCTGAGCAATGGAATTATTGATAAATTACTGCAGAGAGGAGGAGCACAGCACAGACACCAAACCCACCAAGCTCTGCCTCCTCTGCAAGAGTTGGAATTTCTCTGTCGGGTGAGTGTGGAGGACAACTGCAGATGTTTTTCCCTCCCTGGTACTTTCCACATCCTGGCCCAGGGCTGGACTGAGGTGGTTTCTCCTCCACTGGGGCTTTCAGAGAGCTTGAGGAATGGTCTCACTTTATCACAGGTCAATTAAGCTCCATTTGTGTAAATTAAAAATATAAAACAAAAAAAGAAAAATCTAAAACAAAAATATAAACATAAAAAAAAAAACCCTGCAAATCACGGAGTGGTTTGGGTTGGGAGGGACATCAAGGCTCATCCATGGGCAGGGACACTTCCACTGCCCTGGGTCGCTCCAGCCTGGCCTTGGATGCTGCCAGGGATGGGAACAGACCCAGAAGCAGTAAAATCCCAGCCCCCAAGCCCAGCCTTATTTCTGCCTCTCCCCTGCCCGGTGAGCAGCCCCACATGTATTTATGGATGTTCCTCCTGCGCTCGCTCGGGGGGGAGAGATTCGTACCATGGGCAGGAGTTACAAATCCAGGCACAGTTTGTGGCCTCTGAGCGTTTCTGTAATAAAAATTATCATCCTGGAGCTGGTTTTCATTTGGAATTAGGCTGGGGCTCATCAATGCATTATCTCACTTAGACCAACAAATAAGCATCAGACAGGAACTTCTTTCAAATCGTGGCGGCCTCAGACCAATTTTGAAATCCTGCCCTCGAGCAGCAGACTCAGGATCCCATTTATTGCTCCCCCGAGGCCAGCCAGTTCTCCATTAACTTTTACCTCCAACTAATAGCACATTCAGAAGCAATTTTGTGGGTGACTCTGAGACTTTAAGCTGTTCTGGTTTTTTTCCCCCCTTATAAATTATCTTTTTGCTTGATGATATGGAATTATTTAGATGACAACTCCTGTTAAAAGAACCTGTGCTCTTACAGGCAAAGACATTTTTTCCTAGACAACACCGCTAGAAAATTGTTCTGAATCTACTGAATTCACAGGACAGAGTTTTGCCACGATTAAAGAGGAAGGGAGAATTTTCCATTTGAATATTGCCCTTTTTGATAGCTCCAACACACATTTCCAAGTCAATAAGTTTTCAGCTCTGTTGTGAGACGGAGCTCGTTTGTATTACAATTCTCCCCCATGCTTTTTGCAGATACCAAAGGTTTTGTAAATGGAATTTATTTGTCCAGTGTCTCTTTCTGCCCCTGTTGTAGGACACTGAGTGCTGTTCGAGCCTGGCCATGGACAGGAGGACAAAGGCTCCACTCGCTCCTGGAGCTCCTTTTGCTCACTTACATCAGCAGCACTCAGCAGTGCCAAAGAGGTTTTGTGTGGGTTTCTGTGAGTGAATGTGTGCCTGTGTCCTTCAAAACCACCTCCAGTGCTGCAGGCAGCAGTTCCAACTCCAAGAAAGCCTTGGGAAATTTGCATGGAGGAATTTCACCGAATCCAGAGCTGCAGCAGAGGTACAGGCACAGACACAGAACCACTGATGGTTTGGGTGGGAAGGGACATTAAATTCATTCAGGAGGGACAACTTCCACCATCCCAGGATGCTCCCAGCCCCTTCCAGCCTGGCCCTGGACACTCCTTAGCAGCTTGGAGAGCTCCCAGCAGCTCTCCCTGCTCAGACCTGCGGGGTCACTGCCCTGCAGAGCAGCAGAGCCTGCGGGCACCTGGCACCTCTGGCAAGGAGAGAAGTGTGGATTTATGGATAGAGAGCCCAGAAGCTCTTCAGACCACTTACAGAGCTTGCTGGTGCTTTCTCAGGCACTTCTAAACATCTTCCCAACTGTTTTCCAAGCCCTGACCTTTGGCTGTGCTCAGAAATAAATAGGCACACGCAGAACAACAGTCTGTATGGAAAGTGAAAATGTTGACATTAATAAACCATTAAAGGATTTTGATGCCCAACAGCAAGCACAGACCTTTCATCCCTGATTTCTAGCTCTGCATCTGGCAACTAATCTTGTGAAAACAAGAAGAAATTATTTATATTCTTTCAACATTCCATAAATCAAGCATTGCTGTAAGGACTGAGCTAATATTTTGAGAAGTGAAGATGGGGTTTGGTGTGGTTTGCTGCACGCACTGAGTCTCTGGCTGGTGGGATATCAAAAGGATGAAATCTGGAAAAAGAAGGAGTCTGAAATGCAGGCAGCAGAAGGAAATGATTCAGCAGTGCCCAGTTTGGCTTTGTAGAGGGAGAGTTATGGGCTGCAGTTATTGTGCTTTCTGTTTGGTGCTTGGCTTTTAAATGCAGATACTGGGAATCCATCACGATGTTATTTGTTTGCTTGTTCCCCTCTCCCTGCATGTGAGAAGACATCGATAGAGTTTAACTGCACAAATACATCCATCCACCCTCTGCACCTCTTTCACATCCATCCACCCTCTGCGTCCCTTTTATTAAGCTATGGCCTAGCAAGGAAAAATAATTTTAAGGAAAGCCATATACAGCCACTTGTGTTTTAAAGAAACAGCAAACCCAGGAGCTACAAACCTTAACCTGATTTACATCCCTGGCAGAGCAGCACTCCCCATTACAGCCACCTGGAAAGCAAGTTTATAAACCTACTGCCAGAGCTTCCACTGCAGCTGAGAGGGCCACGAGGGCTCCTATAAACAATATTTTATCGATTAGAATAGGCAGAAACTCCTGTTATTTACAGCAGACTTTTTCACGGCATTTATTGATGTACCTCAGGCTCAGAGGAGATGGAGAGACCTGGAAAATGGAACACACGGAGCTGCTGTGATGCTGGGCTGCTCCTGGAAAACAGCCCTGGGGGAAAGAGCCCCAGGTCAGCATCCAAAATCTCCTTCAGCACCAGCAGGCACTTGCTGCATCCCCGGGGAGCTGTGCAGCACAGCCTGGGTGCAGATGTGCAGCTGGCAGAGGGCACTGCTAACCCTGGAGTTTGCCTTTGTCCCCTTTGTTTCCATTGCCAACCTCTCCCTGGTCCCTGGGTCCAAATCCCCTCCCCGTGGCTCTGATCTCCTGCCCTGGGCGAGCTTCAAAGGAGGCAGCGTTTGGGCAGAGCCCAGAGGGGAATCTGTCACTTCTGGATGCTCTGGAGCTCGGCCCAGGCTCCGAGCTGGGCTCCAGCTCCGCTGCAAGCACATTCCCATCGGAGCTGCATGGCCACGCTCAGAGCTGGGAACTCCTCCCAGGTGATAAACTCCTCCGTGGCCTCGCACCTCCTCTGTGGGCGAGAGAGGCACAGAGGGGAAGGGCTTTGTCAGGGCACAGAAACGGGGGAAACAAGCAAAGCACTGCATGCATTTATCCCAGGTCCTGCCTGCAGCAGGGACCTTGCAGTTATTCCTGCAGCAGGGACCTTGCAGTTATTCCTGCAGCAGGAATGTTGCAGTTATTCCTGCAGCAGGGACATTGCAGTTATTCCTGCAGCAGGAGCATTGCAGTTATTCCTGCAGCAGGGACATTGCAGTTATTCCTGCAGCAGGAATGTTGCAGTTATTCCTGCAGCAGGAACATTGCAGTTATTCCTGCAGCAGGGACACTGCAGTTATTCCTGCAGCAGGGACATTGCAGTTATTCCTGCAGCAGGAATGTTGCAGTTATTCCTGCAGCAGGGACCTTGCAGTTATTCCTGCAGCAGGAACGTTGCAGTTATTCCTGCAGCAGGGACACTGCAGTTATTCCTGCAGCAGGAATGTTGCAGTTACTCCTGCAGCAGGAATGTTGCAGTTATTCCTGCAGCAGGGACACTGCAGTTATTCCTGCAGCAGGAATGTTGCAGTTATTCCTGCAGCAGGAATGTTGCTGTTACCACAGCCACCACTGCCCTGTGGTGCCACTGTCTCCCACTGGCTCCTGGTGGCACAGATCAAGCTCGAGGGGTGCCCAGGAGTCTCCAGCACTGATCTGCCCCCACTGAACTGAAGCTGAGGAGGGTTTGAAGCTCCGTGAAGAGCCCAGGGCAGGGCCAGGGAGAGCAGCAGAGCCACCAGGGCAGGAGCAGGGGAAGGGGACAGGGACAGCAGCACTGGGGCCCTCCCGAGCTGGCAGCCACTGCAGGGCCGTGCACAGCTCTCAGCCATGGGCTGTCCCTGTCTTTGCCATGAGAGTTTGAGCAGGCTGGTTATTGCTATGGACCTCTAAAAGGCGATTTCCCCCCGTGCCACAAGGACTGCTGACATCCCCGGGGCCGTGGGAAAGGAGCAGTCCTGCCACCCTCACAGCCCCTGTGCACACCATGGCCCTGGGCTGGAAATCAGTTACCAGACAGGACACAGCCAAAAGAAATCTGCTTTTGTGCCTATCAACTGTGTCATTAATGCACTGTTAAAAATCCCCAGCCTGATTTAATGCATTTGGAGCCAATGTTTTATCACCAACGAGGTGAGGAAGGATTTTCTCCTGCCACAGGGAGCGTGGTGGGGTTTGGTGGGGGCTGAATTATTTGATTATTGTGACCCTGCTGAAGCTTTTCCTGTGCAAACACCGAGCAAAGGTGCAGAACAGCCCTGGGGACAGATCTGGAGGCCTCTGCCTGCTCAGGACTTCATTTCAGCACCATTTGGAGCCTGGAGCCCTGGCAAGGTGATGCTTTGAGCTGTCACAGGGAGCAGCAGTTAATGCTCAGATAGGGAGGCTGATTTTTCTTCTCTCTGCAGCCTGTAAGAAAATTAAATTCATGCCCAATGGGCCCAAACATTCTTGGCAGCATTGAAGTGCAAAATTGAGCTAATACCTTTCTGATGTTTAAACAAGTACTCATGATATTTTTATGCCCATCAAGAAGCAGCTCCAAAGCTTTTGGAGCAGCATCGCAGACCAAAAGGGAGGCGAGAAATAAAGGGAAGGGGAAAATCTATTTATGGGTCATGGGGAGTTCTGTGGATAACACAGACAGGAAGAAATGCCAGAGTGGTTCTCAAAGCTTCTTCCTCTGCTGCAGAATCTCCCGTGGGACACGTCAGGGTGGGAGGTGCTGGGTCTGCTGGGGGTTCTCTTTTCCCTGCTGAAGGAAGTCACCCCTCTGTGAAAACGCAACAATTTCCTGCCGTTCTGACTCAATATTCTGCTAAATCTTCACCTTCAGGAAGAAATCCTCCCGAAGGAGGATGCCCAGGGGAGCTGAGGCTGCCCCGTCCCTGGGAGTGTCCCAGGCCAGGCTGAATTAATCAGCGAGTGAACAATGACCATTCAAACAGTGGCCACAAGCCAGGGAGGTTTGAAAGGTTTTATCTCCATCCTACCTGTGGCTGTTGGAGCACATATGGGCCAAGGGATTGTTTCCCTCCCTGGCGTTTGCAGGGAGCGAGTGGGGAGCAGATGGGAGCTGGGCGCTGCCGACTCCAGCAGATAAAAGACAATTAGGAGCAGAAAATGGAGCTGCTGATCGCAGGCAGCTCCCACTCGGGGTGCTCAGCTCAGCCACTGGGATGAGAAACATTTTGAAGGAGGGGGTTGGACCCTGCCCTGCTGGCAGCAGCGTCCCGTGCTGCAGAGCTGCTGATTCAGGCATCGTGCACTCCGTGCAGCCCTGGGGAGAAACGTTTGAAGGCTCAATTTGAGCCGTTTGTTTCTCATCTTTGAGCTCTCATTAAAATAATCTGTCCTGATTGTCTGTGGGAGCTATTTTTCGCTCCTCTAAACGGTTGCAAAAGACAGCAGAGATTAGAAAAAGGGAATCAGTCCTGGTGAGGCTGTGACTCATCAAATCCACGCTGGATCCGTGCTGGCTGCCAGGGCAGCAGCAGCCCCCGGAATGTGGCAGGGACAGGGGAAAAACCTGGTGCTGCCCTGTCTGAACACGAGGTTTGAGGAATTTTACCTTCGTTAATGTGGGATTTGGACAATCCTGATCCCTGCCTGCAGGAGGATGCTCTCTGGAAGGGTTTCTCCTCACTCGAGGGCCTGTCCTGCCACACCACCAGTTCGGGATGAAAAGGCTCTGCCTTCCCATGCCACGATTTCATTCCTGCACACAGAGCCCCACGCTGGAGAGGCTGAGTGCTGGCAGCACAACCAACCCAGGGAAAAGGTGTGTGGAAGGAATTTTTAGGACCTAAGCAGTTCTTTTCCATTCAAGCCACATGCAGCCTCGAAACCATCAGGAATTATGAGGAATTGTGGCTTCCTTCCTCCATTCCTCCTCTGGGACTGCCCCATCTCCACCATCTCTGAGTATCCTGGTGTTCCTACAAGAATAATTTAAATTCCCTTGGATTATCCTCCCCTCTGGCCTGGACACTTGGAGCTCCTGGCTCAAACCCAGCCTGAACTTGAACTTTTCCGAGCATCCCCCAAGGGGTGCAAGGCTCTGCTGTTCTGAGGAGCAGGAGCTCAGCAATTCCTGGGGACAAAGTCTGACCCAGCCTGTGGGTGCTGAACTCTGAGCCCTCCCCAGAGAATTCCTGCAGGAAAACCCCAGGGATGTCCTGGATGCAGCTCTGAGGTTCCCAAGGGGTCACCCCAAACTGGGTAATGTGGGTGACAGGGGCTCCAACAACCTCTCCCATGAATTCATCCTCAGGGGCAGCACCTTCCACTCCTTCAGCACAAAGGATTTCCAGCTCTCACTCAATTTCTCCTCTTCCTTTCTCCATGAACTCACAGAAAATGCCCTTTGCCACAGTGCCAGGCTGCAGAGGGGCCGTTTGTTCTCTGGCCATTTCCATGTCCTGATCACTGACATGTTTAAAGCTACGAGAAAGGATTTTAATTGGCTGAAATGCTGATTGCCATAACAACTGGCTAATGAACCATCTGTTAGCATATGTAATATTTATTTATACATCGCAGAAACGCAGCTCAGGATGTGGACAGGCCGTGCTGCAGGGGCAGGGCCAGCTCGGTCCCGGTGCAGATGGGCAGGGGGGCACAGGAGGAGGGGTTTGGGCTCAGGGGTCCCCAGGGAAGCCTCCCGGCTCAGCCCTGCCCTGCCAGCAGAGCTGGGAAGCTGTCCCCAGGCAGCCCTGCCGGGCCAGCAGCTCGGGATGGGCAGCCTGGGGGTCCAGGAGCGCACCCTGCCCCTTCCCGTCGGGAAAAGGTGGATTTGGGATCAGCATTCGGAGTCATTAAAGGTGGAAAAGGCCTCCCAGGTCACTGACCAGGAGCCAAACACCAAACACACCAAACACACAAAGGATAACCTCGGTGTTTTCCTCCTGGCAGCGCCGTCCCGGGGCAGGAGGAGCCAGCCCCGAGCGCTCGGTGACTGAATGCCCGCAGCAGAGGGAGAAGCGCTGGGATTTCCCCCGGAGCGGATCCTGGCCAGGAGATTTTAGCAACAGCTCCGGCTCCCATCTGCCAGCGAGCCCCGGCTGGGACCTGGGGCTGCCCTGACCGCACCGCTGGTCCCTTCCAGAGGGGCCACAAACCCCCCGAGCCCGCGGGGATGCTGCGGGAGGGACGGAGCGGAGAGGTATTTTTAGCCTGTTGGTGAAGGGAGGAGAAGAAGGGAGCGGAGAAAGCCCCGCTCCGCACAAGTCACATGCATATGCAAAAGGCTCCTAATTGCCCCTCTTTAGAAACCAATCATTGGGGATTTCACGAGCCACATTATAGAACCTGACATGCTTATTTTTCCTTTTATTATGTTTGTAAGCAGTGATCCTATTGAAAAGAAAATCAAACCCTATTTTTACCAGTCACAACCATCTCCCTTTCTCTTTCTGCCGGCTTTATTTTATTTTATTTTCCTTTCTTTCCATCGGTTGAATAGAGCAGCATTTTCATGTGTATTAATTGCCCTGTAAAATGCCCTCAAAGTCATTAGAATTCCCCATTCAAAACTATTATCTGTGCCATTATGCCTTTGCATTATATTTATTTAAATGTGGCTCTTCTGAATTAGCTTATTTTTAACAGCTAGCCATGCCTGAAATATTGTTCCAGGCCAAGCTGTTCTCAAATCTTTATTTTTTTTTTTAAATGATAACTTCATAAAAACTCTTAATGCTTTATCCCAAGTGGAATCACAGCTTTAGGCCTTTACCCGCCTTTCCTTTTTCTCTGTTTTCAGAAGGATTGGGAGTTGCCCTTGCAGAATTTTTCCTGTGGACCCACAAAAGTTTCTCATCCCAGACCCGCAGGGTTTAGAGCTGTGGTTTGTGTTTAACTCTCACACCGAGTTAAATCCAGCGGCCGCGGAGTTGATTGAGAGAAAAACGCACCACAATTCCCTGAATGCGAGGCCGAGTTGTTGTTTTCCTCAGAATATCCACACGTGGATTTCCCACCCACCCCGAGAGGTGACTTTGGCAGCACTGGGGGAACCTGGCGGGAGCAGCCGGGGTTTGGGGAGCGCTGGGTGGGGAAGAACTGAGCCCAGGGGTAGATTGGTGGAAGCTTTTCCTGCTTGGAAGGGAAGGTCTGGAGTGGGAGTTTGGTCTCCTGACCCATCTCCCTCGCTCTGAGCGGCGTCAGCCCAGCCCTGTCCGTGCCCAGAGCCTGGCGTGGGGCTCGGGCTGAGCTCTGGCTGAGCTCCGGGCTGAGCTCCGGGCTGAGCTCTGGGCTAAGCTGAGCTCGGGGCTGAGCTCTGGGCTGAGCTCCGGGCTGAGCTGAGCTCCGGGCTGAGCTCTGGCTGAGCTCTGGCTGAGCTGAGCCCCGGGCTGAGCTGAACTGAGCCCCGGGCTGAGCTGAACTCTGGGCTGAGCTCTGGGCTGAGCTCTGGGCTGAGCTTTGGCTGAACTCTGGGCTGAGCTCCGGGCCCCGTAAGAAGGAGATGCTGGGCGCTGCCATGGTCCCTTCGCCCCAGCGCTGCCCTCCTCGGCTCCACCAGGGCCATCCCCTCCCCCTGCTCGGGCCAGCGCCTCGCACCATCTCCATATTCTAATGAGAGCAGCCGCTCCGCGTCTGCCTTCATTAACCGCACCGCAATTAGCGGCGCGTGGCTCGGCAGGGCCGTGCCGGGCCCTTTGTGCTCCCGGTGAAAGATCCAGGAGGGATCCCGGCCCCATCCCCCGGCGGCCACCGCCTCGTTATCCCCCGGGACAGCCCTGCCTCCCCCGGGACAGCGGCACGGCAGGGATGCTATCCCCCGGGACAGCGGCACGGCAGGGATGCTATCCCCCGGGACAGCCCTGCTTCTCCCGGGACAGCGGCACGGCAGGGATGCTATCCCCCGGGACAGCGGCACGGCAGGGATGCTATCCCCCGGGAATGTTCATTCCCCCGGGAATGTTCATTCCCCCGGGGTCCTGCCGCAGGAACGGCCCCGCTGCTCTCCTGGCTGGGGCTGCGCTTCGGGGTCAAGGCTTTTACACCGTGAGGTCCTTGGCAGGGACAGGAGGCAGCCAGGGATGTCTGGAACGCTTTGGAAGCGTTCCCTCCCTCCCTCCCTCCCTCCCTCCCTCCGGGCTATGGGAAACCCTCTGTCTGTGCACGGGCACGGAAACACTCCCTGGCCTCAGCAGCTGAATT
Source organism: Erpornis zantholeuca (assembly GCA_013400515.1). NCBI lineage: Eukaryota > Metazoa > Chordata > Aves > Passeriformes > Timaliidae > Erpornis > Erpornis zantholeuca. The sequence goes on along the minus strand of VZTN01019504.1, from coordinate 756,823 downwards.
TATCTCGCTAAAAACGAGGCTCAGCCCAATCCACACAAGTCCTTGGCTGGGATTTGGGATAGGGCACCTCCCCCAGCCCAGATCTAAATCCATAAAAACCCAGGACAGCTGGAAGCAAACCCTCCCAGGCCCTGGCACACGAGGAGCTCGGCAGGTTCCCTCCTTTTCCTGCCCCTGGGCACACAGCTCGGAGCAGAGGGAATGTGGGGGCAGAGCCCCAGGCCTGGGCAGGACCCCCCTTCCCTGCAGCCCTCCCTGACCACCAGCACAGCCCATTGTTATTCTTTATAACCACCTTTTCCACAGAGCATCAGCAAAACCTCTCCATTTTAATCCCATCCCTCATAAAATTCTTTTGAATATTTAAGAGCGAGAGCAGCGCTCAGATCCTATCTGCTGTTATATCCGCCTTCATTTCCTCTTACAGGGCTCAGATAGCAGTGACCCACATGGGCCAATAGAAGTCTATAAAAAGATGGACAGATACTTCTGACACTGCCAGAGCTCCTGCTTTGCCATCCAGCCACAATTCCCTGCAATTTTCCCCTTTGTTACACCAGGATTGCTTTTTTTACACCACAAAATGCCTTCATTGTCGGGGCAGAACAGCAGCACGCGGGGTTTAACCCTTGGGAGAGCGACAGCTCCTGCCTTGGATGCACTCGGGAGCAATCCAGGTCGTTTCCAGCTGCCGTGGAAGGATCCGAGCCCTTCTCTGGGGGAGATCAGCCCCGATCCAGACCCAGCGGGGTTCCCACCATCACAAAATGAGTTTTTTGCCACTAGATGGAGTTCAGGAAGGCTGGAGCTGAGTCCCCCTTGTATCCCAGCGGCTCCCACAGTGTCGCGGTTTGGGGTCGGGGCTGTGGCACACGGGGAGGGACGGCTGGCAGCCACCTGGAAGCTCAGGGTTTGGAATCACTGCCACCCTCAGCTGGGCGCTGCTCCAAGGGCCGTGGCACCCTCGGGCACAGGGACAGAGCCAGGAGCGAGGATCTGTCACTGCCCCGGGGCTGCTGCAGGAGCAGGGACAGCCCCCGAGGTGGCCCCAAACCTGCCCCTGCCCCAGCCTGCTCCGCTGGGCCACCCCGAGCCAGCAGCTGCCTCAGGAGTTACAGAGAATAATAAATATCAATCACATTGGGCAGGATATTGATCTGCAGATTTCACTGACATTTACAAATAAATGATGTATTGCAGTTTTCATTTTGCTGGCTGGGCTGACCCTAACGGCCTTTACATAATTTACTTTTGATTAAAGAAGTGCTTTGACGCAGAGAACTAAAAAAGTGAATCGATACAATTATGAGATCAGCTTTAAAACAATGTGCCATGGCAGGGGGGAAAGGCAGATCCTTTGAAGATGCTCTCATGGAACTGGGATGCCTGAAGACATTTCAGAGATCAACAGATTTTCTCCTTGCTGAGAGCTGGGAATGGGCTGGGGCCACGTCGGGACTTGCAGATGGATTTAATTGAAGGCCAGGCCCTGGCAGCAAGGTCAGGAATGGTCCCTTCAGCCAGGTCTGGGGCAGAGTTTGATATTCACACACAGCCAGGGCTCACCAGCACCAGAATGCAAAGGAGGAGCAGCTCCAGAGCTCCCCAAACATCTCAGTATTCAGCAGGGTTTGTGATGCACACAATGCCCACTGCAGCTACTGGGAAACCAACTTCGTTAGAAAATCAGGGCCTTGCATGAGCTAATGTGGTGCCATATGTTCATTAAAACACCACAATGTGCAAAATAATGGTGACAGTAAGTTAAAGTCATATTCTGGTGAACAATATCCAAAAATATGATTTTTTGGCAACTGAACTGTGAGCATGATACATAATTAATGAGTGTTCTTGCACTTACTATGCCCTTGCATAAAGGGAATAACCACAACCTGTTTGCATTTGTGAGGCATGAACAAACCCCCACATTCACTTTTTTCACTCCCCTCCCTCAGCAGTGCCACGCAACTCCAGCTCCTTTTGCCTTCTAAGGAGGACGGGGAGGGAAATGCAGATTTTTGGAGCTCCAAGTCCCTGAGATGATGGGGCCTGGCTGATCGTGGTGGATATTCGGGAACCCGTGTGTGCTGCCTGCCCTATTTTCCCTCCCCTGTGCTCTGAGAGCTGCAGCAATGCCGAAAGGGAAGGGAAAAAAGGGACAGGAATATGTAAGTGCAGGTGGCAGAGTGACCGCGCTGCCCTCATCGGGAGAGGGAAAGCACCGGGGCGGGGATGGGAGCAGAGCCGAGCTCCTCGGGGAGCTGCTTGTGCCTTCGGCGGGCACGAGATGGAGCCTTGGGAAGTGGAAGGGTAGGGAGAGGGTGGGAATTGCCATCCCTGGGGGGAGACCCTCCCCGCAGCCCCCAAATCCCGACTGCTCCCCGGGCAGGGAACGCCGCGGGCGCTGGGAGAGA
>VZTN01019504.1:663668-746095 GCA_013400515.1 Erpornis zantholeuca | reverse complement strand
CATCCATCCATCATCCATCCATCCATCCATCCATCATCCATCATCCATCCATGCATCCATGCATCCATGCATCCATCCATCCATCATCCACCCATCCATCCATCATCCATCCATCCATCCATCCATCCATCCATCCATCCATCCATCATCCATCCATCCATCCATCCATCCATCCATCCATCCATCCATCCATCCATCCATCCCTCCATCCCTCCATCCATCCATCCTCCCCCAGGATTGCTGCAGCAGGGAACACGGCAGAGCTCAGAGCTCCCATGGTGCTGCAGACACAGTCCTGGTTCCTGAGCAGGGCCAGAGCCCAGCACAGCTGGGGAGGTCAGGCTGAGCCTCCCAGCCCTGCCCCAGCTCTGGATCTGCCACATTCCCGAGGGAGAGGCAGGAAAGCCCTGAGAGGTTTGAGGAGCTGCTGCTCCTGCCTGTCCTGCTCAGAGCAGGCTGGCAGAACTCATCCTGATCCGGGTTTGTGTCTCCAAACCTCACACTTGACTTTGCTGAGGGAAAATTGCAACAGCAGAGAGGAGGAGAATCCCTTCAGGATTGCGGGGCCATGTGGCTGGAGCCTCAGTGAGTGACACAGATCCCTGACCCCAGGAGCAGCAGCCCCACCAGTAAATGTTATTGCTGATGGGTTTCCACTTTACTCTGAGCTTGATCTTTTGCCTGATTTGATTTTTGTTTCCACTTGCCATTTCCCTCCTCTTCACCTTTTATTCTCCTGCTTCTTTTTCATCATCACTCTTCCATCAATCTTTGCTTTCCCACTTCTCTTCCCTGCCAGCTTCACTTCAACCCTACAATTCACCTGCACTTCCCTGATCCCACTAAAGCTTATTCCCACCAAAATCTCCCCTGAACCATCCTCCCATCCTCTTCTCCCAAATGTTTGGGTTGTTTTGGGTTTTTTTACCTTATAATCCTTTTCCTGTGCATCCATTGATGCCACATTTAATTGGTGATTAGCATGCAGACCTTACCCAGCTCTCCCTGAAGCCTCTGAGGATCCCCAGAGCCATCAGCAGGTGCTGGACAAGGCACAGGTTTGTGCCTGGGGGTGAGGGGGCCCTGCAGGGCTGAGGGTGCTCCAGAAATACAGGACCAGGCCTGGGTCTCTGCATAGTTAATGCAATCATCCTGCTGGGAATAAAGGCAGGAGCCTCCTGCTCCATGCCCTCCACTGGATGTGCTTCCCAAGGCTGCTGATAATCATCAGCTGTTTGAAAGGAATTAGCTGGCTTTTCATTCTCTGCCTCTTCCTATCTCCACTTCATGAATTTTCTCTCGTGTTTAGCGGAGCCATTTATAAAATACAGATTCCTATTGATTCCCAAGGAGAATGAACATTAATGTACTCCAGGGTCCATCCCTGTTCTCCCCCACACGGCACAGGAAAGATTTATAAGATTTTCTGGGTGTGCTGCTGCCCTGCAATTGAGTCAACAATCAAGTCATACTAAATTAAACACAGATATATTTCTTCTCCTGGCCTGCACGAGGAGGCTCTGCCAGGCTGCCCCTGGGGAAGGCACATCCCTCCCTCAGGTCATGAAAAGCCAAATTCATTTGGGCAAGAACGAAATTGGTGCAGAGAGAACACCTGAGGAGCTGGAGAGCATTTACCAGTGAGAGCTTTGTGCTGCTCCAGGGTTTTTTTGGGTGGGATTTCTGTACCTGAATACATCCAGGAAGGTGCAGATACACAAACCACGGAACCAGAGAGAGACTGGGATCAGGAGGGACCTTAAAGCTCACCTAGGTCCAACCCCGAAAACCAAATGTACACATCTGTGTGTGTGATGGGTTGGTATAAACACATCTGGGAGCTTCCCAGGCCAGGTTGGAGCACCCTGGGACAGTGGAAGGTGCCCGTGGCAGGGCGTGGGATGGGATGGGATTTCAGGTCATTCCAACTCAAACCCTTGTGGGATTCCCTGGGAACACCCAAACTTCTCCTCCCCTCTCCCCTGAGTGTCCTTTATCTTTCATGAACTCTTCCCCAGGAGCTCTCTGCTTCCAGCAGGTTCCATCAAACCCTGCCACAGGAAAGGCTTTGGAGGAAAGGAAGAAGCCACAAAACATCTCCAGAACAATCGCTGCAATTATTCCTTGAATAACTTCCCAGCCATCCTTCAGGCCCTGCCTCTTCCCAGGAAAGGCTCTTTTCAGGCCAACCAGAGGCTCTCCAGCTTTAGGATTTACAGCTGATTGTGGACAGAAGATTTAGGGTTGCACCCTCAGGAAATTCATCTGTAGATTGTGGCGAGGATACAGAAAAATACAAAGGGCATTCAGATTAAAGGAGCTTATCTGCTGCTCATTACTGCCCCATCCATTTCCCGGGGAGCTGTGACAACGCCAGCCCCGATGGCTCCAGCCCCAGCTCCTCCAGGGTGACATTTACAGACTGCCAGCACTGGGATGGAGCAGGGAGCAGAGCCTCATCCCTCCTGCATTAACTCGAGGCTCAGTCTCTCACTGCCAGGGGAAGGGATAACAAAAGGGACAGGGAAAGTTCATAAGCTCATAAATATGTGACAAGCAGTCTTGTCTTATTGCTGCTTTTAGCAGCCTGGGGAAGTGCAATTGATGGTGTAATAGACTCCCAAACACACCGAGCCCATCAGCAGCTCTCTCGTTTTTATCAGACCTAATTTCTATGCTGACAAAAAAAAAATTATCAGCGAAAGGCAAAAATGGGAGCTGTTTGCTACAGCATTAATTTTAAACATCTGGAATGGGGTATAATGTATGCAGATGTTTTGTAATGGAGACAGGTTACAAGGAAAAATCAAATATATTGTGTGTTGCCTCTGCTCGTTAATATAAATTGACATCTGCTGAGTCTGGAGGTGAGTTCTGTGTTCTCCTGCCATCCAGGCTGGAATAATGCTCCATCTGCTGTGCTAATGCAGCTGAACATCACTTGTCCCTTAAGTCATCCTGGATGGGAGCAGACCTGGAAATGCTACTCCAGATAATCCCGGGGTTATATATTGGCCCTATCTAAATATCTTTTACAGCACATGAAAAACTGCTGAAAAATATCAGCTCAGGCTGCTGAAGCCAAGCTGGAAAATATCTCATCCCCACACAACTTCCATGTTCAGACACTGAACATAATTTGGGATTTATTTCCAGAGGAGTTATTTAGTAGCAAACAGTTGGGAGCTGTGTTCACAAGTCCAGGAATAAAATTCTGCTCCCACCTGTTAAACTGGCTGGGCCATAATGGGCACGGGGGGCCCAGAGAGAGATTCACACACTCTGAGCTCTTTTCCATTGATTTCTGACATTTCCAGAGTGGGTTTGTGGTGCTCAGCTGAAAATTGGGCCAGCAACAGCAGGGATAAGGAAATTAAAAATAATCAGATTTGACTAAATTCACTAAAAATGAGAATTAAAGGAGCTGAACTGTAGGTGTTTGAGGCAGGGACTTTCTGATTTCAGCCAGTTCATGTGCAAGGTCAGGAATTCCTGGCACCTCTCCAGTTCAGAACCCTCCAAACACTGGAGAGCTCCCATGGAAGGAGATTCCACCACAGGATCCTCCCTCAGACCTCGGCTGCCCATCAGTGCTTCCCTCACAAAACACTCCCAACTTAGAGAAACTTCTGAAAATATCTCCAAAGGACAATCCCCATTTGAAACCTGACCATGAACTCTGTTTTTGGGGAAGCAGCAGGAAAAGCAGGGGAGGAACAGGGAAGCTCTCTGGTACCCCAGGATTCCCTTAATTTTTGTTTTTTGGAAACCTCTCCAAAGCCACACAAACCCTGTCCACGATCTAAAACATCGCCGTGGGTTTTTCTCCTCATTTGCTTTTAAAAATTGTTCTCTGACTGAATCCCCAGGGATCCTGAAGGCAGGAAAATGTGCTGTGAAATCCCTCAGTGAGAGTGTGGGGAGCACAGGAGCAGCCCCACTCCCACGGGAGGAACTGGGTCACATGTCAAACATTTCCAAACACAAGGGGGAAAAAAAAAGAATAAGCTCAAGGCAACTCCTGGAAAAAACCTTTGGGGACTCAATGAAAAATTGCCACCAAATGAAAGCATTACAAGAAAACAGATGGAGAGTAAGAGAGGAACATCAAAAAAATCAAATGACATGTTTAAAAGGGCAAAACATCAATACTCCCCAGAGAACTGATAAAATGTGTCATTTGAAAGGATGCTGTAAAGCAAAGAAATCATGAAATGCATCATGACTATGAAAGGGAATGAGAGAAAAAAAAAAAACCCAGCACCCGCATTTACCTTTATAGATGATTTCAGCAGCCAGGAAATTAGATTTGATTTTCCAGGCTGGGTGTATATCTATGTAAATACATGAAGGCAGATGCATTCCTGCTCACAAAAGGGTTGAAGTCATTAGAGGATGTCAGGATGTGCCACAGGAATGGCACGAGGTTTGTTCAATTGCCTCGATAAAAGTTCCAGGAGTGGCTGTTGGTGCTGAGCAATCCCAAACTCTGCATTTCCTGGGTTTGCTTCCCCCTGAGCCAGGGGTGCAGCGGGAGGACACTCAGCTGTGTATCCACAGGCAAACTGAATATGAAAAGCAATTAATTAAAGCACTCTGATCATTAAATCAAGCCCTGCTGTTTGCCCACGGGGTCTGTGTGAAGGTGCTCTGACCACATTACCCAGAGTTTAAGAAATGAGACTCGAGATGTTTCAAATATGTGCAAATTTTTTTTTTTCCCTTCTAAAGGGATTAATTCTTTCATTTCTTTTGTGTGCGACACTCTAAAAGTCAAACTGAATCCTTCACAGGAAAAAATTAGGGCAGCTTAGGAATTAAGGCTGGCCTGTGATGTTCAGTGCAGCTCTGTGTTCATCATCCTAATTTATGTCATCAGGACCTGCAGCTCCTTCGTTAATCAGTTGCAACAGGTGCTAAGCAGCAGAAACGAACTATAAAATCATTTTTTAATGTGGCTATTCCCCACTCCAGATGGGAGGAGATGTTCAGAGGAGCAGAGTTTGACTCCACAAGCAGATCCCTCCCATTGCAGGCGTTTGCAGGGATGGTCACAGCCTGGAGAGGAGGTGGCACTGAACTTCGGGGTAGGAAAAGTTCATGTCCAGAGCAGCTGAGGCTGCCCCTGGATCCAAGGCCAGGCTGGACGGGGCTGGGAGCACCCAGGGACAGCAGAAGGTGTCCCTGCCCACTGGAAGAGCTTTAAGCTCCCTTCCAACCCAAAGCACTCCCTGACTCCAGGACAGAGATATCCAAAGACTTTGAAACTGCAGACAAAACTGCCTGGAGCTGCTCTGCACAGGGGATGCCTCATTTATTTATGCTTTTCCCTTTAATCCCAGAAGAGGCACAGTGTGCATGGATCTCAGCTGCTCTCCCTCGCTGGCAGTCCCTGCACAGAGCTGGGCTCAGCCCCAGGCCAGGCCTGGGCACCTTCACAGGGACTTGGCATAAACCCCAGGCTGGGATGCTCAGCTTTGCCTGCAGTGAGGGGCTGGGGTGTCTGGCAGGCAGGAAGGCTTAGGTGGATTGCAAACAAATCAGACAGAAGTACTGAGTGTTGGTGGGAGATCAGCTGGGTGTGCTCATAATGCAGCCCAGCACAAACAAAGGGGAGCACAAGAGCACATGAAGGACTCGGAGTTCACATCCAAGGCAGGGAAAATGGCAAGGGGAAAGGACTGGAATCTGCAACCACTTGGAAAAAAACAAATAATAATCAGGAGCTGTGGGTTCCGAGACCAAACACTCAGGGGATGAGTTGCAGTAGTGAGAGGCACTTTTCTCACTTCAGAACTGTTCAATGAGCTGCCTCCCCTCTTTTTTCTTTTTTTTTTTTCTTTTTTCTTTTTTTTTGGGTTCCATTTGTTTTCAAAGAAAGTAGATGAAAATGTGGATATAATTTTGGAATAATTGCCTGTAATCCATTGGTCACAGAAGAATGAATCACAGCTCTTTCTCTTTGAAACTTCCTGAGTGGGCTCCCAGCTGGCAGGGCCGGGAGCTGACAGCAGCACAGGATTCCTGAGGGGATGAGCTCTCACAGCTCCTCTCAGGGCTGAGCATCCCAGCCATCACTCCAAGGGTGCTTTGAGTGGGATTTACACACCTGGAGCACAGGTCTGACTGTAATGTGCACTTATCCATCATTTATTGACTCAGATCAACAATCACTGCCCAACTGCTGCTGCTCTGGGGACTGAAGCTCCCTTTGCCTCTGAATTATTGAAATCCAGGAAGCTCTAAATCAGCTGACAAACCTGACACGCTGCAAGCCTCCACCTGTGTGTCTGCATCTGCTTTTTAGGCCAGGATCAGGTGCCAAGGAAGTGGCAGCACTAGAGATAAGATAATGAGGCAGAGATTGGTGCTACCAGAGCAAGTCAAGCACCCAAGCTGGAAAACCAGAACCAGGAATTCCAGCACAGATCTGTTTCACTATAACTGATTTGTTTCTAAGAAAAGCCTTCATTTTCACAAGTAAATATTCCTTGGGGAAACAAACACCTCCCCAAATTCTGACTCAATCCACATGATTTTTTGCCAGGGCCAAACTTCCATTTTCTTTTCCATGCCTGCTGCTCCAGCCCTGGGAGTCCAGGAATGAGGCATTCCAGGGCTGAGCTGCACAGGCACTTGGGTCTCTCAGTTCCCAATCCCTGCAGCCTCTCTTGGTGTGTGTCTGACTGATATCCTGGATTATACAGCTAAGAATTAATTTCAGCAGCACAATTCCACCACATAAACTGTGCTGCTTGTTTTCAGATGCCATCATTTAGAGAATGTTCAAGGGAATTGTAAAACAGGATTCACTTTATGATGTGGATGAAGTCGGCACTGAATTCCAAATGAGCTGGGTACCACATGCTAAATTGTGTCAGCAACACCTCAGTGAGCAGAAATATGAGCTTTTCTCTGTCTCTGAGACACCTCTCCTCGAGTGATCCATGGAGTGGCATCCTTATCAGCCCCGACAGAACAGAGTAGATTTGATGACAAATCTGTCACTTGAGCAGGGTTTGAGATGTGTTTCCAGCTGGGAGCAGCCAGCAGGTGGAACGGGGCTGTGGGCTCAGATCAGCACAGCTCAGGGTGGCAGTTCAGATAATGCATTGAACTCATCCCTGCAGAGATTAAACCCCCCTGGAGCCCCATTCCCAGCCCTGCAGAGCTCAGTAGCCAGGGGAGCTCTGGGACCTGACCCTGGCACAGCCCAGCTCCCTCCTCGCCTCAGTGCCACCAAGGTGCACAGCTCCTCCGGCTCCCATGTGGATGATTCCTGGGGTTGCAGGTGATCCATGGCACAAACTCCAAAAGGGCTTCAAGATGGGGAATTTCTGCCTCAAGCCCATGGAAATGCTGACAACTCCGAGCCTCTCCATCTCCTGGAGCAGCAGCTGTCGTTCCCCCGTTCGTTGTAACCCCAGCTTTCATTTAACAGCGTGACTGAACACATTCCCTTTGTCATCCCACCCTGACCTCGCCTTTGAGAGCTGGAACACCATGTTCTGTAGCATTTGCACAATGCAAGAAATGATGACATTTACCAGCAATCACAAATCCGGGAATGAAAGCCCCGAGGTCTCGGGCAGCAGGAACAGTATTTATGCAAGAGCTGAAATGAGTGGTTTCAGGCAACAAAAACAACCAAATTGAACAATCGGCAGCGGGGGCTCGACAGAAAGAGGTCACCTGTGATGGAGCTGGGTCACAGCTCTGAGCCTGCCCCACGCTGCCTCTGCAGCCCCCAGGCTGTGATCAAACCCCAGCTGATTGCACGCTGCCCTCTGCTCCACAGACACCACCACTGCCTCTCTACCGAGGATGCTGAAGAGCTTCCCAAGTTTAAACCCACCTGGAAGCCACTCACACCCCACAGCTCCACGGCCTGGCCTGCGTGTGGCATTTCCACTCCCTGCCACAACCTGGCACCATTTACCTGGACGCTGGAAATGCCTGTGCAGATTTTGGGTGGGACAGGTTCGAGGACCAGCTTTGCCCCAGCTCTGCAGCTTTAATCCACCCTCAAGCCCATTCCCATTGCAGACACTGAGCTGAGCAGTTCTGCCCTGCAGCTTCCACCCTTTCCATCCATCACCCTCTGGAGAAGCCCAGATTTGACCTCCTCACATCCAGCCCCTCCAAGGCAGGTCCCTGGCAGGTTGCAGGCACCGTGTGGGTACCACAACAACAAGCCCTGGTGGATTCCAAATCATCTCAGAGCTGTTTGTGGCAGGCTCGTGCTGACCTTGTTAGAGCCTTGTTGTCTCAACAAATTTGGAATGTGTCATCCGAAAGGAGAGCGAGCTCGCTGCTCACCCAGCGCGTGTGAGGACACATCTTCTCCTCCCCTTCATTTGGGTTTTAATATATTCTCCTTTTCCCTGCCCAAACACAATGAATACTGTGGGCAGGTCAAGGTCAGGAGCAGATGTGTTCTCTAAGCTGGTAAAGTGGAAATATTCAATGAGGGAGATGAGCAGAAGCCCAGCCAGCTCTAAGGGCGTTCATCTGTTACGTTTGCCTTCCCTCTCTGATCTAATGCCTGTGTTTTTGTAACACAGGAGCTCAACATAACTTTTTTTCCTTCTCAGATTTATGAGTAATATGCAGCAAATTGGGCAGATCACTCATGCAAAGAGCAGCTCTCCGATCCTCAGCCACATCCATCTCCAATAAAAATGGCATGTGGAATTTTTTAGAAATGTCTCAGCCCAGATATTGATTTCACCTTTAGAGGAGCAATTAGAAGATATATTTGTGATGTCAGCGCTGGTGTTAATGAAACATCTCTTTCCCTGCTCAGTATTCTGCTTATTTTCTTGGATACAGAACCCGAAGGAAGTTAAAAATCATGCTGCAGGATGAGCTGGTGAGGGATTACAAAAGACAAAAAAGTGTTCAATTCAGACCACGAGGGCAGGAAGTCAAGGGCCAAACGAGTCCAGAAAAGCAGGTGAAGGACAAACAGTGCACTGGGGGAAGTCAGAGAAAATTATTCCTAATTTTGGGGCTCGAATGGCAGCTGAGCCTTCTGGGCATTACCAGGGGTGATCAGTAGGATCCCAGGCTGAGGGGCTTGGAAAGGAGCTGAAGCTCACGGGGAAAAGGATGAAGCAAAATAGAATAATTCTTACGAAGAATTAAATGATTTTAAATATTTATAGAATATGAAATAATTACTGAAAAGATTAAGAAAAAGAGGGAAATTGTTAAACAAATAAAATGTCTACAAACAAACACATTTCTCGATGAAATAAAAGGATTATGGCAAAGCTTGCCTGTGGAAATTGATAAAAACCCTAATTCCCAATTTCCCCTCTATCCGTTAAGAGCCAGCCATGTGGAGAAATTATTAGTAGCTGTAATATCTCAACCTGTATTTTTAATCAGTCATTCAAATTAATGCAAAGCAGATGGAATGGACCATATTTTCCTAAATCATACACACCAAAATATGTAACTGATGTTTTTGATCTTGGAACCTAAAATGTGCCGCAGCCACAGTCCCGTGTTCACTACCCAAATGTCCCAAACCAGGGGCAGCTGCAGCAGGGTCAGAGAAGCATGAAATCCTAGAAGGGTTTAGATGGGAAGTGACTCAAAGATGCCTTAATTCCAGCCCCTGCCATGGCCAGGCCAGCAGAGCCCAGGCTCCCCCTCCTGCCCCCTCCCCAGCCCTACACAAAGGGAACAGATGAAGCTGTTCCATCTTCCCCTGGTGTGTGGGATCCACGTGGAGAGGAAAACCTGAACGGTGCTCATTGTCATCTCACGCAGGAGGAGCACCCAAACTCACCCAGAGCCCTTCATCCGAGGGCTTTATTTGGGAGCTTTGGACTTAAGGAGGGGGAGGTTGTTTTTTCCTACATTTCCAAGCTATTTAATGATCAGAAACTCAAAATTTCCACTTCAAATGTTAATGGCTTTGCTTTCTGATTTGCAGAAATTGCCATGTTGATACACTAAACGGTGAGCGCTGAGTGATGAGAGATGGAGATGTGCACTGCGAAAAAATGAACTGAGATGGGGAGGCTGTGCTGAAAAAAATGAGTTTGAGGGAAAAAAATTAACTCTCCAGTGAAAAACAGAATTAGACATGCCACAATATTTCCTGCTATTTCTATCAGGAAAGCCAGATAGACTCAAAAATGGTTCAAAATTCACTGGAGACCTCTTTGCAAGGAAAGCCTTCTCAGTGAAGACCAGAGTGTTTTTCATCACAGTGTTGTTCCTTAAATTAAAACTCCATAGTTTCAATATAATCTAATTCAATATATGTTATAATCTAAAGTATCCCTGGTACTTATTTCACGATCCTTTTCAGGAGTCACTGCTCTTCTGCTTCACACCAAATACAGATTTTTTCCTCCCCATTGGGGTGGGTTTGGGTTTGTTGGTTCTGGCTCTGTTTGCATTAAGTCCTGCAAACAAACCCAAAGCTTTTTTCCCCTTTCCAGTCCATTTTGCTCCTTTTCAGAGCTGCAAACCCCTCAGAGCAGCAGTGCTGCTGCCCCGGGTCAGGCTCCTCCAGAGTCTCTTTCCCTCCTCGTGCAAACCTCGTGCTTCATTTCCAAACATTTTCCTCCTGGCCAAACAATGGATTTTTTTCCAGGTGAGGCCTCCAGGGGGAGGGCAGTCCCTGAGAGCCATGCAGGGTGTGATGAGAGAGGTTTGGTCAGTTTGTGTGTGCTGGGAACAGACCCCGGGATAAACCCCCCGTTCATCCTGCAGACTGCAGCCAGCAGCGAGCACGGCCCCTGTGCTGGGATAAATCCACGGGCAGGGAGCCAGAGGAGCTGTGATAGCGAACACTGACTGAGAATCTGCTCTGCTGTTTCCAAATAAATAAAAAAAACCCACCGACAGAAGGTTGGCTACGTGCGAGAGGGGAGGGAGCCGCGAGCAGATAAATCGGGAGGGAAGCGCCAGGTCTGCAGGGGTTTGTGATGGATTACGTTGCATGTTTGAACATAATACACATTAAGGCTGGAGACACTGATGCTTTGAATGGTGTGAAATTCCATCTAATGTGGGTTGTTTGCCCGACACAAACATGTTTAACACGAGATGGAACAAAGGCGAGAAAATCACAGCAGAGTTTCTGAGTGAGGCTTGAGAAATTGTTTGCTCTTCCTCCCACCGCCCAATCTAAAAACTCTGCCTCTCTCCTCCAGCCCCACGCCTCTCCCTGCTCAGGAGTGGGTTAGTAAATAATTCAGAGCAAAAACGAGCACCAGAACTCGGCGCAATAAAGATGATGTCTCCATGCAGTGCCGAGGCTCCTCTGCCACTGGAGTGAGACAGATGGGAGGATGCTCTCTGCACCCTGCTCAGCACACACAGGGACAGGGATGGAGCCAGCCTGGAACAGGAGCGCAGGGAGAGCTGGGGTGGGGAGCTGTACCCTGCTCCCTGACAAAGATGCAGGCAGAAGTCATTTACTCTGGAATGATAGTTGGAAGGAGGAAGAAAAACAAACAAATAAGCACATGGGAGGGAGCTGAGGCTCAGGAGCAGCCCAGTGCAGGATCTCATCACCAATAAAGGGCCTGGCTGAAGGCGACTCAAGCACAGCTCCAGGCACACATCATAACTGGCACTGCAGAGGGACCTGGGGTGAGCAGGGGGCAGGCAGGAGGGGGCTGAGAAATGGCTCTGTACAGCCAGGGAGGAGCTGGGATCTCAGCAGGACAGCAGAGATGTTCATTGTGCAATCCTGAACCTCTTTTTCTTTAGATTGTTCTCCCAATCCTGCAGAGCTGAGGTGTCTCTGTGTGGTTCAGTTGCAGAAGGAGCTGCAAGTCCCAAGAGCCAGAGGTCACCCAGAACTAAAAGAGCCTTTGCAGTTAAGCCTCAGACCAAAGTGAGGCAATCCTGACAATGTAAACTCTTATTTCAGTGCCAAAATGGAAACTGAGCTGTTTAGGAGAGCTTTTCTTTGAATTTTGAGCACTGAAAGTTTGGTTCCCAACATCCCTCAGACTCTGGCCTTTGGTTATTTTGCTTTTGGAAACCAAACAAAGCCCAGCACCCCCAGGACGTCCCAGGCTGCCTTAAGGTTGGAGCACAATTTATAAATATCGATTGTGTGCTGGAGGCTCAGGCTGGTGAGGTGCTGAGTACACACACAGCTCTCTGCTGCCCTTTGGACAGCCCCAGAGAAAGGCTCTTGATAAATGCACAACTCAGTTATTCCAGCAGGAGGAAGTGCCAAGTGCTGTTATTGTTCTGTCCCTTCAAACACAAGAGCAGATTTATGCGGAAAGCACACACACAGTGGAAGTTGCAAGGTGGACGTAAGACATTAATTATGTCTCAGCCTGAGAGCTCTGACAGATTATGGGCAGACTAATTAAAGTCTTTAATTAAAATACATGGTCTTTGCAAAGCTCAGATTAGATATGGAGGAGCTGGCTCTAGGAAGGTTGGAAATCACCTTAATGGAGGTACCCAAGACCAAAGGAAACTCAGGGTCTTCACTTTGATCTGAATCAGGAGATAATCAGGATCTTGGGTGTCTGCTGGGGCAGGAGTGGCTGATCCAGAGCCTGAAGGAGACCCTGGTGCCCAAAGGGGCTCCAAGAACTCTGGTGAGGGACTTCCCAACAGGGCATGGGCTGCCAGGAGAAGGGGAGTGGCTCAAACTGAAGGAGAGCAGGTTCACTGGGGAGCAAGAAGAAATCCTTCCCCAGGAGGGTGTGAGGCCCTGGCACAGGTGCCCAGAGCAGCTGTGGCTGCCCCTGGATCCCTGGCAGTGCCCAGGGCCAGGCTGGAGCAGCCTGGGGCAGTGGAAGGTCTCTGTGTCCCCAGGAAGGTGTCCCTGCCCGGGGACATTGCTGCTGCAATGTTGTTTTCACAGAGATGCTGTTTGAAAGGCTCTGCTCACAATCCTGGAAAAGTGCCCCACTGCAGATCCTAAACTCCACACTGGGAAATGTTTCACTTTTTAATTAAAGCAAAGCTTCTGGTTTTCCCTTCTTTGTTCTGTATCAGAAAGCACAACATTTGGGTTGTAAAGACTAAGTCTCAATTTATGTTTTATCATGAGAATCTTGGCTTTCAGACTCCTTCTATAGGTTCCACTGAATCTTTTCAACTGAGTTATAGTTTCTATTTACATAAATTACCATATGAAACTTGTTAATATTTCCTGAATATCCTTTTTCATAGCACTATTAGACAAGATTCTGTGCTTTTGTTTGGGACTCGGTGTCAGCAAATCAGAATTCATGGCTGTGATCAGTTAGGAACAGAACAAAATAATTTATTCCCTAACATACAGTCTGGGTGTCAAATAATCCATCCTGAGCAACGCTATCTGAAATCAGCAGAATTTTATCATGCAAATGACAGGAAGTGTCAGCGTTGGGAACAGCAGGAAGTTCCTGATCTGCTGCCATTTACACTTTAAATGAGCTCAGGCTTCCCTCGTGGAAGGTGCAGGCCTGGAACGTGCCCTGGGCTCGGGATTTTTTATAGACTCACCAATAGCAGGAAAGGGCAAGGAGAATTTCCCCTGTTCAGAGGAGTTTGTGGGGGTTGATTTTTTTCAGGTTTTTTTTTTTTCACTTGATAAAAGCACCCTCTTCCCAAACTGGGCCCTTTGGGAGAGCTCAGAGCCCATTCCCATTTCTGCTCATAGATGTTTTTCACTCCTTGTTAATCCCTTCCTCCTGATTTGCTGTTTCACCCTGCTTGCATTGGAACAGGGAGAGATGAAGATAAGGAAAACAGGCCAAAGTCCCTAAACCAGTGAGGGGATGAGCTCACCTGCCATCTGGAGCCTGTGGTCTTCCAAAGAGGAAACTCAAAAACTAATTAAAAATACTCTGTCATAAAGGCTGGGCTGCCAGTGGGACTGAGAATAAATTGGAGATCATTAGACCTTCATTTCTCTGCAGCATCTTCCAGTGATTGTCGTTTGCTGGAGCAGGAAATGAAGGCAATCTCAGAGGGGGAGGCTGCAGCAGGTCACAGAGCCCTCTCCTCTCAGGACAGCTTTGCTGAGCTCCATCTGCCACCTCCAGCTCCCCCTCACTCCTCATCCCCCTCTGGCAGGGGGAACAGTTCCAGTGGCAGTGCTGGGGAGGAGAAATCCAGATCCCATCAGCAATCCCTGCTCAGCTCTGGGCTCCTCCAGAGCTCCTGCCCACACTCACCAAAATCCCTTCTCCCACCTCTGATCTTCGGCTCCAAGCTCTCCCCACCTCCAGAGGAGCAAACCCCAGCCCTGCCAGGTCTGTTCCTGTCACAGACACGGCAGAACCACATTTCAAGTTTCCTTTCAGCGACAAAATCCAAGATCATCCACCGACAGCAAAACCTGGTGACCTTCAAGGCTGCTAAATGGAGATATTTTTTTATTCTTCTCCCCAAAAGCTGTCCCAGCAATAATTACTCTGTGCTGGAGGGTGCTGAGGTCACAGGGTCATTGTCACCACCCTGCCAATGGCAATCCAGCAAAGGCAATTCCTCTGCCAGGGCCCATCGCTCCATTAATGAGCCCGTGAGCTAAAGGACAGCACTTCCCAGGATTTATAGACATTTCTTGGCTGCTTTGGGGGCTGTCAGCTCTAGGGAATCATTTCCTTTTGCCTGGCTGCAGGGGACCAAGGTGCACACCCACCTGCAGAAGGAGCTTTCTTTCCCTAAAGGGACTTCCCATGGGATTAAAATAAAAATCCCTCTTGACACCGAGCACTCATGACAGATGAGGCCCTGATTTTCCTGGGGTTGCTTTCCCTTTCCTGGTCTTTAAACAGCAATTCCTGCTGCTCTGTGTGAGAAGGAATCATTTTTTGGGAGGGAGAAAATCTGAATTATCACGTGCACCACAAACTCCGTGTGCCAACAGCCACAACCTCATCAAAGCTCTTCGGAGAAGTGCTAATAGGAATTGGGGTTTTAAATTGATGACTCAGTCAGGATTATTCAAAGTGATGCACTGAAATTTGTTTTCCTCAGATGTTGAAGCCTCTCTGAGGGCTCGGAGGCCCAGAACAAACACTGGAGATGAGAGAAGTGGAAATTCTGCATGACTTTGCTTCTTCACCTCTGGAAAGATTGTTTTTATCTACACACAAATGAACAGGACTTTCATTCCTGGCACCTTGCTATGCTTTCAGAGCTTCTCGTGCTTTGTTTGCAATGCCATTCAAAGCTGGGTCCGTGCAGTTTTCTCTTCTCTGCTTCCATTAGTGCTGCCCTTGGCACCGAGGAGCAGCTCCTGTCCCTGGAGCGTGGGGTGAATCGAGGACTGGGATCTGGAGAGAGCTGAATGACAGGGAATTCTTCTAAGTACAAGTCCCATTCCTTTATGAATTCCTGCCATATGGGGACTGCATTAATCCAGCCACCATTCCTCTGTAATTTATGTTCAGGCGTAATCTTCAACATCGAAAAGGAGAAGTGTTTTGTTTTCAAAGGAAAGCGAGCGATTCATAAAACATTATATTTTGACATTTTCTGGAGAATATAAAGGGGCTCATTGCTCTGATTCAGGCCCAATTTGCATAATTTTTCCTTCACTCACCACAGGTAAATCATGGTTAAATATTGAAGCATTTATCACCTGTGTGTTTTCAAGCCAAACTTTCTATGAGCACAGGAGAGAGGGTGAGACTTTCTCAAGCACAGGCATCAAACTGCAAGAAAATATTTTGGCTCTCCAGGTCTGCATCCATGAAATGAAGATCTCTGGGCCTTCTCCTCTTCTCCTGTGAGGAAAATCCCCTTGGGATTGTTTTCCCAAGGAAGGTCCCAAAGCAGAGCTCACACAGGGCTGGAGTCCTGCATGGATTCCATCCGCACAGGGCTGAGCATCCCCCGGGAGGCTCACGGAAATAAATATCAATAAAAAGAATATTTGGCTGCTCAGTCACCCCCACACAGCCCCTGCCCTGCCTGCTGACCTGCTGTTATCCAAGTTTACGGCTCTGTAATGCTGAGACATTTAATTTGGCTGGGAATTGCTGGCTGCATCCTCGGCTAATGGGAACCGAGGTGACTCGGCAGCAGATGCTGACACGGGATCACATCTTGTTGTTCAAGTTCCTGTTCAGCAACTCTACAATATGTAAATGGTGGTTAATTAAAAATACATATTTTATACAATAGAAGCTTTCAGCCTTTTGCAAGTGAAAACATGACAGAATAAAAAGTGTCTGTTCCTCCGTCCACTTCCATTTCCACCCCAAACCGTGGCTGGGGGCCAAATAAATAAGTGAAAAGGAGCAACGCTGCTGTTTGTCACATAACATCAAACATTTCCCTTTGTCTCATCCTCCCTTTTCCCTTCTGTTGTCCTAATAAATAAAATAACACTGTGGGGATTTGGATTTACAAACAAACCATGCCTGCAGTTGGCTGTGTCTCCTCGAGCAGCAAGGGAGGAAGGTTCTGCTCCTCAATAACCACGAGCACACAGAAAATGCATACAAATGATTGCAGCTGTCGCTAGCACGACTTAGGAGTAAATGCAGATGGCATGAAATAATATTCACAAACAGCTAATAGAATTTTAATGGCTGTAGAAAGAAAATAAAATGAAAGACACTGTATTTACTTGGGATATGGAGGGAATGCAGAGTGTGCCAGTGCAAGGAACGAGTCACTTTGGACCTTGCGTTTTCCCCACAGTCAGAAGTGGGCAAGGCCCCGTGGGTTTTATTTATGGGGAGTTTAAATAGCAATCAGAATCTGTGAAATGTTCAAGGGTGCATCTGCATAAAGTATGATGTTGGCATTATGCAAATGTCATGTATGATGAATGAAATGCATCAAATGTCTTGAGGACACCCAGATGTTAAAGCTACCGGGATGCCAGGAAACATGGAAGGAGGTGAAGAACATGATTTCTTCTTGAGTTAATTGATTCTCATGTTCCAGCACCACCTTCTAAACACTTCCAATCAAGAAGCAAGCTCCAGTCACAGTTCACTTGTTGTGGTTGTCTTTTGCAATCATCGTTCTCAGCCTCCTTTTCCCAGCCCAGTCCAAGAACCACCCCAGCCTTTAAGGAATAAATGAGATCCTTTCCTCACACACATTCCAGTGTGAGTGCTCTGTGCTTCACAGCTACACTTGGAGCTCTACTTTCCTCACGTTTCTGTTCTGGGGCCAAGGAAATGGGCAGCAGGGCCCTGCTCCAGCTCCCTGCAAGGGGCAGTGGGAGCTCTGTGGATGGAGGAATTCCAGTCCTGGCACGACACCACGGCCCCAGAAGCACCGGGCAGATGGGGCTTTGCAGGGTGGCTCCTCCTTGTGCGTTTAGAAGTAGAGATCATAAAGATCCATATGTGCTGAGCAGGGAAATTTATGGCAGAGAAGAAGCCTGTCCTATTAAAAGGATCAGAAGCTGTGCCTTTGACTTAATTTGGATGCTATTTCATGCCCTGCACTGAGCACATCCAGCCCCCTCACCTTGAACCCTGTTCTATTTCGTTATGTTTTCACTGTACAGACAAAATTAAAATACCCTCAGCCTTTTCTCACGTGGGGCTGAGGGCCCCACCCTGATGTCCCAGAGCTGGAGGGAATCCTCTCCTGGTCAGCACCAAATTCTGCAGCTCGTGGTGCAAATGAACTCCCAGATAAAAATGGCTCATCCCTTGTACCCCACACGAGGCCAAGCAGCAGAAGCAGAGGCTGTTCAGGGGAAGGACAAGAGCTCATCAAGGCTTTGCTGAGGAGGATGAATGAATAACTGCTGATTAGATTAGAGAGAATTTCTGCTGCTCTCCCTTGTCTTTGGGGCAGAGGGACAGCAGCCATATTCCCCTCCTCTTGCTGCTGAAGAAAACAAGAAGATTTATTGAAATGAACAGGGGCTGCCAGTGCAGTTTTCCATATGGCAGAGGAGGAGGAGGCTGCAGCAGGTGGGTCCCGGAGCAGATGTTGAGGATTCACACACAGCCAGGACCTGGCTCAGACTGTCTCTGCTACAGTCCTGGATGTGCCAGCAGTGGGAGCAATCCCTCTTTGACCCAGAGGGGAAAGATTTGGGGTAAAATGCCTAAAAGCATTTAAGGAACTGACAAAACAAATCTGTGATTTGTTCTTTTCTGGGCCCAACAGCTCTTCCTTGGAGGTTCCACCTGCCCAGGGTGGGATCCAGCCTGGTACCTCTGCAGAGCTTCCCAGCATGGCCTGGGTTGGAGAGGACCTCAGAGATCATTCAGTCCTGCCCTGTGCCATGGATTCAGACAGGATTGCATCACTCGGGGATGTGCTACCCAAAGTTATTTACTTGTTAACTGCGGCCTCGGATAAAACTGAGCAAGCTCATAATGAAGTGGGGAATGTGAATCTCAGTTAACTTCAATGGTGCTGATCTTATTGATATGGCAAATCAGGAACTGTCTGGCAATGACAGATTAAAACTGATAAAAATAATTTTCCTATTGAGCACATCATTTGATGTTGTAAAAATGGGATTGTGAGAGCCAGCTCGAATGATGACTATTGAATCTGCTCTCGGTGATGGATCGCTTTTAAATGCACCAAACTTGCCCACCAGCTGAAATTCATAATAATTCTTGGGAATGTCCCTATTAAAGGAGCACTCTCACATAAATACATGTTTTTGTCTGACAGGAGAAGTACTCTGCTTTAAATATCAATGTACATCCCCATACCTGCTGCTCAGGGTGGCTTGGGGAGGGCTGGGGCTGTTCCTGTCCCTCAGAGCTCACCGAGCTCACACCCAGCTGGGTCCCTCTCAGCACTGGTGCAGCCTGAGTCCCCTGCAATCCTGTCAGGACCCTGCAATCCCTATGGAAAAGCCAGGAATACCATTTGTCTTGCTCGAGACACTCTCAGACAAAGTGATTAAGGCTCCATCAGTCATTTGCTGCAACAGGAATGCTGCCTGTCAATAGGTGATCAATAGCTGCTGCTTTATCCCAAACCCCAAATTCCTGGGCTCTGCCTGCAGGATTTTTGGCAGTGAGGAGCTGTTATCCAATGGCAGCGCTCAATTCCATTGACAGCTGCTCTTAAACGTTATGGATTCCCAAAGAGCTCATGCACATTCAGGTTATAGCTGTCACTGAACGCTGCTCCAGGCCCTCCCTGAGCACTGCCTGAGCTCCCATGGGCTCTGATGGAGCCTGACCTCTCCTCATGGGACAGGGGGACACAGCCAGAGGGACCTCCCCACTCAGGAGCCACCTCTGATATCAAACCTCAACATTCCTGACTTAATTTCAGCCCGTATTTCCTCACTCCCGTTCAGCACTTGCATTTTATTTGTCATTAATAACACAAAGGAGGAAATATAGTGGCAATAAGATAAGAGCACATGAAATTGTTCTTCCTTTGACTCGGGACTTCCTCGCTCTTGGCTGATTTGTGGTGCAGCTCCCTCCATGTATTTCATGGGTGTGAGGCTGAATTTATGCTGCACTGAGCCAGGCAGTGCTGAGAATGCCTCTCCTTCCCTCTCCTCCTCCCAGGGCATGAATCTTCCACCTCCCCGATGCCTCAGATATTAAACACATTATTCTGCCTTGATTGAATACTGAGGAAATTAAATTTCTGCAGTGCCTTACTCCTCTCTGATGGGGCTGAGCAGGGAATCTGCACCCAGGAAAGGAGAAAGGAAAGGGAGAAAGAAGAGAGGCTCAAGCACTGAGCTAATGAGTGCCCATTTTCACCCCCATTAGCAGTTTTAGGCCAGAGATAATAAATTTTAGCTTCAGTGATGCAAATTCCAACATCTGCTCCATCACAGCCGCGTTGACAGGTGTGGTCTCCTGTTCAGCACTGCCGGGGAGCTGCCAGATGGACTGGAGCAGTAAATAAAGGGTAAATCCCACTGGCAGTGGGATCCTGAACTTTCCCTTTGTTTTCCTTCGTTTGATTTCACATCTCCACACTCTGTAGCATTTAGCACTCTCTCAACAGCATTTAGTGAGGAATCTCCTTCCCTTTAATCCTTTCTCTTATCTCCCTGGGGAAGATGAAAGCTAAATGATGTTAATCTGCTAAATATTTCTGATCACTGAGAGCGCAATAGAAATTACCACCCTGACTGGGAATTAATTGCAAAATCAAATGGGCCTGGAGAGGGATGTCAGCACCTGAACATCCTTTCTTCTCACACAGTGAAGGACAGCTCTGGAATTCAGGGTAAAACCTCCACAGAG
Organism: Erpornis zantholeuca; assembly: GCA_013400515.1. Taxonomy (NCBI): domain Eukaryota; kingdom Metazoa; phylum Chordata; class Aves; order Passeriformes; family Timaliidae; genus Erpornis; species Erpornis zantholeuca. Next base: position 725,945 of record VZTN01019504.1, on the reverse strand, counting down.
CTGAGCATAAGATGGTTGGGGGATCACAGATTTCATTATTGGGAAGTTTGGGTGCTCCCAAAGTTCAGTTGTACCGAGAATAAAGAAACCCTGGTAGTGCTTCCAGCACAAAACTTCACCCTGGAAGGAAAGATCCAAAGGCACCAGAGCCAGTGGGGAGAGCCCCATTTCTGCTGGGTGCTCTCACTCGGGGCTCAGTGCACGGAACAGAAGCAGCAGGGTCGGGGCTGACCCGCTCTGAGGGGCTCACACACACAGGGGCTCACACAGGGCACTGACAGAGCCAGGCAAAAGCTGCACCACATTCCCACTCCAGAGCCTTTTCTCTCCCCGTTCCCAGTGCCTGCCAGGCCTGGCGAGCCCGTGGGGCTGGGATTTCTCTGCAAGGGCTGCTGACAGTGAGTGGTGCTCAAAGCTATTTAGGGAGGCAGTGCCTTCGCAGCCATCAGCCTCTCCAGGCTGAGGAGCAGCTTTCCAGGGCAAAACTCTTCAAACACAGAACTTCCATGAGAAATTCTGTAATATTTGGCTTAAAAATATTAATTTGGGGAATAGGGAGGGGGGTTAATGAATTTCACACTCACAAAGTGTTATCAGATTTTGGTGCCATCTGCTTCTGCTCAAGACAGTTTCCAAGGCGGTTTTGCTGCGCTGGTGAGAGACCATGGACAGGGGAGAGGAGCAACCTCCGTGCTTGGCCTCCCAGGGCAGCCTGGATCAACCCTCTCAGTCTGACACTGAATATATGTGCAGCCAATTTAGAAATAGCAGCAGCTTTTAACTGCTTTGGTGAAAGAAAGGGGGAAGGGAATAATATCAGAAAAAAAAAAAATGGTACATCATGTGGCAGAACAGATTCCCACTCTCTCCAAGATTGTTTTGCACTTGTTCTGTGCTGTATTCATTTTCTCTCTTCTAATCCTAAAACCATAACAAATTAATAGAGGAATTGCTTCACCCACCAAAGCAACAGAACCAGCAAAATCCTCCCACCGACATAAGGCGGGAAGGAGGAGGCACATAAGGCGAGTTACTGCACATTTTGGAGGGAAGGAAGGAGAACAGAACTGCTCTTATCAGAGACTCCCCAGGCCAGCAGCAGTGGCTGCGAGGCACTGCTGGCACCAAGCCCTGGGTGCTCGGCCCAGCGATTTGTCTGCATGGAAAGGCAGAGCTGCTCTCAGAGCAGGATAAAGCCCAGCTCAGGCTCAGGGCAGTCGGTTCCTGAACGGGAGGAGTCACAAGGGAGTGCTCCAGGGATCCCCAGAGCAAATCCTGCCGTGGCCTGGCAGCCCAGGGTGTGACAGGATCACAGCTCAGCAGGGGTTAAAGCCCTTTGGAGAGACACAGGCATGGCACCTGTAAGGGCCCTGTACTGGGTGATGCTGGAACCCTATGGCCCTCTTTGCTTGTTTTCCTGCAGTTAGAGCTGACAGACCAGGTGACATCATACCCCACACTTTGTCTGTGGCTGCTTCTTTGGGCACTTTGGCTCTGGTCACTCTGTACCCAAGGTTTGGTGCCCTGTCAGGGTCTGTCCCAGCTCTGCATCCACATTTTACTCCAGGCGAGTTCCACAGATCCAGCTAAATGGCAGCTAGAGACATAAACATACCCCAATTAACTATTTCTTACTTCAAATGTCTCTCAAAAGACTCTGCCTGACCACCCACCCGACCCTTGAGGCTGTGGAGCTGTTCCAGTGGGGCCCATTATACCCAGTCCAAGAAGGAAAACAGAATTCCTTGCCCAAGCTCAGAGCCTGATGGATTTTGCCAGAAACACAGCCTTGACTGGTGCAAAAGGACCACACAAAGAACCTGTGGGGTGCAATGTCACACGTCCCTTTGGGAAGTGAGAATGTCCATTTCTGATGGAGCTGGGAAAGAAGCGACAATTCTGCAGAGATTTGCTTGAAATATTGTGCACGAGGATTTCACAGAGAGCTTTGTGCTGTTGACCCCAGGTGGTACATCCATAACTCCTGCAGCACAGAGTGCACACAAACCTTATCTGGAGACATTAAAGAAAGCTGCTTGACATTGAAAATCAAATTGATTTCTTGCCAAGATTTCACAAGGGCATGTGTGACAGCAAATGACATGCTTAAGCCTTGCAAGAAGAAAATAAACATGTCCAATGCAAAAGCCATCAGTTTCTGTGCCAGCTTGAATTATGCACATCTGTAGTGATTTGACACCCAGCTTGCTTGGCAGCACAGGCTGAGTGTGCGTTGCCACAAGCTGAAAGAGATAAATAGGGTAGAACAGAGCTCGCTGCCTTATATAAGGCTGCAGAGAAAGCAGATTTAAGGAAAGAGTGTCCACTCTCCTGTTTCCTCACGTTGTGTTCAATAACAGCTCCTTGGAGAGCTCTGCTGCTGCCCCTGCACTTTACTGTGCAGCTCCTCCTCCTGTGCTGCTGAACAATTGCCTCCTGAGCAGTGCTCACTTTCTGCTTTCCTGTACCTGGGGTAGAACTCCAAACCAAGCAGAACCAGCCTTTTATCCCAAACCCCAGGAATTTAGTGTTTGAAGGTCTTTGATGGGCAGGATCCCTGAAGTTCATTCCCTGGCTCCAAACCAGGCACTGAACATCCCCAGGGACACTGGACACGGGGTGACCTCCCACCCCAAACTCTGGGGGTTTGGGGTCCCTCTCGCCTGCCCATTTCCTGGAAATCCCTGTTCCTGTGTGAAATGAGATCAGCTGTCTGAGCTCCGCTCTCTGAGCAGAAGCCATGGAAGCACAACTGCCCACGATGGGCTGGGTGTCACCAGCTCCCTCTGAGGTCACTTCTCTTGGGATTATTTGTCAAATCCAAGCTGAGACCCTTCAGACCAAGCACCCAGGAGTGGGCATCCTGCCCACACTGGGACCAATGCCCTCTGGGATGCCATAAAAATCCCTTCCCATCTCAGCACCTGGAGAGCAGAACCAAATGTTTGATTCCCACCCCAGAGATTGATGGCAGAGCCACCTCCCGCCGGGCCTCTGCCATATTAACATAAAGTTTCTATTGCACAGCAGTTTGATCCATTTGTGTTTATTTAACTCCTGTGTTCTGACAGAAGAAGATGGAGAATCTGCATAATTAATAATGACCCAAGCAATCTCCCTTAATGCCTGCTCTGAACCCGACTGTCCCTGTAACTGACGACATCCATAACAGTGGCAGACAGGGAACAGGCTCCTTCAGGCTGCTGAGATATGATTCCCCTGGGATCAGCAAGGGGTGGTTTGCAGCTCCAGCCATTAGCTGGAATTGCTCAGGTCATTCATAAAACTTCTTTTCCTTTGCACAAAGGGAGCACAGAGGCAGGGCTGCAGCAGAAAGCTGGGCGTGGGGATTAATTTCTTTTACATATTTATATAATTTTTTTTTTTTATTTATGTATTGCCAGAGTGCTCCTGGCCTGAGCAGGCCTTTGGGTGCAGGATGGTGGCTTTGGGCAGCCCAGGTGATGGACACCTTTGTGTCCCCTCTGCCACCTCTGCTCCAAGCCGAGAGGCTGCCCAAAAGCAAACCCCTGTGGGACAGGCAGGAATGGTCCTGAGCCACCCCCAAATCTAAACATCCACAGCCCCTGGCCACAGGGCTCGCTGGAAAGAGGCCTGGGAGCTGTGGGGCTCTCAGCAGGCAAAGGCTTTGTTTCCTGCAAAGAAGTAAACTTGTAATTCCTGCTCTCAGAACAATGCTCTTTGCCAAATCAGATGAAATGCTTGTAACAGGGGCTAATCAGATTCTACATTAATGAGAGAAAATACGAAGCTAATCAACACCCAGGCAGGTCTCTAGGCTGCAGGCCTATTAAACTTCATAAAAAATTAATGACTGAAAGAGCAAAATCGTTTGTAAGGGGTCTCTAGTGGCACTGGGAGCTCTGGAGCCCCGTTCCCCTCTCATTACTCTGCATTAGCCTCACCCCAGCCTGGCACTGCCCCTGCCCCCAGCCCCTGCCCAGCCCTCACTGCTCCGCTCCAGGACAGTCCTGGTGGATTCATCCCTCCTCATCACTTCCATGGTGGCATTTCCATTGGAATTAAAGACATTTGTACCCTGTCACTCCTTGCATTGTGTTGGGAGGGACCTTAAAGCCCATCCAGTGCCACCCTCTGCCATGGCAGGGACACCTTCCACCAGCCCAGGGTGCTCCAGCCCCGTCCAGCCTGGCCTTGGACACTGCCAGGGATGAACAGGGGAATTCTTTGTGATTCCCACAAGCTGGATCTGCAGGCTCCCATTGCAGCTGCTCCATTCCCACTGGAAGTCAGTCCCAGAGCTGCCAGTTCCCTGTGCCACCTCCAGCAGTTTGTGAATCACTAATAAATGCAAAAAAGAAGAGCATAATACAACGAACTGTGCAAGAATGGAAACAAGGAAGGTTTCTCTGCCTTGCATCTGTTGAACATAAAAGGAGCCTCTGCTGATTTGGGCTGTTCCAGCCAAATTTAAAGCAGACAGGCTCAACCTGCCCGGTCCAGTTCCTTTTCTCACAGGCATTGTTCAGCTCTCGTGTAATTGCAAGGTTGTGCACAACAGATCACTTAAAGTGATCCTCTGTTTTCAGTGTTGTGGAGGGAAAACAATCATTTCTTGGATTTTTTGGCTGGGAAAATAAAAGACCATTAGAGCAAATCTTCAATATTTAATGCACTATGGAAATGAGATGTTTAAGCACATATCTGGTTCAGTGCAAGAGAAGGAGAGGAGGTGCATTCAAAGTGTGAGAAAGACATCTTGAGGGTTCAGCCATCACTGTTTCAGTACATGGCTCTCAGCAGACCCCGAGGTTTGGATGTGAAATCTCTCCATGCCTCAGTGGCTGGCAGGGGCACAGTCCTGGGGCTATCTCAAGCCTGTGCAGCTGAATGAAGCTCCTCTCGTTTGTTAGTCAGGTTACAGGACTGCCATTCCTGTCCTCAGCATTGGGAGGTTTCCTTTCCCCCACATGGGGCTGCAGCCCATGACTGGGAGCTCACTGCCAGCCATGAACCTGCCTGGAGCAAGGGAATGCCAGGGCTAACCAAGGCTCAATCTCTGCACGGGGCACTGGGGATGAGCTCCTGCTCTCTGCTGCCCTGCACCTGGAGAAATCCTTCACCCTGCACAAAGAAATGTCTGCGTGTGCCCTTTGGGGCAGCAGCAGCTGAGATCAGTTCTGGGCTCCCAGCGAGATGTAGAGCAAGGCCAAAAGGGTTTTCTCTGACCCAGTCACACCAAAACCCCACAAACCTGCTACAGGAGCAGAGAGTAAGCTCAGATTATTCTGGCAGTCAAGCTGTATGATCCAGGCCATGTCCCTTTAGGTGAATACAGACAAACAAGCTGTGGGTGCCATCTCAGGGGTGCCTGGATGAGGTGTGACCCCAAGTGGAATGATGGATTCACCCTTCCTCTCCCTTCCCCTGAAGGATTTGAGACAAATACTTTAGCAAAGGAGTCCTCAACTTCACATTTGAGATTTTGGGAGTCCAGAGAGTTGAATTTCACAGATGAAAGGAAGGAGCTTCTGTAGGTCAAGAGCAAAGACAGATCTAAAATTCATCTTTCCTGACTAACAGCTCAAAGTGCCCCTGTTTAAAAAAACATACAGCCCTTTGGAGATGCAGCTTTACCTCCCTCAGACCTCACTCCTACAGAAGATAAACCCAAGATGAAAAATTTATTGGAATGCAAACTGTGCAGGTAAAGTGCTGGCTACGGCTGCAAAGCAATAAAACTGCTCTGAATGTCTGCATCCCCTGTTCAGCCCCCTCAGACAAAATACCTGGGATATTCAGCAACCATCAGCCCAACTCACCCAGACCTGATGGCCCCAAGCTCTGCAGAACAACTTGAAAAGAATATTGATAGTTTTTAAAATGTTTGATGCATAACATAGGAGGAGGTGATGAAGTTGCCCCTGACTTCAACATAAAGCTGTCACCCCCACAGCCAAATGGTCTCACCTTGCAAAAAACTGCAATAGGACAAAAAGAATCAGAGAATCATCAAATCCCAGAATGGTTTGTGTTGGAAGGAGCTTAAAACCCATCCAGTGCCACCCCTGCCATGGGCAAGGACACCTTCCACTGTCCCAGGCTGCTCCGACCTGCCCTTGGGCACTGCCAGGGATGGGGAACGCATGGAATAACCTGTGCCAGGGCCTCCCCACCCTCACAGGGAGGAATTCCTTCCCAACTGCCCATCTATCCCTGCTCCCTGGCACTTTGAAGCTGTTCCCCTTGTCCAGCACTGCACACTCCTGTACATAATCTCCTGTGCTGTGCTGTGCTTGGGAGTTGTGACCTCTCTCTGGAATTTGCATCTCCTTTCCCTGCACTGCTCTTTGAGGTTATTCTGTACCTGTGCCACTGATGGGCTTCTCAAGCACTTTAAATTCCTGTAAAATTGTATTATTTGGGTATTATTAAATAACAGAGGTGGGATCCCCCTGCCCACTGAAACAGTGAGAAACCTCTGCTTTTAAAGGAAAGTAGCAGTGATTTATCAGCCCTTGTGGCGGGAGGAGGGATGTGCTGGGTTCAAAAAGGAGGGAACAAAGCAGGTGGGAACAGGTGGTGGCAGCTTTTGATGACCACACAGAGAACACAACATCATTAGCAAGACAGATGCAACCCTTCCTCTAATTTTTTATCTAAGTTGTCTCTTCCAGGATCCCCTTGTCTGCAGGGCAGGAGAAGAGGCTGTGTGATCTCACATGAAGGAAGGAGGCAGGAGCTGCAAAGAGCCCTGAAAAAAGGAAATAAATCGATGGCTTTGGTCTCTTTATTTTGAACTTTTCCAGGCAGGGTGTATTTACTGCTGGATCTCATCCTGTTACTGATATTCACTTGGAATGCACTGAGTGGAATCAGCTCGTTAGAAATCCAAGCAAGGCATTCATGTGGTTTTTTCTTCTCTTTTGGGAATCCTCTCCTGTGTAAATAAGACACATAATAACCCTTCTCTACATTTTACACATGTGCACAGCTTTTCAGCCATAAATGTCACAGTGCTGCTGCAATTATCCCCATTTTCCAGGAGGAAAAAAGGGAGCACAGAAGGGTCTGATCCACAAACATTGGCTGTGACAGCTAAATTTGGATGCTCGTGCACAGGGCAATTTTCAGCCCTCCCACCCTCTCCTCTGGAACAAGGAGGGATCAGGGAGCAGCATCCAACCCCAATTCCTGCAGTCCTGGGATCAAAAGTGGGGGTAGGGACAGGGGGGAGGTCCCTTCTCATGGACAACAAGTGACAGGATAGGAGGAAAAGGACTCAGCTTGGGCCAGGGGAGATTTAGATTGGATATCAGGGACAACAGCAAAGCATTGGAAAGGTCCCTCAAGTACTTCCCTGTTTTCAGCTGACAGTGCCTGGGATTGAGCTCCATTTAATTTCTGAATTTACACAAAGCCCCTGTAAGCGATTGTGATTTTCCAGTGCAAAAACAGGGTCTTGCTGTATCTAACCCCCGGAGCATTTTAATCTTTAAATCAATAAAATCCATTAAACAAATTGCTCTGCCCCCCTCTCTCCATGCATCCCATCCAAACTGAGTGGGTTTGCCATTATTTATTTAATTTGGAGCACGTTCCAGAGCTCTGCTGATGGATTGAGCACTTCTGCTGGTGCAGTTCAGCTGTCGGAGGGCTGCAACAAAAATCACAGTTTCAAACTTTGAATGAAAACAAATGGCCTGTAAATGCAGTGCTCAAGGAGGGGGGAAAAAAACAACACTCCACAAAAAGCCTGGAATGTTTATGGGTTTAGGCTTCATGCTCTGTATGTGCAAATCAGAAGTAATGATTAAAAGCAGCTCTTCTCTTTGGAAAGGTTAAGTGTCTCATCTCACACAAAGCAACTCTGTGTACCAGCACTCTCAAATCCTGGAGTGAGATCAAGTGCTGGAGTCTTGATGGCAGAATATTTAGTGATAAAGAATGAGTATCAGGGAGGATTGAAAATATGGAGAGCAGGCAGATGTGCTGCAGCACTTGGGACTGTATTGACAACACAGAGTTGGAAATTCACCCAGTGGAGAACTGAAAAAAAATAGAAATAGTTGAGGATTAGGTGAGGGTGGATCTTTACCAGGCTGGGGAAATAAAGGGATGAAAATATTTCCCATCTCCCCTCACAAGGAATTCCTATTTTGTCTGGGTACAGATGAACCAACAGACAAGATCTCTTGGAAAACTGCTGTTAATGTAACAGGTTCATTTAATCTGATTTTTCTCAGGTGTTGGGAGGCAGCAGGAGCCCCTCCATTGTCAGAGTGAGGGTGAAGCTCAGGGCTCGTTTCTCAGGCTTGGAGCCAGGATTGCTGAGGGATTCTGTCTCAGCTGAAGAGGTTGGCAAATTACAAACAAAATATTTTGTGATATATTTTATAAGGATTGTGGGTTGGGGACACTGAGTCATGAAAGAGCAGAAAGACTCTGTGCCCATGTTCACATGTGAAGCAGTGAGAGATTTCCCTCTCAGCAAAAAACTCCCTGGGACAGAGATTTCCTTCCTGGGAGTGAGAGAGGAATGGGAGAGTTCCCTGAGTCTCTAAATATGACATTAAGCAGAATGGGGAGGAGAGGGAAGGGGCTGGCAAGAGGCCATAATTAATTTTCTGACATTTGGAGAACTGTGACATTGGGTCTGATCTGTCTGTGATGAAACACTCCACAGCCCGAAGGCAACAGGAGTATCTAACCAGGCGCTGATAACCAGACAAGTAACAACTCATTCTGTCTCTGACTCGACAGAAGGACAAAAAAGAAAAAAAAAATAGTGAAGGGCTTAAAATTGAAGCACTGAAGCATTGTCATAACAATGAAACGCCGTTTTTGGTGCTTTGGCGTTATAAGAGCAGGGTTAAAACCCTGAGTTCTGCTCATTTGCAGGCTAGAACTCTGTGCCTGCTGCTTTGGGGAGAAGAGGTGTGGAGGAGGAAGTTCTCTGCCGGCATGGGAAGGGAAAAGTGATGGGAAGGAAGCACAGACTGCTGGAGGAATGTGGAGAATATGGTTATGGAATGTGGAGAATCAGCATCAGAGGGAGCCTGGGGCTCTGAGGGTGCTGGGAGGGGAATTTGTGTCTGTGGCTGCATTTGGGGTCACCTGCAAACAGAGCCAGCCAAGGGCTCCCTGTGCAGGGCTCCCTGCAGACACCTCCCACTCACAGTGGTGCTTTCCAGCAGAGCTGTCCCTGTCACCTCATTTCTCTGTGTCCTGGCAAGGAGAGGGCAGTGAGAGGGAAATGCTTTCCTTGTCCCCACAGATGATGAACCCCTGCAGAGCTGATCTCCCTTAATGAGTTTAACACAGAAGCCCCTTCCCCCAGCAGCAGTGCTGAACCCCACAGGCTCTGTGCGGGTTCCTGTGGAACGGGCAAACCAAAGGAAACAGCAAAAGCCAGGAGTCTGAGCAGTCACAACATGAAGAGCAGCAGCCACAGAAGCAACCTCAGGGACATTTCCCCCTCTGGCCACAGGAGAGCTGCCAGCAGAGAGGAACAGAGGAGGTTTTGTGGAGGATCCTTCGCTCTGCCTCCCTGGATGTGCGAAAAGCAGGAGGAGTACAGGGAACCCATTCAAAGAGTGTTTAGTGAGATAATTGCTGCAGCTAATTGCCAAATAATAATAATAAAACATCTTGAAGTTTGCTAATGGAGGGGTTGAAATACTGTAATTCTTAACAGACAGCAATTAATACAGGCTGGAGTATCCAGTAAATTAAGAGACCTCATCCATTCTGCTCTGGAACCACATGATGACATTTTATATGATGACAGCTCTGCTCAGAAATCAGAGATGTCTGGAATTCTTTTATTTTTATGGGGACAGACAGACATTCTCTAGTGAAAGTTAAATGAAGTTAGAGCCCTTCTGTAAACAGCTGGCAATCCCTGTATTCATTAAAGTCAGAAGAAATTGTGCTGTTAATCAAGTCTTCATTTTAAAAGGATCAGAACTGGACCTGGCCTATCGCCCTCCCTCTCTCCTTACTTCTCCCATAATCACAGATCAACCTTGTGCAAATTAAAGCCTGAATTTGGCTTTGTGTTTAATTGAGTTCTGCTCAGCTCTGGCCTTTCAGCCACAGGATCATTTACAAAGTGTGGCCAGGAGATCTGGGGTGAATTTTGTACTTTTCCCTTGCTCCACGATGCACGTACGAGTCCTCTCTCCTCACAAAGCTCTATTTGCATCAGATATACATTTTCTTGCACCATCTGAAGCTGATGAGCACATTCCACACTCTGCAATAATTTTATTCCAAACAGCAAATCATGAATATCTCAGGGCTGGGTTTCCAAGGCTGTTGTTTCAGGCAGTGTCACGGAGGTTCTTCACTGTGAAGCCAGACCCACCAAAGCAGGCTGGTACAAGTTCCAGATTCCTGAAATTTCTGGGAGGGATTTTCAGAGATGGGCTCTCTCTCTGAAAGGCTGGAGCAGGCTCAGTGGCTGCCACTTGCGGAAATTAAAGGTTAAATTTAGCCAAAAAAGAGAAATGGTGTCTTCCATCAGCGAGCATTCGATTGCAGTGACATAACAATGCCACAAGAGCAATTTCGTTCTTGGCATATTTAGAGGTGGCATTAAGGAGTGTACCAAGGTAGCAATTTTCTAGATAATCAACTTAATGTCTTCATTCTAAGTGCGTTTATATGTGTAAGTTAATTAGGGGAGTTAATTTTCACAAATGGCAGAAAATCTGCATTTTTTTCCAGTAAGCTTTTGCTTTATGGCAATTCCTGATTTGGGGGATCTGGGAGAGACAACCTGAGGCTCCTGTCACAGTCAGGGCCTGGAGCAGGGGCAGATCCATCCCAGCCCAGGGTTTGGGGCTCTGGCTGCCCAATCCAAGCACCTCTGAGACCAAAGGGAAAACCTTCCCTGCAGCACATCCCAGAGGTGTAGAGAGCACTGGTGCAGCCCTGAAAATCCTGCACGAGCTGCAGGAGAAACTTGTGCTGGGGAAAAGGAAAAATGAAAATAGGAGTGAAGTGACAGAATCGTGGAATGGTTTGGGTTGGGAAGAACCTTAGAAATCATCCCATTCCACTCCTGCCATGGCAGGGACACCTCCCACTGTCCCAGGCTGCTCCCAGCCCCAGTGTCCAGCCTGGCCTTGGGCACTGCCAGGGATCCAGGGGCAGCCACAGCTGCTCTGGGCACCTGTGCCAGGGCCTGCCCACCCTCCCAGGGAAGGATTCCTCCCCAATATCCACTCTGAATCTCCCAGCACAAAACCACAGTGCTGGGCTGGAGGGAAAAATGAAAGAAAGGACCGCGATGAACGACTTTGCAATTATCTCAAACCCTTTATGGCAGAATTCTGTAAAAGAGCTAAAAGCAGACAGTGATATCTGGCCTCAGTGAAGCAAAAGTGAATTTTACCACATGCTTTAAAAGGCCTGGAATTTCAAATGGAGTCTGTAAAAGTTAAATTGCTCTGAATAGCAATGCCGTCTGTCCAAATTTAGCAGGGCTATCTGAGCCCACAGCAAGTGCACATGGATTAAAATAATGACTCCTTCCCACTTTGGAAAGCGTTAATGCCTCGGGTTGAAAAAGAAAGGATTTTTGGTGATTGCCTTCACTCACAGCCCTCTGAGGAGCTCTCAGCATCGTGCCCGCCCATCCTCCTTCCTGCTGGACTTCTGCGTATTTCTCTCCATGTGTGTCCCCTTTCGCCCCATTTTCATATTCCTTTCATTTCATTTCATTTAACAGGGGACAATGGCTTTAAGCTGAAGAAGGGTAGATTTAGATGGGATAATGGGAAGGAATTCTTCCCTGTGAGGGTGGGGAGGCCCTGGCACAGGGTGCCCAGTGTTAGAAATGAATTACTGAGAGTTGGTTTTTGCCGTATGTTGTATGAATTATGAGTTAAAGGTTATAATGGCTCCAGCCAATGGCAGCTCCGATCGCCTCAGAGACAAAAAAAGGGCGGGCTCACGGGAGATTGACAGGGGGCGGGGCTATGCAAACCTGGAAATGAATATGCATATTGCATGAGTAATGAGTTAAATGGCTCCAGCCAATGGCAGCTCCGATCGCCTCAGAGACAAAAAAAGGGCGGGCTCACAGGAGATTGACAAGGGGAGGGGCTATGCAAACCCAGAAATGAATATGCATATTACATTATGCCTCCAGCCAATGAGAGCCCCGATCGCCTCAGAGACAGAAAAGAGCGAGCCCTCAGGAAATGGACAGGGGGCGTGGCTATGCAAACAAGGGCTATAAAAAGCCGGACAGCCATTTCGTGGACGAGTCTGTGGCACCAAGGCACAGTCACATCGCTGTCCTCTTCTGCTTTGCCGTTTTTATTGAGTTCTCAGTACATTTTAATAACTCATTTCCACAACGGATCTGGGTCATTTAAGTGTCCAAGGGCATGCTGGACGGGGCTTGGAGCAGCCTGGGACAGTGGGAAGTGTCTCTGCTCATGAGGTGAGATTTAAGGTCCCTTCCAACCCAAACCAGTCTGGGATCTGTCCAAACAGGCTGAAACCTCCATCTTACAGGACACAATTTCATGAGCTCTGGGAATTGAAAAACCTCACACGTATCAGTGAATCAGCTCCTGCCTGTGAGCAACACCATCCTGTGGATCTGGGGAGGAAGAGGCTGCTGGAGCAGCCACCCTAGATTTTGAAGAAGTTGTTGCATTTTAGGGGAAGGATGGAAGCTGGCAGAGCAGCCAGGAGCCAGCATTGCTTTCCAAACCCTACCACCCTCTGGCTTTTCCACCGTAGTTTCCCACCAAGCAAAATGGAAACCACGGCAAGAGGAGAAATAAAAGAGATTGAGAGCTTGTGCTTCCTCCCAGAGCTGTGAAACAGGAGGGTTTGAAGTACAGGCTATTCTCTGTATGAAATAAACACCATTAAGGTATCCATTAACCTATGTGAGCCTTCAATTAGATCAGTAATGCTTTGAGGGAAGAACTGTTTCTGATGTATGCTTAGAGTGAATAATGAAAGATTGGCCCCCAGGTAGTGCAGCCCTATCAATAATAAACATTATTACTAAATAATAGGAATGAAGACTTAGAGTTAATATTTAAAATGTGCATGAGACCAAGGCATGCCCAAGCACATTTCACGCTTATTTAATTGCCACCAGACAAATAGAATGAGGATGGCTGTTCACTCCAAAGGGTGTGATTCTGTTTTGCTGAAGCACTCAGATTTTAGTGTGCTATTGTCAAGCCTATTTGGAGTAAATTGTGGGGAGAATTGCAATGAGAGCTGCAGTTGCCTAGCAAAGGTCTAAGATTTCCATTTAAAATTAATGTGAACTGTTTCTCTGAATCTGACATATGGGCTCTGGGAACCCCTGCCAAGATGTCAAGAGCTAGATTGCTCCCCCTCCAACTCCAAAAAAGCGCTGGAGGCAACTTGCTCCTGGTGTTTGGGCGTTTGGCTCCAGTGCAAGACAAAGAGGCAGAGAACCCTGTGGGGCTGTAGGGCTGGGCAGGACACACACCCGAGTGCTGGGGGAACAGCGGCTCTACACCTCGGGGGGGCTTCTCAGCCCCTGCCCTGCAGCGATGTCACCCTCAGGGCGTCACCCCGCATCACCTCCAGGGACAGCTCCTTGTCCTGTCACATCAGTGGGCTGGAGCCTCAGCCACCCCCAAAGCCCTGGACTCTCCCCAAAAACCATCAACCAAAACCTTCTCTGAGCAAACCCAGCCCTGGGTGGGGGCAATGGCCAGGGACCAGCAGGCAGAGCAGGAAATTCGGGTCACTGTCAGTGCCTCGCTCTGGGGCCAGCACAGACAGAGCAGCATTGCAGGGCAGTGACAGATGTGTGACGTGAGCTCGCAGTGCTGGCACCACACTGCTGCCAAGAGGAGTTTGGGAAGTGCTCTATTCCTGCGGGAACGGCAGCCACTGAGTGCCCTGTGGGGCAGCTGGATGGAGGGCAATTCTATTCCCACTGAATCCCTTTCCAAACCTCTCAGCTGTTCCAAAGGCCTTTTTTAGGGCTTTTGGGAGCCCCCAAGGTTTGCTCTGAACATGGGCTTGGCTGCAGTGCGGGCTTTTCCTGCACGAGGCAAGCTGGACTGGTCCCCTCTCAGATCCCAGTGCTCCCACATCATCCCCAGTCCTTCATCCTGCCCCACCCTGGGCACAGCAAAAGCTCTTCCAAATCTCCAACTCATCCTCACCTCCCTCACTCACCTTCCACTCCACCAGATCAGCTTCTGATCTCCCTTTCCTTGGATACCTGAGCTTGCTCAGCATTTGAGAAAGTTCATTTCCCTTTAAATGATTCCACTTTCCCTCCACTACAAAGAACACACATTTCTATTTGGTTCACTTTCTTACCCTTTTTTTTCTCCATTTCCCAAATTATACCCTTTTGGATAAGTGAGAAACTCTTTTCAGTGAAACATGGGGGCAATAAGAGTGAGATCTGCCAAGGGTTACAGTGACTCAGATTAAAATGGCCCCGGAGGCAGCCTGGGGAAGGGGAACCACGGAGGAGGGGGGAAAAGAGAAAATGAGGTGTCTGAGGGATAAAGAGTAGGTTCTAAAATGCAAGGAAACAATAAAGATACTAAAAATGGCTCTGGAAAGACAGAAACGAATGCTCAGTTTCCCACACCATCTTTAGGATGCTGAAGGAAGTTCACAAACGAGACAAGATTGTCTCTGGATACAGAAGACTCCTGTAAAACACACAACAGGCTGCTCTGTGCTGGTTTCCCATCCCTGAACTGCACATTCCCCCTGGAGCCTTTGGCCAAAGCTCCATCCTCCTTCCTGGCTGGAGGGACCCTGCCCAGCTGTGCAGGGACACAGCCAGGTCAGAACAGCTGCAGCTGCAAACTGAATTCCTGAGGTAGATTTGGAGCCATTTGGGACCAGAACTTGTTTTCATTGTCCTCTCCACAAGCACAGCCTGACGTGGCCCTGGTGTTCACAGGAGCCTCCTCAGGACTGGACAAGAGCAGTGAGCCCTGAGCAGAAATAACAATTCAGTTATTCCTTCTTTTGGGATGCCAACACTGCCTTTAACAGCTGAATCCTCTATGGAAGTGGGAGGAGAGACAAAACTGAATTGAAAAAAAGGAAGAATCAGAATAAAAATCTCAGTAATGCTTCTGCTGTGCAGTTACAGCTCCAAAGCAGCATTCCAGGTCCTGCCTGGCACAGCAGGGGCAGAGCTTAGGCTCTGGAAACAGCAGCGGGGACAGGCTGAGGTCTTGGAGAAGGGAACTGAAACAGGATCAGGGGATGGGATGGGATGGGATGGGATGGGATGGGATGGGATGGGATGGGAGGGACCTCAAAGTCCATCTCATTCCATCCCATTCCCCCTGTCCCAGGTTGCTCCAAGCCTCATCCAACCTGGCCCTGGACACTCGCAGGGATGGGGAGTCCCTGACCTCTCTGGGCACCAGGAGTGCTCCCATTGCTGTGAGATGGGATAAATCTGCCATGGGATTCTCTGGCTCCATTGGCTCCTTCAGGGAGGGAGAGCTCTGAGCCAGCAGCTCTCAGTCAGAGTCACCCACGGCTCCCCAGCCCCTCTGCTCTGTCCCCTTCTCCTGCCTCAGAGCCGGATTGGTGGCAGCCCCAATGGAATGTGCTCCCAGCCAATGCCTGGGGTGCTCCACGTGTGTCTCATCGCACTGGGAGCTCTGGGCCCCATTCCCTGGCTCCCAGACAGACACGTGCAGCAGAGTGGCTCAGGACATGGCTCTGGAGACAGCGTTCCCTGTGGAGACACACACCAGGGAAATGTTTTCCGGTGGTGGAAATAGTCTGGAAGAAGAAACAAAACATGCAGACACACACAAAGATGTTGGCTTTTTTTGTTTAATCTGACTTGGACTCTGCTGAATTGGTTCATTGTTTGTGGGGGAATCTGAGCAGAATTAATGGCTGGCGCAGGCAGGAAGAGGCACTGTTTGCAAATGCAGTGGCCAGACATTCTCTAAGATTTGTAATCTAATTTAGCTTGGAGAGTTAATGATTTTAATGATTTGTTGTGATCTCAAAACAACTGTTAGGAGATAAATCTACATCATTAAACCTATTATGATGTTTTGCTTCATTTAGCAAATGGTGTTTTTTGTTCTGAAGACGCCCACATTTTAAACAAGCGGAGGGGTCAGCTGCTGATGGTGAAGAACAGTTTATTCCCAGCTCCCTTGGAAACTGAAACGAAAGGTGTCCTTGGGAAAAAAAATAATTCCTCACAAATGTTATTGACTGTTTTATAAACAGCAGGCTTTGCTGGTGCTGTGGTGTGTGTCAGTGTGAGTGTCTGGGATGGACCAGACAAGATTCCTGCAAAGAGCCACTGATGGTTCAGGGTCACTGGATGTGAATTCCAGGTCCTTCTCAAAGAATCCCACGGGACTGCCAAGCCCTGGGAGCTGAGCCTTTGGGCACTCATCGGTACAAGAGAGTGATGGCAACATCAAGGAGCCTTTTAGGAGCTGCTTAGGGTGGGGAATTTCACTGCTGGATTTGGAAAGACAAGTCCACATCCCAAAGCAGGCGGCCCATGAACCCCCCTCCTGCAAGACATTGTCCATGGGGAAAGCCAAGAATCACTGACAGATCCCACACCTGTCACTCCAGCTCCTCCTCCTGCCCTGCACCTCTCCTCTGCTCCAAGACCCACCTCATGGAGCCATGGAATGGTTTGGGTTGGAAGGGACCTTAAAACCTATCCATGGTTTTAAGGGACACTTTCCACTGTCCCAGGCTGCTCCAAGCTCTGTCCAACCTGGCCCTGGACACTCCCAGGGGTGAGGAGCCCACAGCCTCTCCAGGGAGGGTTCCTTCCTCTCCAGGAAGGAAAGGTTTCTGTAGGACTGACACAAGAAATGTGCCTTTAATTCCCCTGAGAGTGACCGATCCCCCTCACTCTCTCACAAATACTGAGCACAATCCTTGCACCCCCTGTGGTCTCACTGTGCCCTCCCATCACAGCCTCCACCAACCTGTTCTGTCCCAAAGCCTCTTGAGCTGGCTGGGAAGAGGACGGAGGACAGAGCAGAGAGGGCTCTGTGTTTTCTGCCTTTCTGTGCCAGTTGTTGACACAGCAGAGAGCAAACAATCATCTCCTCTTGCCTGCAAGCTGGAGAAGTCTATTACGATTTGACTGCATTTGCCTAAGCTAAATATTTTATACATTTTAAATATGATGCAAAGAAAAAAAAATTCTGTAAACAACAATATCTGATTTTTTTTCTTGCTCAGCTGCCTTTTTATTCCCTGAGCAGGGAGGGATATTTTGGTTCTTCACTCTCATTCAGCAGCCACCACCAGAACCCTTCAGCCTGGCTGGAATGTCTGCCCAGCACAGGGAAACACACAGGGGATGAGGAGGGAGAGGAATGCATTTGTTTTTTGTGGAAGTGAAGCACCCACTGGGGCCTGAGCTCTGTCCTCGGAGCCGTTCTAATCCCCCAGGCTGCCTGGAGAGCACAGACTTGTCACTTCAGTAACCCAAAGCAAATAAAACCCAAAGAAAATTCCTTTCTGTTGTGTTTGTTTGGGGAAAGCTTCTTTCTTCAGCTCTGAATATGGGGAATATATTTTTTTACCCACTGAGACATCTCCAAAGGCAGCAATTGAACTGCACTGGGATATAAAGTCATGTCCTGCCCTTGTGCATGGCTTTCATCCCCAGAGATTCCTGTTTCTATCCAAGGCGGCTCTGGAGCTGTGCCCACACCCCCTGTGCTCCAAACACACAGAAAAGGCTCTGAACTCATGGAGATCATCCCCACCTGGGTGGCAGCTGCTGTCTGACACTGGGCTCCAGCTCCAGACAACTCTGCATTCCCTATTTTACGAGGAAAACCTCAACGTCCATAAAACCCCAAAATTGGGACACTTGTATTCCATACTGGAGGGCGAGCAAACAAATAACCCTGCCAAAGAAACAGAGCTTTTCAGACTTGGCTGGGAAGAAATACTTATATTAAATAGTGGAATTCGGGGATTCTTTCTAATCTGAAGTTTAGAAGTTCAAGGTCATTTTGGTGCATCCAAGCCTTTCCTCAGCACCATCATTAAACGCTTGGTGGGCGTTTGGGCACAGAAGACATCTGGTGCCACACTCGAATCAGTGCATGTAGATGATGCAAACACAGTGCAGATGTGATGGTTTCATGGTGCTTGTGCCTGCCAGAAGAACCAGTGAAACGGGGGCTGTGTTTTGTGGGGACACTCCCATGATTTCCCATTTTCCTGTTCATCATTTTGGACACCATTCCCCTGCCAACTGTTGCAGCCATGCCTGGCTGTGCTGTGATATTTGGAAAGCGCCCTCCAGGTAGAACAAATGTTGGTTTATTTGCTGGGTGGAAATTCGTTAAATAAATCATAGCTTCATCATGGCAGAGGAAATTAGCAATAAGCTGTGCCTGGAAGGTTGGACATTGTACTTCTAAATAAGCAGGAGGCCACTTTGCAATTCAAAGGAGATATATTGGGAAATGGGAAGGCACATCTGTTAATCATTTTTCCCAATACCCAAAAGGTCCCAGCAGAGCCCTGCTCCAACACCGAGTGCCTCTTTTAAATTAACTTCAGTGCCTCCTCTGCCAGGAGAAAGGCCTGGGAGCTTTTTCCGTGGAAGCCTTGATGTCCTTGGCTGTGTTGGGAGCTGGGCTGTGCTTTCCACACTGGGAGAGTCCCATTTATTATTATTATTATTATTATTATTGTTATTATTATTATTATTATTATTCCATTCCCCTCTCCCTCGCAGCACCACGGGGCGTTATCAGCCTGGCAGGGGCTGACATTTCGCAGGGGCTGTGGCCTGGGGTGCTCTTTATTTGACAATTACAAGTTTCCCCTGAAAAGAACCCATGGAAAGGCTGTTCCTGAGAGCTCCCTCCAAGTGACATCTGATGAATTTAAATAACAGGTTTGAGCACTGCTAACGCTCCAAACATTTTTACATTTATTACAACCTTTACAAAGCCTTTGTTCCTCTTCCTGATCATTTCACAACCTTCATCTACCTGGAAATATTTCAAGCAAGCATTTGAAAAGGATGCTGGAAGCCTAAAGATGCTTTGCCTGTGTTTGGGGTTGCTGTTGGTATCGAATGTTCTTTCTCAACAAGGGACATGAGCCAGGGACTGTTCCCTCTGCAGCTTTTGGGTTAGGCAATGGATTTGCATTTTCTCACCTCCAGAAGCAGGTGAAATCAAAAGAACTTCAGCTTTTGTTTTCAGAGACTCATGGAATGGGTTGGGTTGGAAGAGACCTTAAAGAGATTTTAGTTCTAAGCCTCTGTCCTGGGCAGGGACACTTCCACTGGGTCACTTTATGGGGAGAGAGACTTTAACAACTTCAGTGTAAAAAGCAGAGCGCATGACAGACCTGGGCATGGAACCCTCCCTCCCCATCCCCAGTGCCAGCTCACACACGCATTTGTCACCCCTCCCACAGTCACAGGGTTCCTTCTCAGATGACAGCCAGCAGCTATCATTATTTTTTTCACCCTTAAACTACCCAGAGAAGAAAAAAAACAACGGTGAAAGAAAGGCCAGTGCAAGTTCAGCTGAAGCAGAAGTGATGCTCGTTGCTGCAGGGCAGTTTGAACTGAACTCCAGTGTAGTTTAGATAAACAAGGATTAATTATCTTTCTGTTAGTCTGGGAGGCAACTGATAGCACATATAATTAAATTATTTTGCAGTTAGTATTTTCTGAGTGCTTAACCAAGAAGCAGCATAATGGTAGGGTTTTTTTAATATCTTGCAGAATAGTTTCTGTTCAGGATATTTTGTTTTACTGTATTAGTTTGTGTAAGCTGTGGCACTGCATGTTTCCTTTTGCTTTTATTTGCCCATTGGGTCGTTTACTTATTGGAATTGAAGTCAGAAGTGGTTTGCTCTCCCAAACAGCTCGGAATTTCTAATAAATATGTAAATAATATATCTCTGAGCTGTTTCCCTTGGCATTTGTTCATATATTATCCTGAGCAGTGGTTAGTCGGCTGTGAACACACACTTGTTTTACTTGGAAGGAATATCCATGATGGAAACCATGCTTGGAGTCAGGGGTGCTCCCCTCACTCTGCTGGGGCTGTGGGGAAGGACCAGCCCCAGAGAGATGTGGAGGGGACAGCACAGGCCAAACCCCTGCGAGTTACCCGAGCACAGGGTCAGCTCTGGGACTGCCCCACTCCTGTCCCAGAGAAATCCTGGTTATTCCAACAAGCAGGAACCCGCACCCTGAGATGAAATGGTGCTGCCACAGGGGGAAGGGGAATTTCAGCAAGCCCTGGATTTTCTCTGGTGTCTGCATCCCTGTGCAACAGCCTCAGCCTCCCAGTGGGGGCTGCCTGCAGGGACTGGGAGCACTGCTGGGTGCAGGCTGGAGCTCAGCAGGGAGGCAGCAGGGCCACGCTCAGAGAGGGACAGGGCATGTGACAGCCCAGGGATGGCGAATCAGCAGTGGAGTCTGGGAGAAGAGGCTGAGTCTTCAGGGCATGGTGGGACCTCGGGATAAATGAGATGTCCAGAGATGAAAGCCGTGCCAGGCAGAAACGGCAGCCACGGGGAAGGAGGGAAACATCACATGGAATGCAGAGGGGCAGGGGCTCAGCCAGGCCCCCCGGCCTCCTTCCTGCAGGAATTCATCATTCACATCAGCTGCTGATGGCAAAGCAAAGTCTCCAACACGGCGTGGGGGACTCCAGGCAGCTCCTGCCTTGGAGCCTCCTTTCTATTTCCATCCAGCTCTGAGGAGGAACAAGCTCTCCTCGGGCTCCTGGCACTGAAGAAACCTCTTGTGAGGGGGGACAGGGCAGAGGGGACAGCTCTGGGGACTGTCACTGCTGTGAATGTCCTTCACCAGACAGGAGCTGGAGGGAGCTGCACGAGAGCTCAGGGCAGTGGCAGAGCCCGAGACAAACCCCACAGCTCAGACTGCCCCTGCTGAGCTGCACTGGGGCCAAACTGCTCCCCATCCTTTCCCTTCCTCCCTGAGTGGGGAGCCAAGCAGGGGGCTCTGGCCTTCCCGAGCTTTGGGAATCTCCATGTCCCCAGACAGCCTCTGCCTCTGCCTCTGCCTCTGCCTTTGCCTCTGCCTCTGCCTCTGCCTCTGCCTCTGCCTCTGCCTCTGCCTGGTCTCTCCTTGCCTTCGGACAGACCAGAGGAGCTATGAGTTTGTCCCTTCCCACCTTCCCAGGGTGGAGACATCCCCGTGTGCCCCGGGGGAAGCTGAGCATTGTGCTGGGGATGGAGAGATCCTGAACTGCCTCCCTGGGCTGGGGCTGAGATGGATGCGACAGAGAGGAGGGAGGACAATAAGGATTATTTATTTATCTGGGGAAGAGCAGAAGGTCACGAAATTTTCTTGCATTTAAGCAATGAGAGGATGAATCTCTGAGCTCCCCAAGTGCCGTGGATCCGTAGGTGCTGAGGGGATAATGTAATTCCACCCCTGTAAGCACTTCCACATCTAATGGGAGAAGAATGTTTTGTGCTCCTGGTGCTTTATCAACAAAATGCCCTCCTGTAGCCACTTGGCCTTTGGAGATTATTTTCCCAGGGAAGCTGTCATCACGCAGCTGATTAATTACTCTAATAATCATAATTTTTTTTCTAATAAAACACTCTCTTCCCATTCATTAACTACATTGCAGGTAGGTGACAGTGGTAATTATTCTCTGGGAGTAGTTCTGAATTATCTTTTCTAATCCAGCCTGTGCTGACATTTTTGAGAGAAAAAACCATTTTGTCTCTCTTTCATGAGCAGGGTAACATTTGAATATGCAAACGGTGTCAAAGCGTGCCCTCAGGATGTTTTCCTGAACTATGATTTATGAGCTCTGGCCATTGTATTTGCTATCATAGACCCAGAAAGGTCATTAGACAAAGAGGTTTTCCCTGCAGGGGTCCTTTGCCATCTTTATCTTCTGATATTTTAATTTTTTTCCCCAAGCTTCAAGCAGAAGTGCTGTGAGTTCCCCCATATGCCTCTGCTGTTTATTATTTATTTATTCACAAGGGGGAAAGTCCTGTGCAGTGCTTTAGGCACAGAAATGCACATTTCCAGCCTTTCAGACCAGATCTGGTTAAGCCAGGCCCATCAGGGCTCCCAGGTTGCAGCACACACTCAGTCCTGGGGGTCTTTTGTCTTTGGGAATGAGAATTTCCACCCAAGGGCCAGAATTCCAGCCTTTCCCTGCGTGAGGGGGGAGCTCACCCAACTCTCCTACACCCACCCACAGTGTCTCAGGTAAGATGGAATCACCATGGCCACTTATTCACCTTTGATACTCAGGGGGAGAATCCAGAATATCCCAGGCGTCCCCTGCCTGCAGAGCCACGGGACCAGCGTGGGTCCCCTGCCCTCAGCGGGGCAGGTTCTGGCCCACAATTAGCAGAGCTGGGCAGATAAAGCAACAGCTGCTCTGTAAATATTAGTCTGGGGTTTAAATTAACTTTTCCTTGCCCTTGCCCCTCCTGTTCTCTGTTCCCTGCAAGTGGTTATTGGGATTGGGTTTACTTGTGCAAACATTGCCAGAAAGCTGCTGAAAGTCCCAGGCAGAAATACTGAGGGAAAAAGAAATGCATATCCATGAGCAGGAGTGGTGGAAAAGTCACTCAGACACGTGTGTTCCATGGAACCACAATAGAATTAGGTTGGAAGGGACCTCTGGGATTATCCAGCCCAAGCACCTGCTCGAGGAGGGGACAGCTTCAAAGTTCCACCAGCTTTCAGTTTATGGAACTCCCTGAAATAGAAGCAGCCAGATTCCAGCAGAGAGGAGCAGCTGCCAGAATGATCAAAACAGAGAATTTTGGCCACAGAAATCCTTTTCTCTGTCCTGTTTTTCTGGATGTTTTCTGCATCTGCCTCTTCCACAGATCCCTTGTCCTGCCCTGAGCCTGGGCCTGACCCCTCTTCCTGTCACCCTAATCTCGTGTTGTTATCCACTGACACTGTTCTCATCCCACAGCAGAGTTAAACACTGAGGGATGTGCTGGGTACCAGCCTCACAAACAAAAAGCTGTTTAGCAATGCTTGTCTTGGCTGGTTCAGTGTCAGAGCAGAGTCTGCTGGAAGTGCCTAAAGACACAACAGCTCTGCTCCTGTGTTTATTAAAGCTCCACGTTTGGAGCCAGCCTGGGGAAAATGAGGGTGAATTGATGTCTTCATGTTAAAGCTGGAAGCCAGCCTGGGATCTTGTCATCCCTGCACTGTGCTCTGAACAAGGCCTGCCCTCCCCTCTGCTCTGCCACAGCAGCACAGGCCTCACAGCTGCCCCAGGAACTGCACCTGGCCATGGCTTCGTGGGGTAAAGGCCCAGGGAGAGCCAGGACAGCTCTGAACTGCACTGACAGGCAACAAACAGATCTACAGCGACTGCTCTTCAAGGGAACAGAAATGCGAGATTCAGCTATGAGGGGAAGAACTGCCCCACATTACCAAAACTGGGGTATATCCTGATTAGATATACCATAATGGCCAGATTTGTTGTCAGAACATTAAAAGGTCATATTTTTTCCAAATACTGGCCCTGTGAAAATGTCACCTTGTGACACTCTGGGTGATGTAACAATTTGCTGGAACATTTACTCCTCTATTGTCATTGTGGCTGAACTTCACATTCAGAAGCAGCACAAGTCCAAGCACAACCTGCCTTAGAACTTAATTAGGAAAGCCCAACTGCATGTTTGTTCTTAGTGATATTGCCATAAATAGCCATATTTTGTCTCCATTTCTCAGGGCAATCTGTGTTTTGCTACTGACAGCTGCACACAGATCAGGCAGTGAAGTTTCTCTCCCGTGATGCTGAATGTTCTCAGTGCCCCAGGTGCCACCTCAGGGCTGCAGGGAGATGCCCCCAGCCCCTGGCTGCAGCTGGAGCAGTGAAGGTGGATCTGGGATGGGGGGAAGGAAAAGCCAGGGCTGTTTTAGAGACAGAGCTACGAAAGAACAGGATCACTTGGGGTTACCCTGGTTTTACTGCTGCCCTTTGAGAGCGGTGCTTTCACACCAGCGTCCCAATTCCCTGCTCAATTTCCAAACCCTTATTAGTTATAACTGTTGAAGCTGAGATCCGAGGGCTCCAGACACCTTTGCTGTGTTTGTTTTCGCTCTGCTGGCTCCCGCAGCCCCTGTGCTCACAGATAATGGCTTTGTGGGAAGTGTTTGCTCAGGGAAGAGCCCGAGCGGAGCCAGGGCCACTGCTCTGCTCCTGCATGGAACAGGAATGTGTCAGGATTGCAAATCCGAGGCATTTGCAGCCCTCATGTATCATCCCCAGCGTTTCAGCTCCCACTCAGCAAAAGCCTGAGGGCACATTCAGAACTGAGGACTTATTTGAACTCGAGAAGTGTTTGTGCATCTGGAGAGCTGAGGCAGACAGGAGGACAGACAAGTGCAGCCTGACCCCCTGAGCAGCTCATTCTGCACCCCTGGGGTGGGCTGGGATCCAAGCATGAATTGCTGTTATTAGCTTTGCAGTTTGTACCTGTTCTGTCAGCGTTGGACTCCAGCACTCCTGCCTGCAATCTCATTTTGCCAGTTCTACCTGGAGCCCCTGCTTCACTGAGATCACTGCTGTGTCGAGCTGGGCTCAGTGATCCTTGTGGGTCCCTTCCAGCTCAGGATATTCCCTGATTGCAGCCTGAACCCCATACTGAGGTTGGTCCACAGCCCCTGGCTTGGCATCCTGAGCACCATCAGTTATCAGGTGTTTCCTTTGCCATCAGTGCCAAGGAAGGACAATTTGGCCACAGGAACTGGCACAGCTAACGTGACTTGGAGCAGACTTTGATAATTCATCTCTACATGCACACATTGTCACGTGTGGAGTGTTTATCAGATTTTCAGAATTATCAAGGACAGAACCACAGGCCTTTCTCCAGCTCCCTCAGCTGCTCCTCTCAGCTCTGACTCTCCCAGAGCCTTCCCTGGACACTCTCCAGCCCCCCAGTGTGGCTCAGAACCGGACAATTTTTCTCAGTAGGGGAAGAAGCCAGCTTGAATCAATCTTGCCTCACCAATTAAGGAGAAATAATTAGCTTTGTGTATATATTAGTATAACTGGAAATGTTTCCCCAACATGTGTGTAAATCTCTGTGTGCACCCCCGCCGGCACAGCTGGCTGAGCATCGCCACATCTGCAGGAGCTCCTGCTGACAGCAACCTGGGGAATTTAGGCCCAGCAGCTTCCAGGAGTGACTGTACGTGGTTATTTACTCAAAAATCCACAGTTCAACCCATGAGACCCAACTGGAAACAAGTGAATATCAAATTCAAAAAGCAGCTGAAAAGAACAGTGGGTGTGAGTGGGCTCAGGGCAGGGCTCGTGCATTCAACCCTTCCAGGCCCTTTTTTTCCAACTCATCTTTCTTTTCCAGTGGATCAGTAACCTCTAACAAAAGATCTGTCCCTTCTAATCATGCTCTGCCCTCCTCATGCCATCCCCTCTCCACACAAACCCCATTTTGTTTGTTGAGCCCACGCAGGAGCCCCGGGGCTTTGGAAAAGTCTTTTTCAGCATGATTATATTCAACTCCAACCTCTGCTGCCCCTTCCCTTTCGACTGCCACTCACCATCACAGAGCTCCAGCGCTCTGCAAATCCAATGTGACAACAATGCTCGAGATGTGTTTATGTCCATGCAGCAGAAATCAAAAAGGGAGAAAATCTGTATCTCTGTGT
Organism: Erpornis zantholeuca; assembly: GCA_013400515.1. Classification (NCBI taxonomy): domain Eukaryota; kingdom Metazoa; phylum Chordata; class Aves; order Passeriformes; family Timaliidae; genus Erpornis; species Erpornis zantholeuca. Next base: position 700,282 of record VZTN01019504.1, on the reverse strand, counting down.
GCTTGTTTTTCAAATGATCCTGGAGAATCCCATTGTTTGCACAATTCCTGCTGTACCTGATTGCTTTGTTACTTTATTCAGGGTGCTCAGAACAGGTGACTGACACGGAGAGGAACAAATATTTGCTGTGGCAGATGATTTCCTGCAAAAGCCAGGAAAAGCTTCCTGGCTGCTAAACTCTGCTTTTTCATTGTTCAGTCTGAATGTCGGGGCAGGTAAAGCCTCACACAGCAAAATCCACTGTAAAATTTCTGTTTCTTTCTTCCATCCCTTTTTTTCCTCTTGGGTTCAGGACACTTTGTCCATCTCCCTTTCTCTTTTGCTACAGACTCCATCTCCACTGAAGCCCGTTAGAACTTTACCAGTGAGGGCAAAAAAACCCATCTTTACCCTAAATTTAGGCAAAACCAAGTAAACTCCTTTTGATAAAAATAAAATATGCATTGGGTACACTACAGGTTTGAACTCCAAATCTGATGGACATTGGACACCCTCTCTGTGGTGCACACAAGATATACATCAATGTATATGAGATATTTACATGTATTAGATACATCTAAGCACAGGCAACTTGATCCATAAGAACTGTCCTTGCATCCTGAAAACCATGATTGGGATTTATTTATGCTCCCACCTGGAAACGGAGCAGCTCAATAATAGGGTAATTAAGTACAATATTATATATGATAGATGATTTAATAAGCATATCATAGTTATAGAATAAGCAGTAAAATACTCCGAGGTGTATAAAACATCAGCTGTAAGATGAGAACTGTGTGTGAGGACAATAAAAATCCAGATGTTGTCTGGTTCTCTGTAGTTTCATCCCAAAGTCCTTTGTAACCTTGAGAGAACTCTTCAAGGGTGTGCTTATAGCAGGAAGGGGAAGGGAAGCACAGGGCTGCTCCTGGAGGAGAGCAGGGCTGTAATTAGCAGGGTGACCCCTGCCCTGAGATGAGGGAGGATCACCCCCAGGAGCAGCTCAGGCTGCTCGGAGCCCTCGGTGCCCTCCTGGTCCTGACGCTCTGCTCGCAGCTCCCATCACATCTCATCACCCACAGGGAGCATCCCCTGCCGTGGGGGCTCCTGCCCTGCCTGCACACTTTGCTCTTTGCCTTGCTGACAGAAACTGGGGGTGTTGGGAACTCCTTACTTTGGAATGGAGGAATGAATCCCCCATCAAAGCAGCGCCTTCTCCATCCCTGGTGTCCTCGGTTCTGTTTACGAGAGCATGACAGGACAAGGGGGAATGGACTCTGAAAGCTCCTGCTGGGCTCAGTGTCACGACCTGAGGGCCACACAGAGCTCAGGACAGGACATTTGCCAAAAGACCTTTGGCACATCCAGGGATTTCTCACCAGTTCCCCACGGGAGCAGGGCAGTCCCACCTGCCCAGCAGAGATCAGTAGGTGATTTGCTGTTTAGGATAGGACAGACTCACAGCCCCCCCTGCTAAATGTGTTTCTCTCACTAATAAAAGGTTATTGTAAGAAGTCGAATGAAAATGTATTTGTGTTTAACAATTAAATGTAATTGGCAAGTGCTAATGGCTCTGTGATCGCGAATCTGGGGGAAAAAGCGAAGAGGAAGAAACTAGTTTGAAGGGACTTTATCTAATTTCATTTTAATTAGATCCTTTTTCTAACTGAGTTTCTAATTTTTCAATTAGCAATTAGCAGCTGCAACTCATTCTGAGCGTCACGAGGTGCCAGAGACACTAATTACACCACAGGAGTAGGAGGCTGAAAATGAGAAATAAAATTATCCATGAATGTTATTAGAAGAAAGGAATGATTGCATTCTGTAATAATATACTGATGTGAGCCTAATTAGATTGAAGGATTGGGGGGAAAATAGGAGATTTAAAAATGGAGTCTGTTTAGGAGCTTATAGGTCACCTTTTTGCCATTAATAATGATTAGGTGTGCAGGCCTCGGAGCAGAGGCAGCGTGGGAGCGAGGTTGTGTCCCTGCAGTCACCAGCAAAGGGCCTAGGGATGCGGAGAGGTCCTGCTGGGGACCTCCAGATCTCCAGGAACACAACATTATCTCCTAACATCCCCCTGCACCTTTGTTCTGCCACCTATGGATGGGCAGGGATCACTTACACACCTTGTTTTGGGACCACGGCTGAAAGGAAATACAGAAGTTCCTTATTTTCATGACTTACAGGTTCCAGCAGTCCCCACTCGCCTGTTAGCAAACCTCCACCCAGGCCCTGAACTTCCCTCAGGACAAAGGAGAGTCTGGGGGAGAAAATCATTTATTCCCAGCAACAGGGGAACCTGCAAACCTGGAAAGAGCCACTTGGTAGCAAAGAGGGAACATTGCTCTGAGTCCATTTATCTCCCGTTTAAAACACACCCATTTTTCTTTATGAATCAATAATCTCTTACACTTGATTTAATAAAGGGAGTGACCTCTCCAGCTCCAGTGTGCACAACCTGCAGTCTGGAATCACTTCCAGGGACCCTAGGAAAAAATGATTACATCCAAATGTGGTTCTTAATAAAATTTATGAGCCCCCATTCATCCCAGTCCCCTATTTGTCTTTATAGATCTCACAGCATTTGCCGCTAATTATATTCCTCTTTATAATCTGGGCTCCCCAGTTAAGGGCTGTAATTGATAGCTTCTGAAAACCATTAATTCCAGAAGGGACCAGAAGGGGTTTGTCCCACTGTTCCCCCATCGCTGCTTCCCTGCCACCATCCTCAGCCCTAAAACTCCCCAGAGCTTATGGAGGATCCAGTAATGGGTCTGTGATAAGAGAGGGAAAAGAGCAGTGAATTTACCCCAATTCTGTCCCATCGGTTGATAGGGAAGGAAGAGGAGAGTGCCCAAGGAGCAGGAGACACAACCACGGCCACAGCTTGGATCCCCTCTCTTCCACGGCTGCTTGGGCAGTGTCATGGGTAAAACCAGCCTATAAATTCATCTTGCATTTAGAAGCTGGTTAATAGTTCTGGCCCATCATCTCCTGCCAGAAAACTGCTGCATCTGCAGAGCTTGAGGGAGTAAAAAGGAAATAAAAAAGAGGGATGAAGTACTCGAGAGCACTCTGCTCTGGTTTGGAGCTGCACAGGCAATATTTCCAAGAGCACCACAATAAATTTGAAAGCCTAACTTTCCAAAAAAGCCAGTCAATCACCTCAGGCACTTCCACTCCACAGTCATTTAAGACTTCTTTTAAAAATGCAAGAAGTCCACATGTTAGGTCTACAAAACAAGGCAGTTTCTTTTTCTGTTCAGATTTTATTTCTCCACCAGGACAAGGCCAAACTCTCACCCACCATCCTCCTTCCCTGTGGCCATCAGAGCCCCCTGCCCAGTCACCTTTTCATTTCACTGCCTGAAAGCCTCGTGGGCTTTGGCACTCGTGCCAAGAAGTCTCGGGAGTTTGTGTTTATTCTTGGGAGCATCACAAGGCCCAGCGCCTGCAGAGCCAGTCCCCCAGACTATTTTAAGAAAAATCATCACTTCAGATCCAATTCAAAAGGCCTCCAAATCTCCAGGAGGCTTCACTTGTCACACAGATAAAACGTGTAAATAAGCAGATGCTTGCCTGGTGGGCTCTTTGCAAAATAAACAAATGCTTTTCTAGAAATGCTCCTTGGGAGGGAATTTCACTGTGAATTCGGGTTGAGCAGAGCCCCTGGAGAGCAGCACAGAGTCCCCAAGGAAGGGACACTCCAGTCAGGCTCCTTCCCTTCCCTCCCGAGCCATTTTCCACCCATCCAGCCCTGGACCTGCACCTGTTTTTCTTCCTCCTAACCTTTCAAAGAACCACGCATTCCCAACAAACATTCCCTCCATGCCATCTGACACCAAGCAGGCAGAGAAACCTGGCCCACCCCAGAGACCTCCGTGTGAAGCTCCAATTTCCCAGCGTTTGACAGCAATCAGGCCCAGACTGATGGCCCTGCTCTGGGCCTAAATCATTTAGCAACCAAGGTGTTCTGTCTCCTTCTCATTAGAAAAAAAAAATAATATTCCAATGATCTCATTATGCCAACGTGAAGAACAGGAGAACACACCACGAGTGACGTTCCTGCAGCGCTGGGGCTGCCCGGGATGGCTCAGGCAGGTCCCATGGCTCTGCTGAGGCCCTGCTCCCAAAGCTTTGCTCCCACCCAGGCTCCCGGTGCTCCCTCCACTCACCGAGGCCTTTTATGTACTATTTTTAACTAACTTCAAGAGGAAAAGGATGTGTCATGGAGTGTTAAACTTTATGGAAATTCTCCTGGAGAATAACATCATTTCACGGTGCATTACTCCACAATGACCTGGTACTTGAACAATTAATTTTTAAGGTACAGCCTTCTTCTTCCTGTGCTGTGTTTAGTTTTTTCTTAAACCATCAACAAGACCAGGATTCCTTTTCTTCCCCTTTATGATCTGAGGAGACAGTTAAAACCTCCCAGCATGTGCTGCATTTCCACAATTCATCATGCAGAATATTCTGTTTGAAAACAGAGTGAGGAAGGGGAACCAAAATGCTCCAGGATTTACCTTAATTATTTCTACCTCATGAATCTGCTGCCATTTCTCAGCCTACCTTATTTTCTGCTGAAAGTCTTCCAGACTTTCCCAGGATGCACCAAAGCCAATCTGTTTATCAGGAAGTGCCAATCTGCTGTGAGCACTCACTTTTAGGTCTGGCAAATAGCACCCACAATATTCCCACTGCTCTGTGGGCATCTCCTGGGGTTTATATTCCAGCTTTCAGTGGTGTCCTCACACAGATTTCTCAGGTTTAACATCTATTCTCTCCGCCACCAACCTTAGCAGCCAACTGCCACCAAACCATTGTATTTCCAAGGCTGCCATGAGGCAGGACATGTGTAACCCAACTTTCCACCTAAGAAAACTGCAAAAAATCTTCTTTGACTTCATAATTTTTCCACGTCTGCAATTTCTACAGAATTGTGCAAAACAAGGCTCAGCAAGTCATTAGAGCATGTCCCTTCCAACCCATTTGATTTCATGGGGAAATTAATCAGGCTGAGAAATAACTCCCTTAATGTTGGGCATTATTCTCTTCTGCTACACAAATCTCATGGCTTAACTCTGCCATCTGCATATTAAAGTTGGATGTTTTGGTGTTCATTCCCTTCAGTGCCCCCTTGCCACCCTTCCCCTGCAGTGAGAGCTCTGTGATGCCTTTCAAACTTTGGTCATCACCCAAGGGAGGGCAGGAGGCTCCCAGGGCCAGAGCCTGCATGGACAAAGCTCCTTGTACTGCATTCCCCAGAGCCACTCCAAAGAGCAGCTCTGGATCTGCCCCGTGCCAGCTGGAGCAGGGACAGGAACAACCCTGGTGCAGAGCTTGTGCAGAGCCAGGGATGTCCCCTGTCCCTAAGGGTTCTGCCTCAGTGAGGAAGGGGATTTTTTCCAGGGCTGGGGTGGTTTTCAGGCATGAAAAAGAAGCCAGCAGGGGCTGGGAGCATCCCAGAGCATCACTGTCACCGCAGGCACTCCGCTGTTAGTGGCAGTGGCAGTCCCACGGAGGGAACTAGAGGATGTGGCACAGGTGTTGAGCTCCCTCCTCGCCCAGCAGGTCACTGCAGAGCGATGTGGGATGTGGCAGCTGCCTGCAGCAGCCCCGTGCTCTGCAGCTGCAGGAGACAGAGTGAAGCTTTAGCTCTGAACTCACGCGAGGCTGGAGCTGGAGTCCCCCTGGCTGCTCCAAACCATTCCTGTCCTGCCAAAGTTGTGTCCAGGGCTCAGGCAGAGAAGCGAGAGGGGGGAAATACCCATCCCCATATGGGAAGAGGGAGACAAGAGTCAGGAGGAAGAGTCTCTTAAAACAACTTGGCCTGTGAAATGAAGATGTTGTCTGTCACCCAGGGAACGTGTTAGGCTGGGTAATTATTCCCAGGCTATTCTCTGGCTCCACCAGCCAAAACATTCACATCAAACTGGAGCACACAGAGCCTGTCAGTCACAAGCGATTTTTCAGTCTCAGTGAGTTTTGATGAAAAATGCAATTTACAAAAAGGAATCAACATTTCCCTTGCAAGACATCAATAAATGACACTCCCAGAGATGCTCCAGTACCTTAGAAGCACTGTAGCTCAGATCCCTTAAGCATTTTCCTTATCTGCTGGGATTTTGGCTGGAACACAATTTCCTGCTCTCCCCAGAGCGGAGTCACAGGATGGAGCCGTGTACAAGGGAACTGTTCCTGTCCAAGGGACCTCCTGGCACGGGCACTTTTAGCTCGAATCAAATTGACTCTGCTTCAGCTCTGGAGCTGCTGCCCTTCCCTCCCCTCCTGCACTGGCTGCTCCGAGGAAGGAGATGCTTGGAGCTAAAAGACAGCAGAACAAATCCCTGGCAATCGACCCTGCAGGATGGGCTGGCACGGTGTGTGTTTAATTGGACATCTGCTGGGGATCAATGCAGCCCTTCCAATGCAGTCACACGTTCCCAGCCAGCCCTGCCTGGGCCTGAGGGTGATGGCAGCAGCATTTTTTAATTATTTACTGCTCCTGGACACTGCAGACCCAACCCAGAGCCAATGCTCCTGTCAGTGCAGCCCCAGGGCCTGGAGCTGCTGGCCAGGGGCACCTCCCTGCTCTTCAGAGCCTCGGGGACAAATCCCTGCCCTTGGAAGGGAGCTGGGAACGGAGCTGTGCTGGAGCAGCTCCCGGAGGCACCGCGGACACATCCCCGTGGGTTTAGTGGTCAGAATTCAGCCTGGGCTGTGATTTACACCCAGAGCCTGGTTCTGAACAAAGTGCCCAGCATTAAATCTCACCCGGGGAGTTTCTTTTGTGTTTCTGACTCCGTTTGTGCTGGGAATCGTTTAGCCATCGACTTTAACTGCTAATACAGTTCCACGGAATGCAAAGTATAAATCAAAATTACTGGATCATTCAAACTCTGTCTGAGCCGTTGTTTATATGGCATTTTTCTTCTCCTGCTTCTGCATGGCTGCAGAGACACCATCAAATTATGATATAGTGCAGACACCCACCAACATCTTGGCAAAGTGCTGCAAATAAAACCCAGCATGGTTAATTATTTTCTTAGTTATACAAAGCATAAACACTAATGAAGAGAAAAGACTCTAAGAAAGGGCAGGTACAGCCAATCATCAGATGAATGATGAAGAAATGAAATCTCTTCTAATTAAAATAAGAAAAAAACCCTCAGAAATGCCTTTGCCTGCATCCAGATGGGCACAGTCTCCTGTCAAACAAGACAGGAGGAGCTGAGGGATTGACCAGGATGGGATGTGGGAAGGGACAGCTCTGGGGGTGCTGTTTGTGCAAGGAAAAATTCCATTAAGACTAAAATAAATAGTTTTTAAAAAAGAAACAATCAAAACTATGGAGAAGAAAGCTTTCCATGCAAAGGACAAACATTTCCCCACTAGAAAACAATCCTAAAGCAGCCCTTGACCAGGCAGGACCCAGCCCTAGAGTGAGATTGCAGACTGTGCCGAGGGGACAGAGGTGTTTCCTGAGAGAAATAAGGAATATTCCAAGGTAACTCACCCTGCCCAGGCAGGAGCTGGAATCTGGCAGAAGGAAGGGAAGGGAAGCGACAGGCGCCAAGCAAAGGCCTCTCTGTAAATCAAACCTTGCCGTTCATTAATCCCAAATTAGCACATTAAAATAAAGCAGCAGCTGATTAATACCCCCAAGTAACACTCGGGGCTGAGCGAGAACTCGATGTTAATGGAGCTGATATTGCAGTGCATTAATGAGGACTCAGCCTCCCTGCTCCAGGGACGCTCCTGGGATCTGCTCTCCCAAAGGAGCAGGAGCCCAGGGCAGGGAGGGATGGAGCCTGTCCCTGCCCCCAGATGTCTCTGGGGGGAAACATCAGCACCTGAGGAAAAGCAGCTGGGAGTTCACAGGGAAATGCTTCCCCTCCGGAGTTACTTCAGAAATTGGGAGCTGTTCCAGTCCTGGGGGAAACTGAGAGGCAGCGAAGAACTGGAGCAGGGAGCACCTTGGGAGTGGAGCCAGGAAGCTTTTAGCCTGAACTGGGCAGATTTTCAGTGGGGACCCCCAGAGCTGCCAAGCCCTGCAAGGTGAGATGGCCTGGGAGGGCTGCAGCTCTGGAGAAGGGATTAGTTACCCAGTCAGTTCCAGGGTGATGGAGAAGGCACTTGAATTTACAGTCTCAGCTGAGGATAATAACCATAAATGTGTTTAAATGTGAAAACAGAGGCTTTCAGGTACTTCCATAAAGATCCTTAACTAATATTGATAATTTTTTACTGATGTTGACCAAAAATGCGGATTTGCCAATAATGGAGTTCAACCTCTCTAGGACACACCATTAAATTTTATAGAGTTATCCCTCTCTTGAGCTCACCCAGCATCATTTCTAGCTAGCACCTGGTCCTGAATAAACAGAATCTTGTACAATTTGTACATGGGGAACACAGATGCAAAGGAAATTGGGATAACTGAGCAACACCTCTGGGTATTCAGAATCCATCAGCACAGAGCTGGGTGCAGCAGGAGAACTGGAAGAGGAGTGAGGAGTGGAGTGGCCTGAGCCAAAACCCAAAAAGACAATTGTGAGCAATATGTCATCATTAGTCTGCAATCTCTGCCTGGGACTCCTGCTAGGATTTCCCAGTGCCAATGCTCTGTGCTGGCACGGAACAAATTAAAGAGACAAAACTCAATATGGAAATTCAGATCATTAACATATTAACCAAACTGTCGATATTCTAAAAATGACCTCGTTCCTGCCAAAGAATCATCCTGATAACGACCTGGGGCTTCTCTCAATTGGCACTGCAGGCACCCTGTGCCCCCTGCCCACCCCCAGCTGGCCCCAGGACATGAACTGGCTCAGGGTGGCAAAGCCCAGCTCAGTTTCCTTTCTGGGATGATCCCTTTGGGCTTTAATTGTTGGTTCCTTAGGAAACTCTGTCCCTTGATGATACTGAGTTGGCAATTAGTGCAACAGGGGAATCTTGAATTTTAGTTCTCCAAATCCAGACTCTTGATCCCACAGTCTCAGAGTGGTTTGAGTTGGAAGGGAGCTCCAAGATCCTCTCGTTCCATGGGCAGGGATTGCACCCAGTGAAGGGTTTTTGTTTCTCAAGTGTTTTATGCTCCATGGATTCACTTCACTGCAATCCTCACATAGATTGCAGCCTGCTTTTTTTCTGGAAAGGGCTTTTCCAGAACTTTTTGGGTGTCAAAGTCCATGATAATCAGCATTTTCAAGCTAATTCTTCTATTTCTGACTGCTATAATTTGAAAATCTCTGACTCAGCCGCAGCCATCAAAACCAAAGCTCCAGTAAATGTGATTGTGTGCAGGAACCTGACAGTGATCCTAACAAAAGGTGATCATTAAACATCTCCAATAACAATGCAATAAAACATTTCCTTGTGAGATGTGTACCAGCAAATCTGGAGTCACTTTTACATTCCAAAGGCAAACAGAGCCATGTGCCTCTCCATCAGCTGATAGCTCTGTGTTTATTTGTGGGAAGGTTTTACAAGTGGGGCAATAATTTATTCATTAGCACAAACACCGAGGGAGCATTTGCATGCCCAGCTCCCGACCTGGAGATGTTTGTCTGTGACTTTTATGGCTGAGCTCTCAGAGATGGGGATGGGCTTTTCCCAGAGCCCGCAGCCCCCGCAGCGAGGGTGGCACAGCTCCAAGTACAGATTCTTTATCTCTGACATTTCCTCCAGTGACACAAGGTCAGGCAGGCAATGAACAGCAGAGCAGAGCCATGAAAAATGGATATTAATGAAGTGTGGCTATGAGTAATAATGCCATAAGCAACCTCTGATAACAAACACATTCCCCTAATAACATCTTCAATTACCTTCATTAATGTCTGTCCGTGGCAAAATGTGCAGTGCAGCCCTCCAGGACCACGGACCCTGCAGATTTGGAGCACACTTTAACTGCTTCCCCCAGCTTATTCGGGAAAGTGCTTACTGATGGATGGCTGGGAGGATGATAATATGCATTTATCATAATTTTTCGGCACCATATGCCTCCGTCCTGTCATTGGGAGCCTGGGATTGGAGTGGGATTGCTGAGGAGATGGATGGGCTGCGAGGAGCAGCAGAGCCTGCCTGGCACACACCAGCAGCACTCGGGGGGCACGGGGGCTTCCCAAACCTGGACACCCACCAGGAACCCCCAGCCCTGCAGCAGGACCTGAACAGGGCCAGGAGCAACAGCAGGACCTGAACAAGGCCAGGTCCAGCTCTCCTCATGGACCTCAGTGAAACCCTGGGTGATGGGAAGGAAAAGCTGAAGGAGATTTTCCTGTCACCGCCGAAGCCTTGCCTCGATATTTTTATAGTAATTTAAATTTAATCAAGCCATCATCTGTAAATTTGCTCTCCTCTCCTTTGAATTGGAAAACACTGAGTGTGAAGCCCTGCAGCCCCGGTGCGATCACAGCGAGGTGTTAATGAGGTGATGTCTCCATCTCCTCCTCCCCGGTGCAAACAGGGCCAGGTTTGGGAACCTCATTTGTCTTCTGCGGTTCTTGTGTTGTTATCCTGACTGCTGGTGCTGGACAGGGCAGGGACAGGGACAGGGAGAGAGCAGGGACAGGGCAGGGACAGGGCAGGGAGAGAGCAGGGACAGGAGTGGGGACAGGGCAGGGATAGGGCAGGGAGAGAGCAGGGACAGGGACAGGGACAGGGACAGGGACAGGGACAGGGCAGGGAGAGAGCAGGGAGAGAGCAGGGACAGGGCAGGGAGAGAGCAGGGACAGGGACAGGGACAGGGACAGGGCAGGGAGAGAGCAGGGACAGGGCAGGGAGAGATCAGGGACAGGGACAGGGCAGGGAGAGAGCAGGGAGAGAGCAGGGACAGGGCAGGGAGAGGGCAGGGGGAAAATCTGCAGTGTCTCAGCAAAGCCAGCACCACCCCGGCCCCCTGAGCCCGGGGATGCCTCCTGCAGCTCCCAAAGGGATTCACCCCCAGGCTGGAGAGGTGCAGCTCCCTGAGCCAGGCTGCTCTCCCAGCTCTACAAAGGCATTTCCACAGAATAGGGATCACAAGGATTAGGAAAAGGTGTGAATAATGCACTTCCACCCCTGTCTATCCCCGCTTGCTGTAACAGATTGGTAAAATAACTTCATCCACCAGTTTATTAACAGCTTGCCCTCTCTTGTATCTCACCTCCATAATGAGATAGAGCAGATATGATGGATTACATTTTGCCTCCTGCTTCCATCCCGAATGAATTATCATTTCTCTCTGCTCACATCCTCGTGGTTTGGCTGCCTACAGCCCATTAAGCGTTGGCAACTCGGAGGGGGAGGGAGAGGCTGTGAGATGTGGAAGGTAAAGGTCCCTCTGAGGAAGCAGTTCTAATTTCCAGGCTGGAGGAGATGGATTAGAAGGGAAGAGGAGATTCTCTCTCCCGTTTTGCACCTGGCCATGCTAAACCCAACCAGCAGCACTCCTGCTGCAGGGGGATCAGGGTGGGCTCTGCCTCCCTGCCCAGAGCCCCTCACTGTGCAGCCCTGCCCCAGCTGGAGCCCCCAGAGCAGCATTCCCAGAGCCACAGCCTCTGCTCGGGCAGGGATTCCCTCCCACCGTCCCTCCATGAGCTCCACTCCCACATGGGAACAGGAACACACACTTGTGTGCGTCCCAGGCACAGAAATCGAGAGCTTTTCTGGGCATATCGAGGGTTTCAGATGTTTTGGAGAAAGCAGGATGCTGCAGTGTCTCACAATGCCTCTGAATTCCTGCATCCTTTAACCCTAGGGAGGCCCTGCCTGACCCCAGTCATTGTCTCATCAGCAGGGAACTAACACTCTCATTCCTGCCCTGGTTACTGCTTTAAAACCATTTCAGTATTGCTCAGGGTGCTCATACAGAGCCAGGGCACCCCAGGCATTCTGTCTGTCCCTTTCTCCCTGGCAGCTGCTGGTTTGACATCTCCCAGGAGCTCCACCAAGCCCCTGCCAAGAGAAGGAGAGGCTGCCCAGCCCAGCTCCCAGCAGTTCCTGGCGTTTTTCAGCTGGAATTGATGTAATTACACCTGGTGTAAGGACATGACAATTCCCTTTTCACTTTTAAGTCAGTTTAGCGCCATGGAAATTCACGAAGCAAAAACTAAGCAGCTTCACGCAGCTTCAGCACTGACCTCTGCTTTTTGTTTCTCTTTGCCAAGAATTTGTTACAGCTTCTACTACCCCGAGTTGATTCTTCCCTACAAGCAGAGAAAAGCACCAGGGAGCTCATTGTGTCTCGTAGCAGCAGAAATCCCTCACCCACCAGCACTAGACACTGAGCAGCTCACTGGGATTTTCTCCTGGTACAACATTTCCACCCAGGGTTCGTTTTACAACATGTTCCAGTCTGATGAGAACAACAGATCCAGTGAAGTATTGCAAATTAATGCCTGAGGGGTGATGGCACCTTGATGGCAACTGTATTTAAAAGGGCCAAATGAGCTCAGAACCCAGGTTTCACTTCTGAGGAACTCCCTGAGTCGCTCACTCCGAGGCAGTTGGAGAAGCGAGGGCAGCTTTGGCTGCTCCAGCAGCTTCTCAGACACCTTTCATTTCCATCTCCAGGATTTCCTGCTGGGCTGAGAATATGGAAGATATCGATTCTGCTCGTACCTGCAGCGCAGGACAAGATCTAAATCTGATTTTCACTTGCCCTGTGCTGTGTGGATAAACCAAACCCAAGAGGAAAGCCTGGCCTGGGGCAGGGATCCAGCCCTTCCCAGGGAGGGATCCTAGAGCTCCCAGGGAGGGATCCTAGAGCTCCCAGGGAGGGATCCAGCCCTTCCCAGGGAGGGATCCTGCCCTTCCCAGGGAGGGATCCAGCCCTTCCCAGGGAGGGATCCTACACTTCCCAGGGAGGGATCCTAGAGCTCCCAGGCAGGGATCCAGCCTTTTCCAGGCAGGGATCCTGCCCTTCCCAGGCAGGGATCCTNCAGGGAGGGATCCAGCCCTTCCCAAGCAGGGATCCAGCCCTTCCAGCTGGAGCACACAGGTCCCTAACAGCTCAGGACATCCCATCACTCTCTCGTTGTTCCCGTGCCAGGCCCTCCCTGGCCATGTCCCCCTGGCACACAGTGACCCCTGTGCCCCCCAGCACGGCCACCAGCCCCTCCCCAGTGCCAGGAGCCGTCCCAGCTCCTCCCCAGCTCCCCTCTGCTGCAAACCCAGTGGTTCCCAGTGTCACTAACCCAGCTCTGGGGCCAGGCTCTGGCTTTGGAGGATTAAAGCTCAAACACTCAGATCCTGTGTTCTGTGTCTCCTAATCCGGTAATAATACCCTGGGACTCGGGAGAGAGAGAAAGTGAAGGGGAGGGGGAAATAAAAAATGAATAGATTTCTGTTGTAAGTTCCTGAAAAACACGGGTGGGCTGGGAAGAGAAAGGACTGCTCCAAACTCACCCCCGTGAGCAGAGCACGGGGTGGAAACCTGGGGTGAAACAAGAGCGGAGGAGCTCTGCAAAGACAAGGAACCTACTCTGACAGATGGATGTAAATGTGCCTTTCAGTGCAGGGGAACAGTTGATTCCAAGGCATGAAATCAAATTAGTGCATCTGCAGCTGCCTATGTGTCATCCAGCTTCATATTTTACACACTAAAGACATTTTTTAACCTCGTGTTAGCTACACTTCTCTTTTTTTTTTTTAGCATTACGCTCCCGGATTTGCAAAGTGGTATTGGCAGGTATTAAAATGAAAGCTGAAGCCATGGTGCAATCTGTCTCCTTTCCCATTGTAAAGTGACAGAAATCTTTTCAGGATTCATTCACTAGCAGGTAGGAGAAGACTTGGAAAAAAATAAATTCCCAGCCTCAGCTTCATCAAGGAATGCAGAACTCCTCCATAGCTGTAAGCCAAGAGTGGGACTGGAATTCCATGGGATCACAGGACGGTTTGGGCTGGAAGGGACCTTGAAGATCTTCTCCTTCCAAGCCCTGCCCCATTTCTGGATAAAATTGAGGTTTCTTGGCTTCCCAACAGCCCAGGGCCTCTCCCAGCATGTGCCCCAGGGGATGTATGACAGCAAGCCCTGGGGTGAGGAACCTTCGCCCCCAGCCCTGGGGATCTCCTGCCTGCAGTGAGCTTTGCAATATCCAAGCTGAGTTATGAACTCTCTCATTTTCATTCAGTGTGGCTGAGGACCAGTGCAGGATCACGTGGCTGCACACACAGGAAAAGCATTTTCCTCGTTAAAGCCCAATTAAAGTTATTAGCTGTCCATAGATAATGTAGCCCTGTTACACCACAGCCATATGGATGTTAAATGATAAATAATTTAAAAATGAATATTTTAAAATAAGAGTCTTTCTTGCAGTACTGAAAACTTTCTTACATTTAACTTGCAAGTTAAATTTCCAAAACTGGGAGCAATGCAGGCAGCAGAGATGACTCCGAATTTGTTGTCTGATTTGCATTATAAACAATACAGAATTGCATTTCCACTCTCCATGAGCAGTGATTACACTACAGAGTAGCAGCCTACAGCCCTCAGAATTGATCCAAATAAAAAGCTGCACTTGTAGAGCTTTTATAACCAATTCCTGAGGGTTTGGTCAAATTCAGTACAGGCTAAAATTAAACAGAGATTGATTTATGTAGAAGGAGCTGTAGTTGCAAGGCTGCTGCATTGTGTGAACAAGTGGGAATGGCTCTTGCTGAACACAAATCAGATTAATTGTGAGCGAAAGAGGAAGACAAGAGGTACAACTTTTTTCCTGTTTCCTTTCCAGTGTGAGCACCAGGCCAACCTGTGAGCCAAAAGAATTCCCAAACTGCAGGCAGGACAATTGTTCCCTGTAAGAGTGGGACAGCAGAACCAGAGAGGGCTTCGAGCCCTGGGCATTTATTCCCAGCCCTGGGCATTTATTCCCAGCCCTGATGCTCCATTTGTCATCTCCTGTACAGCTCAGAGCCAGCCCTCAATGTGTCACCAACTGCAGAATTCTGTCAGATTAAGGGCCCTGAGTGTGGTCCTGCCCTGCAATGATTTCTCTGAGCCTTCCCTAAACCCCAGAACTCATCCCTGCAGGGTGAGTCAGGGAAAAGCAGCTGAGATTGTGCTTCCTGCCAAGGAGGAACCTGGAACTTTGGCATTTTTCTGTCACTTCCTCTGGTGGGGAACTGGGATCAACTTTTCCAGCAGGTGCCTCAGTGCCTGCAGTGCCAATGTGGTGAGTGAGGAGGGGCCAGGGAGGGCTGGGCAAGGGCCAGGATGCTCTGAGGTGGCACCATGGCAGATTGGGACCTGAGAGCTCTGGGGGAGGCTCTGCTCCCTCCCAACCTGTAAAGGCCCTGAAGAGTAAAAATAAAAACCCAGGAAGGAGTCATGAGCTCCAGGTAGCTGGATGTGAGCTCTGCATTCCAACCCAGCCTGGGAAGTCAGGCCCCAGCTCGTTTGTTTTACCAAAGGGGAAATCCCAGGTGGGCACTGAGAGCCCTCCACGAAAACTCTGCAAAGATTCTCCACTGGAATCATTTCCTCACTGAGTTCCCTCTGTGAACTGCTGTGAATTCACTGGGGGGGTTGCTGGAGCATCAGTAAAAAAATCCAGTAGGAAATGTCTGCATTAGGACGTGATCCAAAAGCAGCACTTTTTATGTAGATCCTTCCTCTCTGACTCAGCAATGCCACTGATGAATAAAACTTGTGGCAAAACACCTCTGCAGCCTCCAGCCTCGTGCAGCCCTGGGTTATCTCCCCCAGCCCAGCCCCCTTCCCCTTTCCCTGGATCCCTGGGGATGTCTCTGTCGTGTTGCCATTGCAATCCTGTTCCTACACCCCTGTTATGTCTGTGACGCCTGCTGGGGCTGCACCCTGAAAGTGCCAAACAATGCAGGGAAAAGGAGGGGGAAATCAAAGCATTCTGGAAACCTTGAGCTTGGCAAAGGCTGTGTATGATTCTGCTTAGGCTGCAAGTTGGCTTGAGGAAACCTTATCAAAGCACCATCTTTTCCAATTGCTCGAGATTCACTTTTTAAGTTTATTTTTACTGCTTCTTGTAGAGCCCAGACTGACAGCTCTGAGAACTTTATCTTTTCCGTTGAGGCAAAAATAGGAAGCAACAGCTCAGCCCCAGCAGAGGCACCTGATAGATTTGGGTTCATTACTCAGCCCCAGTAATGAACCCCAACTGTGGAACTGGGAGCAGCCCCAGGACTGGGAACCCCAGGCCAGCCCAGCCTGGCTCTGCTCCAGCCTCACTTCTTGTGCTTGAGCAGAGCTCAGCCACAGCTCTGAACTGGTGACCCACTAATGACCAATTGACGAAAATTTCACAACCAATCTGCTCTCAGACCACGAGGCTGCACACAAATGGAAACAGAATTTGATGAACTCTTCAGGCCCTTGCAAGGCCTAGCCGCCTCTGGTTGTAAAAAGTCTTTTAATTCCAATCCTCAATGCCTGGGTGTCTGAGGCATTCCAGTGCCAGTACAAAACTCCCACTGGAGGTGATTTTGCTCTGACTTCGTTCTCTGGTAGCAACTTGTGGTATCCTGCAGGTGAGGAAGGCAAGGCTGGGGAGCTCCTCACTCACTGCTCTGTCACCCTCAGGCTGCACTTGGACCTGTCCCCTTTCCCAGCAGAGGTGTGTGAGCTTCCCAGTGCCCTTAATTCCCAGGCTGAAGCAGAAACCCACCATTCCTACAGCAGTGTTTGAAAATTAAAGCACTTGCAGCAGTGAAGGTGTTGGTGGAAGTGATTTCTGCAGGTACATGAGATGTTCTCATAACGCATCACTTCCCGAGAGCTGCATGCAAACTGCAGGGGCCACATTTCCCCAAATCAGCATTAAAAAGTTGAGAATGCATTAGGTGTGGGAGCAAGCTTGGCTGTCAGGATAATATTTCTATTACAGCAGCAATCCAATTGGAAAAAAACTGCTCATCCTCGCCCAGGATGGAAACAAGCAGAGAAATTTGCTGCTGTGATTTTGGGAACTTGTGACACTTGCAATATTTATGTGTCACACCCAGTTTATTGTAACACAGCAATTAAAACTTCTCCTCTGCCGCCCTCAGCAGAGTCAGGCTGGTCCCTGTGCCCTGCAGGGCTCCAGCAGAGCCTGGCTGAGCACCAGGGGCGCAGCCTCTGCCCTTGCTGCAATAGGAAGATTTTTTAGGCAGGTGTAAAGGAGAGTTTCTCCTTGTAAAAACTCGGGTTTTTTAAGTAGTTATCTGGTTATCAGTTTATATAGTTTCACAGTATAACAACTATAATTTAACTAACTGCCATACATTACCATGTGTACATGTGACAGTTACCTACCATGGGTTTTTACCTCTACTTTAGCTGTGAGGTTTTTTTTTCCACAGTCTTTTTTTGTTTAGTTGAAGTAATAGGCTTGAGTTTCGATTTTACAAAGGCAGCAAGGCTTTCATGTGCCAGCCCCCGGACCTGCAGCCTCCCCGAGCCGCTCGGGTGGCCCCGGGCAGGGACAGCGCGGGGGGAAGAGCTCCGGGGGTGCCTGCAGCCGGGGGTGCTCCCCTGTGTGCGGGGCAGGGAGAGGCTGTGCCCTGCAAGGGAGGCTGGGCAGGAAGGAGAAGAGGCTGTGCAATAACAAGAGGAGGCTGTGGAAGAAGAAGAGGCAGCGCAAGAAGAAGAAGAAGCTGTGCAATACAAGAAGAGGCTGTGCAGGAAGAAGAAGAGGCTGTGGAAGAAGAAGAAGAAGAAGCTGTACAATAACAAGAGGCTGTGGAAGACAAAGAAGAGGCTGTGCAAGAAGAAGAAGAGGCTGTGCAATACAAGAGGAGGCTGGGCAGGAAGGACAGGCTGCGGAAGAAGAGGAAGACGCTGTGGAAGAAGAAGAGGCTGTGCAATAACCAGAGGAAGAGGCTGTGGTAGAAGAAGAAGAAGAAGAAGAAGAAGAAGAAGAAGAAGAAGAAGAAGAAGAAGAAGAGGAAGAGGAAGAAGAGGAAGAAGAAGAAGAAGAAGAAGAAGAAGAAGAAGAAGAAGAAGAAGAAGAAGAAGAAGAAGAAGAAGAAGAAGAAGAAGAAGAAGAAGAAGAAGAAGAAGAAGAAGAAGAAGAAGAAGAAGAAGAAGAAGAAGAAGAAGAAGAAGAAGTGCAGTAGAGGCTGTGGAAGAAGAAGAGGCTGTGGAAGAAGAGGAAGAAGCTGTGCGATACAAGAAGAAGCTGTGCAATAACCAGAGGAGGCTGTGCAATAACCAGAGGAGGCTGTGCAATAAGCAGGGGAGGCTGTGCAATAAGCAGGGGAGGCCGGGGCTGGCTCGGTCCCTGCGGTCCCGGCGCGGTGCCGCTGTCGCAGAGCCCCCTCTAGCGCGGTGCCCCGGCCGCAGCTCCGCATCCTCCTTCCCTCCTTCCCTCCTTCCCGGCCTGTGCCAGAGCTCTCCCGGCAAACGCGGGGTTATTTATGGCCACTGTCAGGGAAGGGGGGAAATTTAAGGCGAGTTCAGAGCCAGGGCTGCCAGAGCTCCGCCGCCTGAGAAATGCGATAAAGATCTTCCCTGTCTGCGCAGGGCTCGAGCTCATTTGGGGAGGCTGCGGAGGGAACTGCAAAGATTCCACCTAATCTCGGTAAACAAGTTTATATCCTTAATTTTCCTGTGCAGAGCTGTCAGTCTAGACGCTGAGCTCTGCAGTGCAAGGGCAGGTTAATCAGACGGGTTTAAAAATGCAAATAAAATGCTGCAATTAATAATATTGGTACATAGATTGATGTGAATGTTATCAAGCGAAAGGGATGAGTTGAGGACCTGGAGGTGTTTCTGTTATCAGATTACATTTTCATATTGTTATAAAGCTGTGAGGGAGGGGTTGAGGATCCACAGCAGCTCTACAATAGATTAAACCTTGGGTTTAAGGGTTTACTGAGGAGTCAAACCCGTGCAATTCAGATTTATCAAGTGGCTGTCAGTACTGCCAATAAAGAATGCAACGCAAATAAATAATAAATAAATAAATGAAATAATGAGGGGATTTTTGTTCCTTTAAGAGCAGAACACGGATGTTCCCAAGGGTTCTGTGCACAAAACCTCTTTCCCTGATGCACTTCCCCGGGTCCCCTGAGCTGCTCGGGTGCTGCCTCCGCGGTTCCTGTGAGAAGCAGAGACCTGAACCCTCCTCAGAGGAGCGGGGGCTGCTCCCCGAGCCCCTCCCAACAGCAGCTGAACCCCAAATCCCAGAGAGAGGTCAGCAGGGAATGGCTCAGTGCCCTCAATCCTTGACTTTGTGGGGCAGAGACAAAAATCCACCCCGGACTGGTGCTGCTCCCTGCAGGACTCGGTTTCTGTGCTCCGCGGCAGGGCTGGAGCAGCTGGAGCTCCTGCAACAGTGCGAGATGCCTTAAGAGGGCTGTCTAACCAAAAACTCGGTGTGCACTTCGAGGAGAGCTGATGAGAAATGCTCCCTCGCCCTGAAAACCTCTCCTTCCTCAGGACTCGCTCGGAGACTCTTCAGCCGAGGAGAGCAGGTCCCAGGAGGGTTCTCTGTCACTGTCCCCATCAGGAGCACACAAAGCCTCTCCCCGAACTCTCCCAGATTGTCCTTTTGATTTGCGGGGCTCACAAAGGGATCACAGCTCCGCGCTGCTGCCGAGGGGAGGAGCAGGTTATCACTGCTGCTCTCATTGTGCTGCCGCAAGGAAACATTTCCTACTCCTCTGAGCCTCACATCCCATCCTTTCTCTCTTTTTTTTGTTCCCTTTATGCCCATGAATAACCATTAATTCCTTTCCAGGCACCTGAGACCCCCCCGAGGTCATTGGGACAAACGACTTGTGCAGTCCCAGCTCTGTCATCTCCTCTGTTTCTCTCCCTGTTTTTACAGCACTTTATTCACTTGCTCCGTGTGTTCTACACCCCAAGCCCACCCCCTGAGCAGCACAAGCTGAGTGCTTTGCTTTAGCAGCCTCCAGGGCCCTGACCTGAGCCCTGGGATGTCACTAAGATCCCAACCCCACAGGGATGGATCATGGATTCACTGAGGTGGGAAAAGGACTTGGAGATCATCAAGCCCAACCTTTGACCCTGCTACCCCACACCACGGAGCCTCACATCTCCACTCATGTTTTGGACACTTCCAGGGATGCTGAGTGCACCCCTGCCCTGTGGAGCCTCTTCCAGGGCTGGAACATTCCTCAGGGAGGTTATTTGTACACCGTGAGGTGACTTCTTCAGCAAGGCTAACACTGAGCTTTGTTTGACACTTGGCCAGGGGGAGCTGAAGAAGAATTTCCCTTCTACCCCCATTCGTCCCAGGCACTTCCCACTCCCATCCCACAAGGAAAGCTGCAGATTCCAGAGGCCCTGTCCACGGATCAGCAGTCAAAGTCGAGACAGCGAAGGGTGAGGGAGCACCAAGGAGGACACACTGCCAAGATTGTTAAACAAAATCTTTTTTCTTTCCTCTTTCCTTTTTTAACAGCTCTGTAAAGTGCAAACGTGAAGAAAACCACCCACAGCAAGATGGGTTTAAGGAACATTTGTCAATAAGAAAGAGAATAAAAGCAGGCACTAAAACAACAGAAATAATGACTCTGCTTTCCAGATTTTGATTCCAAAATGTCTGGTGCCTCGGGCAGTTATCTGAAAAACCCTTCTCCAGCACAGCAGCTCCCTGTTTGCCTCAAATCGTTGGAGTTAACAAATATTCCATGTGTGAGGGAGAGAGGCTCTGACAGACAGCCCACAGCTACTGGAGAGCTGGGGCTGCCAGCAGGGAATAGAGACCAAAGCACCAGAAATATTACAGCAATCTATCTTCAGCCTGGAAAGGAATATTTCCCTTTTCTTTGTCTTTCCCCCCCTGCCCAAAGGATCCTCAGCCCTGAACTGCACCTAAAGCTGGGCTTTGTGCTGGGGACCCCTTGGGAATCTCCTCTTCCCTGGGAATTGTCTCATCACACTCACCCAACCTCATCCTCACCTGCTGGGGCACAAACCCCGTGGGTGGCTCTCAGTGCCCTCGCTGGGTCAGTCACCAGGGATTTGCCACGAGGGAACTTCACCCAGAGCAGCCCCAGGTTCCTGCTGGGATCCCCACATCCCTGGGATCCCCACATCCCTCTGGGATCCCCACATCCTTCTGGGATCCCCACATCCCACTGGGATCCCCACATCGCTGGGATCCCCACATCCCACTGGGATCCCCACATCCCTCTGGGATCCCCACATCCCTGGGATCCCCACATCCCACTGAGATCCCCACATCCCTCTGGGATCCCCACATCCTTCTGGGATCCCCACATCCCTGGGATCCCCACATCCCTCTGGGATCCCCACATCCCTGGGATCCCCACATCCCACTGAGATCCCCACATCCCTCTGGGATCCCTTCTGCTTTCCTTTGCTGCTCTGGGCTCTCCCTCGCTGCCCAAGCCCCAGGCCCAGGTGAAGCCCCAAGCTCCACCTGTGCTTGGAGCTGATGGTTCCAGAACCAGACCATGGATGTTTAAACACCACCTGCTCCCCAGGCTGCTCCCAGCTGTTCTGATCCATTATTGCCTTTTCACTTAAAAACCAGAAATATGGGATATATTAATGATCTCATCCTTCAGCATTTCTGGGCAATCACTGACATCAGGTCAGGGTTCAGAACTGCCAGGATACCCCAAATAAACCTCCCCAGGCTGACCCCGACCCCCCCAGATGCAGGGGGGCAGAGGCAGGGCCAGCCCATGGCAAGAGGTGACAAGGTGACAAGAGATGTCACCTTGGAGTGGCCAGGGCACAGAGCCACCAGCACCTGGAGCAGCCACTCCCCTGTGTGGACCCCAGGGATGTCCATCTCAGCCTGAATTTCATCCCAAAATTGCTTTTATTCCATTTAACTCTTTCATCCATTATCCAGGGGCGTAGGAGGACTGTGTCACCTTCCAGTTCCTGCCAATACAGTCATGATTGGATATGGAAACTGTGCATGCCATTATATTCTAATTTGATATTTAAAACAAGCTCTGGCAGACAGCTGACTCCTTTTGATGCATTTATCTGATTCCTCTCTGCCTTTTTATCCTGAAAATATTCACAGGGAATATGTGGTATCACATTTTTGTTACGCACACTGAATCCATATAACTCCCAGTTCCTTTTTTCTTTCTAGAATTTGGTAAATATATGAGCATATATTAAATAAAAAAACACAGAAAGGCAAATGCCAAGGCTGCAAATTGGGTAAAATTCCACCACATGCTTCAGAGAGAGAACTCCTAAAGCTCTAATCTTGGATACTTGATCTTCATCATCCTCAGCCCTGGCTGTTCTTGCTGCTCTTCCCATTCCAAGTCCTCATCTCCAGCTCCCCTTCCCTTCTCCCTGCTGCAGCTGAGGAGCTGATGGGGAGGCTCCTGCCCTGGGGAGAGGCCTTTGGCAGGGATATTGGAGCATTTTTAAAGGAAACGAGGACAGAATTTTAACTGCACCAAGGAGGAGGCTCGTCACGACTCAGGGTGCTCCTGCTTCCCACACACGATGGAAGCTGGAAGGAGATTCACTGAAAGCACAGCAAATCCCCACAATTAAGGATTAGGGTGGGAAATTGGGATCCTGCTGCTCGGGCTGGATCAATATTCCTGAGCAGGAGATGGGATGAGGGAAGCAGAGTCCCTCCACCCCAGCCAGGGACACGGAGGGACAGCACAGGGACAGGCAGCCCTGGCAGGAGGAAAATTCCAGCCCTGCAGCAGGGCCAGGTCAGCTGCTGGAGCTGTTTGGCAGCGGAAAGAGAAAAAATTCTGTTCAAAGAGGGGAAGCCAACAAAGAGAGAATCGACAGAAAAGTGAGAGTGAGAGCTGGGAGCGTCTGGGCAGGGGCTGCTCCTCCAGCCTGGAGAGAAGCAGAACTGTCCCCTCAGGAAGGACATTTCTGCCTCTCCTGATCGCTCCCCCAAGGGTGACCAGCCTAATTCAATTAAGTTTTCATTTCTAATGAACTCTGGTTATGAAAGCAGCAGCACCAAGGGATAACTGTGAGCAAACACGTTCCCCCACTCACAGGGAATGCTCTGAGCGAGCCAGAAAACTTTGTCCTCAATGAATCAATTAAAAAAGTTACTCAGAAATAAGCAAGGCTTTCACTGAGTTTTGGGGAATTTGTTTTCATGCAAAATGGAAATGAGCTGGTGGTGGCCACAGAGCTCTGCAGAGCTTTAACGTTCTGAAGAATGGGTGCATTTCTGCATCACTCAGAGTTATTATTTGAATTGCCATCCCTGCCCCATCACTCAAAATGAATTTTCTCCAAAGAACACTGAATTTTTGTGTATTTTGTGAACTCAATGCACAGCAGAACCCACCATGTGATCCCAAGGAAGATTAAAAGTGTCATTTAAGAGAATGAAGATTACAAACGGTTTCAATTAAAGCCACGCAAACCCCTGGATCTTGTTTTCCACATTTCAATATTTGTCCACAATGTGCACACAAACAGCCCTCCAAAGATCCCTGCCCTCAGTAATTTTCCCTTTCCTTAATCCTGGCGTACCAAGCCTGCTCTCCTGGGATATTAAGAGGATCTCATAAGGACAATCCAACTTCATATTGATTCCATTTCCCAGATCTATAAAATTGGTTGCCTCAGGAAACGCGGGAGCGAAGGGAAGGAGCACAACCCTGCTTTAATTTAAATACCACTTCCAGCAAGAGGGGGAAGCACAAATGGGGAAAGGCAGAGGCTGTGCTCGTTTGCTGAGGTTGTGCTGCGTGAAATGGGCAATGCAAAGCGACAGGGGAAGGGGAGATCATTGTTTGAATAACATCAACATCAACACAGACACATCCCGAGCTGGCCAGGGACAGCAGGGATCCAAACAGCTCTGATGGAGCAGGAAATATCACTGAGACAGCGAGGGGAGAGAGGGAGGAGCTCCCTCGGATTGGGGACAGCCTGGGAGAGGCTGGGAATGGTGTCTGCTCCAAGGTACAGCAAACGTGCAAATCTAATTAAGGCCTTCTCAGCTTCTCTGTGGGTNAAGGCTTTCACTGAGTTTTGGGGAATTTGTTTTCATGCAAAATGGAAATGAGCTGGTGGTGGCCACAGAGCTCTGCAGAGCTTTAACGTTCTGAAGAATGGGTGCATTTCTGCATCACTCAGAGTTATTATTTGAATTGCCATCCCTGCCCCATCACTCAAAATGAATTTTCTCCAAAGAACACTGAATTTTTGTGTATTTTGTGAACTCAATGCACAGCAGAACCCACCATGTGATCCCAAGGAAGATTAAAAGTGTCATTTAAGAGAATGAAGATTACAAACGGTTTCAATTAAAGCCACGCAAACCCCTGGATCTTGTTTTCCACATTTCAATATTTGTCCACAATGTGCACACAAACAGCCCTCCAAAGATCCCTGCCCTCAGTAATTTTCCCTTTCCTTAATCCTGGCGTACCAAGCCTGCTCTCCTGGGATATTAAGAGGATCTCATAAGGACAATCCAACTTCATATTGATTCCATTTCCCAGATCTATAAAATTGGTTGCCTCAGGAAACGCGGGAGCGAAGGGAAGGAGCACAACCCTGCTTTAATTTAAATACCACTTCCAGCAAGAGGGGGAAGCACAAATGGGGAAAGGCAGAGGCTGTGCTCGTTTGCTGAGGTTGTGCTGCGTGAAATGGGCAATGCAAAGCGACAGGGGAAGGGGAGATCATTGTTTGAATAACATCAACATCAACACAGACACATCCCGAGCTGGCCAGGGACAGCAGGGATCCAAACAGCTCTGATGGAGCAGGAAATATCACTGAGACAGCGAGGGGAGAGAGGGAGGAGCTCCCTCGGATTGGGGACAGCCTGGGAGAGGCTGGGAATGGTGTCTGCTCCAAGGTACAGCAAACGTGCAAATCTAATTAAGGCCTTCTCAGCTTCTCTGTGGGTTTTTTTTTCCTTTTTCTGTTTTTCTGCTCCCTTTTTTCATCTGGACCACCAGAGTTATAGATCACAGTTAATTGGGGCTTCAGGTACTTCCTGCTAATTGTTGAGATGTAATTAATGCAGCCTCAGAAGAGGGAGATCAGCCGTGGAGCTGGGGCAGGGCAGGACGTGACAAGACAAGCCAGGGTGACTTCAGAGCCAGCCCTGCCCCACGGAGCCCCACAGGCCCAGGAAAACACAGCTGGGCACCAGGAGAAATGGGGTTCAGTGAGGAGCACCCCGAGCTTTGCTCTTCATTCTGGCACCAGCACAAAAACCCCGTGGGAGTTCAGAAAGGATGAGCATCCTTCAGTGGGGGAGGGAAGAGAGGGAGAGTGAATTTAACATGGGCAGAGCCACCCTCGCTTTTCCAGCACCAAACCTGGAGACACCAGGAGCCTCATCCCAGCTCCATCCCTGCCTCATCCCAGCTCCATCCCAGCTCCATCCCAGTTCCATCCCAGCCTCATCCCAGCTCCATCCCAGCTCCATCCCAGCTCCATCCCAGCCTCATCCCAGCCCCATCCCAGCTCCATCCCAGCTCCATCCCAGCTCCATCCCAGCCTCATCCCAGCTCCATCCCAGCTCCATCCCAGCTCCATCCCAGCCCCATCCCTGCTCCATCCCTGACCAGGAGCTGCCTCAGGTACCCAGCTCTGGCACAGGAACTCCTCCCCAGCACGAGCTGGCAGCAAAGCTCAGCCCCAGCCACAAGTTGTGGCCAGAACTTTTAATTCCAAATCCTTCAGGTTGACATTTCAATAGGTAACACGACAATTGTTTGTGCTAAATCAATTACTGATTATCAATATAGCACTTAGTGATGTATAATTAGTATGTAAGAGATATATTTAGCTGTAGATTATACCAATAATGAGGGCTACACGAGCAATGGCTGTATAATTACATTTTATGAATACAGGAAACCTGTGAGAAATGCTCCCGGATTTAATTGACATTTAACAAGATAACTACAGCAAGTTAATTAGAAATTATATGCTAAAAATATGAATTAACTTTTAAATAATATTTGAGCCTGCTGCACTCTAACTGTAGTGGCTGGGCTTCTGCCACCAAAACACCTAAATGAAATAGTCCTTTCAAATGCCATCCTCCAATTCATTTCCCACAAACCCAAGCCTGTATTATCAGCTACTCATTCTCAATCCTTTTTGCTGTACAGAGCCTGAGTTGATCAGCTTAGTGAAAGGCTTATTTTTATGTGCCTTTCATACTTTTTAAAAACGAGATTTCTCTTGCGTTTCTTTCAGCAGCGCAGAGAAAAGATTCCAGTTCGGCTTTGAACCCAGAACAAAAATGCAAAGTAAGGCACTGACAAACTTTGAGACTCCCTGCAAGGCAAACTCAGGGATTCTGACAGGGCTAACAGAGGCAGAAACTTGGAGAACAAACCAGCCCTGAGCAGGTTCTGCTGTGGCTGCCTGGAACCACAAAGGAAATGCCACAGTGGCTCCTGAGCTCGGCTCCGTCACTTTGACATCCAGCTAGGGCAGCGTGAGGAGGATGGAAATGTGACCCAAAACTGCAGGTTCTGGGGGCAGGGTGGGGCCAAAGCACAGCCACAGGTCCCTCCTGTGCCTTTCCCAGAGCCCCAGCATCGCTGGCATCAGAGCCTGGGCAGGCGTGGTTAGTCCTGGTTACCAACCCTGCCTAAAGCAAAGCCATAGGAGGAGAGGAACAGGAAAAATAATGGGAAAGAGGAGATTTCTGAGGGACAGGAGCCAGGGCAGAGCTCCCCTGTGCAGGGGTGTCACACAGTGCCTCCTTCCACATCCCACGTGGGTGCTTCGAGGGATTCTGCTGAAGGAGTTTTCCCTGCCCTGAGTGGCATTTGAAACAGAGAAATCACGAAGAAATAAAGTGATGGGAAGAGCTTTTCCTGCAGCTGATTCCATACCCCAGCAGTTCCTGTGCCCCAGCTCCTGCTGAGCCCTCACCTGTCACTCCTGCCAGAGTTTGGGAATCCCAGGCAGGGAGGGCAGAGCTGTGAGGTGGAATTCCCTCAAACACCCCCACAGCTGGGGGGGGTTCACTGCTCCTCCCCACACTCTCCCTCAGGAGCAGTGATGGATTCTTTCAGGACAATTGGGTTTTCTCCTAAGAGCCATGAGGAAGCTTTGGATGTTTTGCTGAGCTTCTCTGTAAAACATATTTTAAAGAAGATAAAGTACGTGTTTATATGGGCTCCTCTTCTGTAAAAAAATATTTAAAGAAGATAAAGTACATGATTATATGGGTTCCCCTTTTCACTTTTACTTGGTCAGTAGATTAGTCAAGATTGATTTTTCTGCATGAGAGGGAGAGGCCTAAGGTTAAAAGATAAAAGGGTAGATTCCTCTTAAAATGTAATTTAGATTTTTCTGGTATTAGCTCCAGTATCATCACAAAATCACTTCAATTTTCCAGGAGCACCTGAGCCCTGCTGTGCAGCTGCAGGGAAGCAGGAAAGGTCTCCTCTGGCAAATGGAACAACTGAGGACCTGCAGAACCTGCCCAGTGTGGGCCCCCAAACCTGGGCCCTCCGAAATCTGCCACACGAGAGACATCAGCGACCAAAGTTCTACTGAGTTTATTTCCTTTTGCTGTGGTCGGTGCAGGTTTAGAAGTTTTCAGAGCTCGTGTCTGAAGAAGTCTCCCTCGTGGGATTCCAGGGTGGGTGTTGGGGAAAGGTTCTTGCCCAGAGGGTGCTGGGCACTGAGCCAGGGAATGGTCAGAGCTCCAGGAGCTCCCAGGGATGCCCAGGGTGGGATGGTTGGGGTGTCTGGGCAGGGCAGGGGCTGGAGCTGATCCCTTGGGTCCCTCCCCACTCAGGACATTCCATGATTCCATGACCACACTCTCTCCCCTGCCCATGCTGTTACGAACTGTGCAAAGCTCAGAGCTACAGAGAGGATTCCAGACCTGAGCTCTGCTGCCAACAACAGCAAACCAGGGCTGCAAGAGGCTGATGGTGCAGAACTGCCACCACTTGTGGAGTCGGGGCCCAGCCTTTAGTCTGAGCCTTTAGTCTGAGCCTTTAGTCTGAGCTCAACTCTCTCAGCCAGCACTCTCCTCATGAGTGCTGCTGCTGGGAGCAGATCAGAGCGAGCAGGGCTCTGTACCTGAGCTCTGTCTGTGTAGGACATGTCACACTGGGCTGCCTGAGTGACTGCAATGTTCACCAAGAATAATTGAGCTGATAGGTTTCAGCATTTTTCTTTGAATAAATTATTTGCAAATAAACATTTTCATTATTCGACCATCTCTGATGTTCCATTAGCATTCAGTGAATTATTTATTCAGCAGCTTTTCCCATCAATCACTGAATAAATTATTCGCAAATAAATTATTCTACCAGCTTTTGCTTTAAAGATGTCCCTTTGAGAACAATAGCTTCCCAGAATAGCAAACAGGCAAAGGGAGCAATTTAGAAGGCCTGATCCTCATCCCAGTTCTCTTGGTGCAAATCTGGAGGATTACCATGGAAATTCCTGGCCTTTTTCCACATTTCCATGTCTGTGAGTCAGATTGTGGTGCCACAGTGCTGCACTCTGCCAAAGGCAGCACAGAGATGCTCAGAGCCCTCAGAGCCCTCAGAACCAACCTTTGCCCATATCCTAAAAGGCAGCTTCACCCCCAGCTCAGGAATGGAGCCGGATCTGAGTGATCTCCAACCAAACCAAGGGCTCAGGTCCCACACATGTCCCAGGAGAGATGGGGACTGTGCAGTGCCCAGGTCCCTGCTCCTGCCTCCAGCCTGGCAGCTCTGGTGCCACACCTCAGGTGCCTGATAAATCCAAATCTCCTCCTTGCGCCAAGCCCAGCCTAGGAGCTGTTTGTGCCTGGGCCCAGCGGGATGAAAGCCTGCTAGACCTGAACCAAGGCTCTGTTTGTGCCAATTTTGAGGCATAACTGAGGTGCAGTGCAGGGGAATTTGCTGAACTCTGTCCTTGTGGGAGAAGGAGCCACCTTTGCTGGGCAGCACAAAAAGTCCCCCTGGTTAAACCAACCATCTTTATCAAAGCACACACAGGGTTTATCACCTCCCCCAGCTGCTGGGGCCTTGCAGGGACAGGCAGAGAGGAGCTGGGGGCTGCAGGGCAGAGAGGCCTCGGCTGGGGAGGGCTCGGGGCTACCACAGCTCCTGATGCTCACCTGAGCTCACACGGGGCTGTGGCAGAGCTCTCCTGACTCCAGCCCTACCTGGGCTGCCTGGTGCTATCACTGCCATAAATAATTGCTAATTTACACAAAATGAACGAGTGAGACACCAAGTAATTGTATGAGGGGGGACAAGGCAACAATAACATTAAGATCTGTAATTGACTTAATACCAGACGCTCTTCCCCCGGTGAACCTCTCCTCATCCTCGGAGTAATTGTGTAATGACATTTCTGTGGAATAGACTTGTGACATTATAAATGACACTTATGTCAGGATTGTCAGGCTGTGACAGGCTCAGAGACAGCTCCAGTGAGAAATTAATCACTTCTGAGGCTTGAAAGTTGCTCATTTATCGCTGCCAAATAACATCTTGCAAAAACAAGCTCTTGCAGTGAAATGCGAGCTCCCAGCCACCTCACCCTCCAAGATGGTTTTTCTCCCCATGGGAAACCTTCCTGGAGGCCCTGCAGGAATGGAGTTCTCACTCTGCACGGTCAGGCTGCTCCAAGAACACAAATATTGCCATCATCTCCATTTCCCCTCCTCTCAACACCACAGCAGCTCTTTCTGGAGCACACCCCTCTGTAAATCTGCACACATCTCCATCTCTGTG
The DNA here is from genome assembly GCA_013400515.1 of Erpornis zantholeuca. Lineage (NCBI taxonomy): Eukaryota > Metazoa > Chordata > Aves > Passeriformes > Timaliidae > Erpornis > Erpornis zantholeuca. The sequence continues at coordinate 670,663 of VZTN01019504.1, read as the reverse complement.
TCCCACATTTCCAGGGCTGCAGGTTGTGAAAGGGTTAAATTATTTACTGGGGAGAAAAGGGCGTTTTGAAATGCACTGTACATAATGAATATCACAAAAAACAGAACAGAAAACCTTCTCCAGATCAGTGTAGGGGCTATTATTAGACTATCAAACTGTCATTTTTCAAAGCATTTCAATTGTCACCATTTTTTCTAATGGCTTCTAAAGCATTATCTAATGCCTGGGCCAAGAGAACTGGGGAGGATCAAAGCACACTGAAAAGCAGCAGTCAGGCTGCACGACAGGTAAGTGTTTGCAGGCTAAACTCTTCCCATCCATTTGCCTTCCAAAATATTTGTGAACTTCAAACCGAGATGACTTTATTTGTGTTCCGGGGTTTTTTTCAAAAGATTCTCATGTCCTTAGGGTTTGGCTTTCCCTTTTCTCGTGGTGTGGGAACACGGCAGGGAAAGGAGGAGCCAGTCCTGTCCTGGTGGAGCTGCCACGACCCTGCAGGTCCTGAGGGCAAACAGGGAGAGGTGGAGGGCTCTGAAAGACACCCTGGAAGTGCTGGGTAAGGATGGGGGCAGCAGGTGGAGGCTGCAGCAGCGTCCTGCAAAGCTCTGCACGCTCAGAGCATTCGTGTTCCATGTGTGCCATCAGTGTCTGCGTGTGTCCGAAGCTCCCTGAGCTGCTGGGGCTGTCCCCTGGTGGGACACGGGAGGGACATCCCAGCACTGCTGGCATCTCCTCCTGTGCCTGTCCCTCCTTGTTGTCCCCTGGTCCTGAGGTTTCCACAGGAATTCCATCAGAAATTCCTGCCATGGCTTTGGGGGCTGTGTCTCCTCCCTGGACTTTGCTCCTGTCCCCAGCGTCCCACCCCTGCAGGGGCCTGGAACTCCTCTCCCACAGCACCCGAGATGAGGCTGGTAATGGAACATTGGTTATTTCCAGCCCCAATGACAATGGGAGTCACCAACTGCTTCAGTTTACCCGAGTGTGACGGCAGCAGCCCCAATCCACAGCCTAATTAAATTACATCATTTTCTAGGTGGAGCTTTATGGGCAGAGGTGAAGAGCAATGACAGGAGCAAGGCACGGAGTCACTCGGACTTGTCAGAGCCAGGACTCCTGTCCAGATGGCAAAGTGAGTTATTCCATTTCCATCCTTTTGAAATGTCACAGTATTTGCCTGTGTTTAATCTGGGGTTTCTTTATGCACAGAGTCACTCTCAGAAGAGCAAACCAGAGCTGCTCAAAGGGAAAACGACAGCCCTGGCTGCAGAAAGGAGGAAAAAAATGGATTTTCTCCAACCCACCACTTCCCATGGACAAAACCACTGCTTTAAACCCAACACTGTTGCTGCTGGATGGCTCAGGGAATCGCTGAGCAGTGATAGGGAATTGATGGAAGAGGATTCCCAAGGCTGCTCCCTCTGCCTGCATCCAGGAGCTGCCTCTGATGGGAATAGAGCCCAAATTCCCTGCCCACCCCCGAGAGCCACTCTGCACACTGAGCCACTTTGTGCTGAAGTTTTCCGTGGTGAACAAGTGGTTGGAATCCAGCTTTGCATCATGGGTGTTGAGAGGCCAAAAAAATAAATAAATAAATTAAAAAAAATAGATTGCAGGCTTAGAGAATTTTCTGAAATCATAAACAAAAAGAGGAGAAATGCAAGAAGTGGATATATAAGTTTATGGCCTGTGAAATTGAATTGCCTCTTACAGGTCCTTGCCTTTGGATGGACAGGGAGAGGTTTGGCAGCCTGGGGGAGATGGGGACGAAAGCTCCCAGCACCAGGGGAAGGAGCTGTGCTGGCTCACTGAGGGTGCAAACCCCCCAGGAGCTCAGGCAGCCTGGATCTCGGAGCTGAAGGGAATCCCAGACTGGTTTGGGTTGGGAGGGACCTCAAAGCTCATCCTATTCCTATCCTGGGAACTTTCAGGGACTGGAATTCCAGCAGGAACATGCCTTGCTTTGTACATCCCCAGCAACACAGAGACATAAACACAGGATGGCAAGGAGCAAAAATCCATGTCCTAAATCACCAGAGAGGCAGAGAAAACAGAGCAGGGGAAGGAAAAACCTTGAAGTGATTGGAAAGCATTGCATTATCCCTCCAGCACCACTCAATCCCAGCTCTCCTTCCTCACTGTGAATTGTTCTCTGCATCAGCCTGTCAGGTCCTGACAGGGAATCTGCCTGACCTGCAGGTATCTGGAATTTGCAGCAGAAAACCAATGTAGTTTGATGGAGCTGAGGCCAGGGATGAAGTAAGAGAGACAGCAACCAAGTTTTATCACCTAATGAGTTTTGCAGAAGTTGCCACAAGTTGCAGATTTCCTTATTCCAGTCAGGCTGAGGTCCAGCCCAGCACCTCAGGACCAGCCCAGCACATCCCAGGCCCTTCCCAGCTCCCATCACAGCTGAGTGATGTGGGTGTGAGGGATGCCAGGGGTGCTGAATCTGCTCTGTTCCCTCAGGAAAACACTCCAGGAGTCTGATCTTCTTTAAAAGTGTCCCTTATTCCCAAGTTATTTTTTCCTAACCTCACCATTCAGACACGAGGTTTCATAGCATCTTTCTTGATGGCATTAAAGATTTAAAAGCCACCTGCCCCCTCTCACTTTGCCCTCTGGACCTGGCAGAGGAGTGAAGAGATGCTCAAAGCAGAGCTTTTGCCATCAACATTCAGGAGAAAGCAGAGCCCAACTGGGTTTCTAAACTCCTTCATGAGAGTAAAATCAGAGCCAAGCTTTAAAAATCCTGAGGGGTTAAACACAGAGCCCTCAGGTTATGTGTGAGACCATCAGAAAAATACCTCAGGAGGCTCTCAGCACATTTCCAGTGTGGTGTGTCTGGTCTGTCCCCTGGTACCTGCTGGCTTTGGTAGCACTGGAGTCCAATAAATTGATTTGGGCGATGCAGTGAGAATTAAGCAGGAACTTCATTGCATTGACTGGAGGCCAAACTCCAGGAAGACACCACTGAACTTTTAGGAATCCTGCAGTCTCATCTAGACAATCAATGGTTTTGTTTATCAGTTCAGGCATGCTAATGGGAGCTGAGGAGGGGAGCAGGAGAAAACCACGGCAGGTTCACCCCTGGGAGCCCTGGGGCAATGAGGATTTCTGAGCGGGGGGCAGGTGGGGAAGGGTTTGTATTTAGAATGGGATCTAAACCAGAACATGACAATGGCCACATCCCATAAATGCAGCAGGAGAATGAAAAGCGTTTTTAATGTAAAAAATCATCTTTTAATGTAAAAAAGCATCTTTTAATGTAAAAAAGCCCCCACTTCTCTTTGACTGCCAAGGGCCCGTGACAAAGGCACAAATCTGAGGATGCAGATGGGCACTGGGGGGAAGGACAAAGGAGGCTGAGCAGAGCAGGCACTGATTCTCATGCAAAGCCCCTGCACTTCCCAGCCCTTGAAAATTCAATACTTTTAAGATTCTGGCTGGAGTTCTTAAGTGCTGAGGGAAGCAAAGGAGTAATCAGGATAAGTGAGATTGGCTTTCAGCAGGTGAGAGGAGGAGTGGGCTGCAGGAATGGGGATGCTGGGGGGGTCTGGACCCCCTGTGCTCCCCCAGCAGCTCTGGGACACCCCTGGAGCCCCTCTGCACCTGCCAGGACCCTGCTGCCCCGAGGGGCAGGGGGAGAAGGGGAAGAGCCTCTTCCCGAGCTCAGCAGAGGTCAGAGGGGCTGGGAAAAGCCGAGCAGGGAATTCCAAGGGCACCAGTGCCAAAGGTGAGCTGGGAGCTGCAGGGTGAGCCCTCCCATGTCTGCTGACACCTGCACTGGGCCCCAATTCCATGGATTGTCCAGGAAAAGGGCACCCAGAAAGGCTCTCATTCACCCCAAAGCTGCCTACAGTGCAAAACCCCACAGCTTTTACCAAAACATTCCCTGAGGACGAGACCCAGAGTGAAATGAGCTCCGTGCCTGTTCCCGGGGCAGGTTGGCCATTCCTGTTACCATTTGCAGCTGGAATTTTCGGATGGGCGAGAGCTGCCAGCACCCAAAGCACAGCAGGAACTGAGTTAACTCATTTATGTGTTTTAAAACTTGTAGCAATAATAATCATTATCATTACAGAGCACTGTAAGTGCTAACAATAATAAGAATAATAACTATTACTGCCAGCAGTTACCATGATTATTACTATTATTACTTCCTACAGTATTAGGGATCAATTCAGCTGGGAGACAAATGAGCACCAGGCTGGGGAGGGAAGTGGGAAGGCTAAAGACAAAAAGGGAATGCTGGAATAAACAATCCCATTCCCTTCTTTTTTGGCACCACATGATAAAAGACACCCAGCTGTCCTAGCTCCGAGGAGGGGCATTCATGTATCACCTACCCCACTTGAAAAGCTCACAGAAACCTGCTTATATTTTTTAATCATCCCGCATTTTAGACCTTTAAAATACAAATATGGATTTCAAACATATCAGGGGAACAAATTAACTCAGAAAAATGGCCGTGCTTTCCAAGGTTGCACCTGCCATGAAATTGCTCCAAGTTTGCATTTTCCCCGAGTCTCTGGTGTGTCATTAGAGCAGATTGATCGCCCTCCTCTCCCGGCAACTCCCCCATTAGAGGGTTATTGTATGGAAATTAATGGCAGCCCTGAAACATTCCTTCTGCAGCTGCAGTAGTAGAAGTCAGTTTTGATTAAGCACTCGAAAGCAGCCAGACTTGGGTGATCTCTTTGCTTTAGTTCCCTCTTTTATTATCACCGGTGTCAGGTTTTGTTACCGCAGCCGTTCCCCTGGCACTCCCCCTGCCTCCTCGCCTAATAATGGGGGTAATTCTTTTTATGTGCACATCTATTTATTTTAAATATGCACAGGCTGGTCCTCGGCGGTGTAAAATAAAATCCCTTTGCAGCACCCCTGCCACAGCCCCAGGAATCACTGCTGCTCGTTCCCGGGGCTGAGTGGGACGGGGCAGGATGGAGAGGGACACCAGGAGCGGGGCTGAGCCTCTGCTCAGCTACCCCAGAGCTCTTTGGTCTCATGGCACATTTAGTGTGCACCTGCTCTGGCTCTGGGCCGCCTTCCTCTGCCCTCCCTGCCCTTTAAACCAGTTTAACCCAGTTTAACTCAGTTTAACTCACTCAGTTTAACCCAGTTTAACCCAATTTAACTCAGTTTAACCCACTTTAACTCCATTTAACCCAGTTTAACTCAGTTTAACCCAGTTTAACTCAGTTTAACTAAGTTTAACCCAGTTTAACTCAGTTTAATCCAGTTTAACCCAGTTTAACTCAGTTTAACCCAGTTTAACCCACTTTAACTCAGTTTAACCCACTTTAACCCACTTTAACCCACTTTAACACAGTTTAACTCAGTTTAACCCAGTCTAACCCAGTCTAACCCAGTCTAACCCAGTCTAACCCAGTTTAACCCACTCCTCTGGCAGCAGGACAGAAGATAAAGTGGCTCCTGTGAAAGGAACCCATATTTTGGAGCAGACAGATATCAGTGAGAGCCCTGAGGGCCAGGAGGCTGTGAGATGCCCGAGGCATGCATGGCCAAATCCAGCACTCCAAGGACACAGTTCCACTCCTCCCACTGCCCCCAGAGCTCTCCTTGCAAACAAGGAACCTTTCTGACAAAACTTCTGCATTTAGTGACAAAGTACCGAGCTGCAGCTCCCCATTTATCTTATTAAATGGTCCCAGAACAGCTCTGAAAAATGTATTTAACACAAAGATATCTATTAATTAATAAGCACATTAGTCAGCAATCAATACTGGGTTGATGATATTGTTTAAATTATGCATGGATAATAAGGATCTGGTTCTGCCTTCCTCATCTGTTTTAAGGCATATATTGAAAATGAGTAGAGCAGAACGGCTTTGCATTTTAAAAAGCTTGATTAAAATTATTTTTAAATAGACTAATCCTATGAACATATTATATTGCATAAAAATTAGCCCTGAGCACAGTCAGTTTATCCCCTCAGCCTCTCCACAGCTCATTGATCAGGCAGGCCCTGGGAGCAGCCCCTTCCTTTCTCTGCCTCTGTGTTTCACTGTGGGGATGTTGTTGTGTGTGTGCAAAGCCTGAGCAGGGCCCTGCTGGCAGCTCCCTGGTGCTCCTGGGTGCACCAAAGGTGCAGCTGATTCTGATTTCATGGGGGGACAGAAGGGATCTCACGACAAACCCCCCCAGGATGCCCTGGCCCATCCCACAGGACACACCTGGCTCTTCCTCTGCAGGTCCAAATTTGCTTCTAAGGAGGGTGGTTAGAAATGGGAATAACACCATAAAAGTGAAGGAAGTGAACAGAATTATCCTGGCATTTGCTTTGGTACCACTGCTGTGGTTTGACAGAGCTGAAATCCTCAGCCAGACATCCTCAAGGTGGATTAAAAAGTATTTGTTTTACGTTCAGAAGCTGTCTGCATAGGGATAAAGTTAATATATTATAATATTTAACGTACTAATATTTATATTAATATGTTTAAGTGATATTAAATTAATTTCAGTCATTTACACAAGCAGTTTTACCTGGATAGTTTTAAGTAAATTGGCTGAAGCTCATTTACCTGAGTGTACACAAGCCCCAGAGCCAACAGATTTGCTTTTAACTCATCCCTCTGAACATCCCCTGTCCTCCCTTCCTGCAGAGGCACCCAAAGGAGCTTCTGCAGCTCCAGGTGCTTCTGCACACCCACAAATCCACATCTGCCAGGTCTCCTGCAGCTCCCTGGGGTGGCACTCGAGGGTTTGGCTCTGCCCGACCCCAGAATGCAAAGCCAACCCCAGCCTGTGGCAGGAGGACTCTCACAGAGCCACAGGAATTAAGGAATAAATGGAATTTCCCAGCCATGCCACGTGTCTGGATCGCTGAGGAATCCAGGAGGGAATTTTCTCTCAGTGATAGAACCACTGAGGTTTTGAGAGGTTGGAGAGGACAGCCCAGATGGGACTGCCCCTCCCTGCCTGGGGTCATGGATCTGACCCAAACAGCAGCCTGGACACCAGGATGGACACCAGGA
>VZTN01019504.1:591348-663581 GCA_013400515.1 Erpornis zantholeuca | reverse complement strand
GGATGGACACCAGGATGGACACCGGGAGGGACACCAGGAGAGACACCAGGAGGGACACCGGGATGGACACCAGGAGGGACACCAGGATGGACACCAGGATGGACACGGAGATGGACACAGGGATGGACACCAGGATGGACACCGGGATGGACACCAGGAGGGACACCAGGAGGGACACCAGGATGGACACCAGGAGAGACACCAGGAGGGACACCAGGAGAGACACCAGGAGGGACACCGGGATGGACACGGGGATGGACACGGGGATGGACACCAGGATGGACACCAGGATGGACACAGGGATGGACACCGGGATGGACACCAGGATGGACACTGAGCACACAGAGCTGGTGCTGAGCACAGCCTGGATTTACCTCAGCACCTCTGAACCCTCCCAGACAAAGCCACCCTGGAGGTGAGCACGCAGAGGATGCTCCAGCCCTGGGATACAAACAGAACACTCTGTTCTCACAGCTGGATCCCAAAATTAGCTCTCGGGTCTCCACGCGTTGCTTCCCTAATGATGTGAAACATAATAGCCTGGGCTGTAATAAAGATGAATTACTTTTTAATAAAATAATAAAACTCCGGTAAACACTCAAGGTTTATCACTTAATTTATCCCCAGTGCTCAGACAGAAAAAACCTTTGGTGCTACTTGGTTTTTAATATTGTCAGTGATGAGGTTTCAATAACCCTGTGCCAGCAGCGTGTGCCTCATTTCCCTGGGCAGGCAGGGCAGGCCTTAGCTTCCTCTCCATCAGAGCTCTAATGCTGTAATTTAGAACTTGTGTCAAGATGAAAGATCTTCCCAGGGACCTGCAGCAGGCCCATGGCAACACTTTGGCAGAGGCCTGGATAATGAAGTTTTCATTATTAAATAAAGATATTTTAGGAATGTCATAACCTATAAATCCATTTTTCTACGACACATCGACGCAATATTTTGTTTATTCCTCGTCCACTGATTCCACCCTGCCTGCAGCTCCCCATTCCCTGGTTTTGGCTGCCGTGCCAGCACTTTGGAGTTGCCATAGAGATAAATTCCAGGCTCTGTCCCCGGGGTGGGATGGGGAGGGCAGGGCTCCCTTCCCTTCGCTGGCTGATGGGCTGAGCCTGCACTTGGGTGCTACCCCGAGGAAATGCTGGTGGGGCTCATCAAGAATTCTGGGAAGAGGGGGATTTTCAGGAGGAAATGAAGTCCAGCTGAATGGTGCCACGCTGGCTCTTAGGCAGAGGCGGCAAGGGAAAGCCAAGGCAGGTCTGTAATGAAAAAGTTTCCCTGCACTGAAAGCTCACAGAGATAAATCAATAGATACCAGCAGGGAACTTGGTGCCTCCTAAAAACACCAGAAAGGAAATCAGGAACTGAGCAAAGACAGGCCTGTTCACCTGTCAGAAAACTCTGTTTATTTTCAGACTTTGAAAGCAAATTGCAAACTCTATCAGCACTTGAATTGATTGAAAAGAATTTTCCCCTTCCAGTGTTAAGCAAATGGGAAAGTTCCTGTGGCAGTGGTGTCTGTAATGGCTTGCTAAGATCCTGCTAATTAAAAAAAATAATCTCATTTGAAGATAGTTAATGGATTCAGCATTTCTACAAAGTATTAGGAAGGCAACATTATCTGAACTTGGGGCCTGGGTGATTACTGTGCAATTAGTTGTGATTCAATTTGCTGAAGAAAAATGCAGAAAGGAATAACCACTGGCAACAAAACAAATGTCCTGGAATTGTGCTACCAACTGCTTTGATTTTGTCTTAAGTTCAGAATTTTGATGCTGCCACAATGCTTTAATTGCAGCCCTGATTTCACATCACTGAGCTTGATTTATCCTATTAATGCTCTTCTCCCTTTCCCTGAGACAACCTCAGTGAATCCCTCCACATCTGGGAGTTCTCCCTGTTCAAACCAAATGCCAGCTTGGAAAACATCCTCCAGCACGGGGGTGAAAGGAGCTGCGATTCTGCATCACGAGGATGGAGCCTCCTTTGCCAGATTCAGTTGTTGCCTTCAGCACCATCAACAAAGGATTCAGGATTCTGGGCTCTGAGGGCAAACTCTGCTGTGCCAAGGACAGCCAGGGTGGGTCCGGGGCAGCAGAGGTGGCACAGTTTAATTTGGCAGCTGGGAAGAAGGCAGGGATGCTCTGCTGGCTGCCCAAAATCTCACCCTCGCCCTGGGACCTCAGAGCTGCTGATGTGAAAATCTGATTTTTCCACTTGGAGAAGCCCTGGTGTCCTTTTCTGGGGACAGATGTGCTGGATAGGACAGGACCAGGGGCAAACAAGAACCTTCCCCTGTTGCCTCTTGCCAGAGAGTTCCTGGTGAGCACTCCCCCTGGAATTACCTCGCAGTTCTGCTGTCTCCCAACTGATCCCATTTCCCTCTGTTTTAAGCAATTTTTAACCTCCCTTCCTCAGCACAGATCAAGTTCTGAGTCTGCACAATTGGATTTCAGTGGCAATGCTGAGCTACCTCAGGTTTCCAGAAGGGGAGTCTGTATTCCTATGAAAATATCCCCGAATTTCAGCGCAGCGTTCCCACGATAAAGCTCCAGAAGAGCTCGAGGCGAGTCAGGACCAAAGGAAAAGAGCAGGCAGATAAGGATCAGCACTCAGATGCCGCTTTCCCTTCCTTCAAATAAACAAAGAAATGAATAGGAATGGCGAGGAGCGGGGCTCGGGGAGCTCCCGGCACTCCACTAGAGGTCTGTCTCCACTCAGCATCTCCGCGCTGGGAGCATCTCCTGTCCCCGGCTCTGGGGAGATCAAAGCTCCCCACGCTGCTGCTCTGTGTCACCCTGGCAGGCTCCGAGCGCTCCCATTTCCCTATCAGCAGCATCTCCGGGGAGAAAGTTCAAGCCCCGCTCGGCTCCCAGCTGCAGGAACCCCCGGGATGTGCCGGGTGCCTTCCCGGGGCACCTCGGGGTGGGTGGCCGGGCTGGGCCCGGGGCTGCTCTTGGAAGTTCTTCTATTTATGGAAATCATCGCCTTTCATTTCGCTTAATTAAAGCACCCGGAGCGATCGGGCTCCCGACTGCAGGAGATGAAAGGGGCTTGGGGAGGCAGACAGGGGCCAAAGCAGGAAGCCTAAACCTGAACCGAGTGTTTAGTGGGAAGAGATGATGGGAGATTCAAATCCAGGCAGAGGTTCAGCACCATCCCAGCTAAATCCTGAGCTTTGATTCCTGCTGAGGAGTTTAACCTGCACTTATTAATGCAAAATAACGCATTCTGGAATTTATTTCTGTTTCCACTACTGGCCAAAACCATAATGATTCATGAAAAAACAGCCATAAATGACAATGCAAACTATGCTCCACTTTCCTGATTTATCCAGTTCTAAACTAATTCAAACAGTGACTTGAAATGCACATTTTTCATTTCATAGAAAAATTGTGAGATAAAATTCTCCTGGCATCACAGAAGTGCTACTCAGAGCAGTAAAAACATACAAAGATGGAGCAGATCAGTCTCACTCCTGTGCTGCTGAACGGGCGTACAGGAGATCCGCTCGTGGAAGGGATATTTGGGGTTTTGTGGCTGAGCCCATCCATCAGAACCTCAGTACACTCAGACTCCATTCCATGCCATTATCTGGCATCAGGAATATTCTGCTCTCATCCTCAGCAAACCCAGACCCAGCGTTAGCACTGCAGGAGGCTCTGGGTTTGTGCCAGTGAAGTGTGGCGAGCTCAGCTCCCAGCCCTGGGCCATCCTGCCTCACCAGTGGCCACCTCAGGCAAAACCACTGAGAAATGGCAAAAAGCACCTCTGGAGGTGATTCCATATTTGTGTTTTCCAGGTGGCACCAGAAATCTCCAGCTCTGATTTCTGGGCGATGCAGGTGGAGAGCTCACTGCTGTTTAATTCCCTTTATGGCCCCACAGGGTGCTCCCCTGGGATCCCTTCACTTGCAGGAGCTGCTTTTTGTCCCTCCCTGGGACATTGCCAGTGTCTCTCTGATCACACTGATGTCACTCCAGGTCTGTTACCCCACCAGCAATGGATTAGATGCAAAATAAAATCTGTATAAACCCCCAGAAGCTGACTCAGCCCTGTAAATTCAAACTGCATTTCAAAAGGAGCCAACTGCTCTTGGCAGAAGCACCAGGAGGAGTCAGCCCCTGAGAGGGGCACCAGGAGAATTTCCCACTCTCTGTTTCTTATCAGCCAGTGACTGACTTTCCCCAGGGTCCCCTGGAAAACGCCACACGGAAATATCCTGTGGTTCCAGCTGGCCAGCGAGGTACTGGAGCAGGGAAATGAATCTGCTGAGCTAATGAAGCTCAGGTCAGGACTGGGTAAACACTGCAGGAAAGGATCTGCAAACATTTGTTCAAGTGAAGGCTTGGAATGGGTTCCAGTGGCCCCCACGAGTCCCAGCGTCTTCCAAACCTCTCCTGGAGCCCTTGCACAAATGGACTCGTGTTCAAAAGGGTATCCAGACAAAGCACCACAAAAACACAGGCAAATACATGCTCAGATCCGAGCAGTTGGACAAATATTTCCTCTGATGAGTAATGGCACCCCTGGCCCTGGTGCTGTTTGTGAAGTGGGAGTCACCTGCCTGCAGGTCCAGAATGCCCCATGGGGGAGAGAGCATGGAATGGGGGAAAGCACTGAGCTCCTGGCAGGATCTGGTGATGTTTCTACTGAAATTCAACCCAACATCTTTCACCTGGTTAGAAATTCACTGGAATATCTTTGGAAGCTATTCCTGGTATCACCCCATTTATCCAAGACCCTCTGAAGCCCTCTCTGCAGGAATCTGTGCATCCCAGGGCTCCTGCAAACGCCTGTCAGCAACTTCCTGACTACCCCAGCTCCAACAACACCAATGTTCCTCCAGCAACTCAGCCTGAGCACAGGATGGACCAAACTGCTGGAAAAACAAAGTGGGGCAGCTGTTCCTCAGTGTCTGAGCAGCCCAGGGCTCGCAGGCCCAGGGGAGCTGAGAGGTGGAGGTGAGGATGTCAGCAGGGCACTCCTGAGGAGGCAGCAGCAGGAGAAGCTGTGGGAGGGGAGCCTGGAGGCCCCACGATGGCTGAGGTCGGGAGAAAATGCACTGGGGAAGGGTTTCTGCAGGGCTCTGGCAATTGCCCACCCCAAATCAAGCTCCTACTGGCTCAGCTGAGCTCAGGAAAGCTGACACTGCGCCAGGAGCCTCTGACAAGCTGGATCTTGAAGCCTCAGAAAACAACGCCCTGACAACTTTTGTATTTGCATAAACATTATTTAATCAGTTCTGTGCCATCTCATTTCTACGGGAGGCTGTGCCCAGACAATTTCCAAAAATGAGTTTAAATGCAGTAATTCTGGTGGGAATGGCTTTCCCTGTGACACTTCCTGGAGGCGAAGTGTGCTGGAGGAGAGGCCAGGCAGGGACAAGGAGCACCAATGTCCTTGTGCTGGCTCCGACAGACTCCTGCACTGGGCTGCAAGCTCAGCCCACGCAGTCCAGGGAGTTTAGCAAAGACTCTTTGCTAGAGATGCTCTTCCAGCAGCTTCCACTCCAGGATTTGGGACTAATAACTCCTTTCTAAGACATTAAAATGATGTGTTGGGAGTTGTCCTGATCACAGTTCTGTGCAAGCAAATAACCTCTGTGCTTTCTCCAGAGCTTCTGCTGAATGTGTTTCCAGAACATTCCTGCACATACGACCTGTGACACATCTTTCCTTGAAAGAACAGACCTTCCTGGATTCCTTTGACTTGCTCCTTGGAATGGGAAAGCTTGCTCAGAGGAACTCCAAGCCTTTGAAGATAATTCATACATTGGTCAACAACTGTAATAATGCAGCTAAAATTACAGTGTGCTCCAAGCACTGAACATTAAAGACTCTGCATTTTATAAAACTAATAAATCAAACACGGCGAGTGCTCAGCTTCTGGCTGAGTCCAGATGATGGGAGCAGCTCCACTTCCCCGAGTGGCAGCGGGGTTGTGCACTCGGAGTGGCTCTGCCTCCCCAAATCCCAGGTTTTGCAATGCCTGCTGGGGCTGCTCGACATTCAAACACTCACACAGAGCTCTTCATCACCAGAGGCTCATCAGGAGTGGCCTCCTCTCCCTTTCTGTCTCTCTCCCTCTTGTTTCTGTCTCTGAACTGTTTTGTTGCTACCGACAGGGGTGATTTCTTCTGAAGCCATGCATTGCTGGTGATATGTCTTGAAAAACAAAGCGTTTTGTGTTCTCAAACACAAGATGAGAGGGGTTCCTCTGACTTCAGCTGAGTTAGCAAATAGATCTGCAAGGATTCTCACAGCTAAAGCCATGCTTCTAAGGACAGGAAGGTGATGCTCACATTTTCATGGTGTGTCTGCTCCGTTCTCATGGGAATCCAGGAGCTGCCTCCTCCCACCAGCCTGAAAAGTCCTGGAAATGCAGCACAAGCTGTGGCCAGTTTTCAGCTTTTCCCTTTGCAATAGTCATAATATTGTACTTAGAAAATCGGGTTTTTTCTTGAACAGAGGAGGAACTTTGTCCCAGGTCAGTGCAGCTGCTGATTTAGTCCAACAGAACCAGGGAGCTGCCCTGGTTTGTGTTTCTGGCAGGACTCAGCAGCACATTTGTGACTTCTCCACTCCTCTAACATGGAGAAAGGAGTGAAAAAGAAAATTACATTCGTTCCTAGGTCGTTCCCTTGAACATTTTTTCCACTTCCTTGAAGTGGAATCGCTCTCAGATACCATTTGGGCATCACAAGTAATGGTTGCTCTGTTCAGCTGTTCGAAGGGGCCCAAGTTCCTCAGCTCAGTATCCCAGAAAAATGCCTGGGAAGGTGACAAACGCCAGGACTGTCCCTGCAGCTCTAGCCTGGCTGCATCCACCACCCCTGCATGCACTTAGCTCACAGCCCAAGCTGGAAACAAAGGGAACGGGAATGGAAATTTACTTCCATTTAGCCGCGACTGGGTTTTATGTGGAAAATGCACCCCACCCTCCCTATCGGAGGATCTGCAGCAGCAAACTCCCAGCGCGGTTGCTCAAGGGGAGATCTCCTCTGTCAGGTTGATTTGCGATGCGTTTGAGCTGACAGAGTGCCTGGGGCAAGGGAGGAGGTGGGTTTGCAAAGGAAGGAAGGAAGGAGATTAAACCTCCATCAAAATGTGTGGTTACCTGCGCTAGGAAGGGGAGAGGCAGTGGGGGAGGGTGGAAAGGCAGAAAACCTGGGAAAACTGCACTGCCAAATAGGGAAATGGGGAAAAGACCGAGATTTTCCACGAGATCCAGCGCTTTCCATGCGCTCCTCGAACAAAGCCCCGTTAGGGCACTTTCCTCCACATCAGTCACGCACCTTAAGGGAAGCTTTCCCCAGAACGGAGTCAGGAGGCAGCAGACATCTCGATTTTAAACAGCAGTGAGCACACCAGGCAGGGAAAGGAGTGTGCAGTGTTCAGACACTCTGAAATTGGGCAGCTCCGTGGAAGTTCTGGAAACTTGGATAGGCCAGTACCCTTGACAATTAAGATTCCAGGTGATTCCAGGGCTGTCCTCCCGTTTGGGAACAGGTGACACTGTGCATGTTGGAGACACACAGATATTCCCTGCTCCAGGAAAAACGGGCACTTACTGCTGAGGGAACTCTGTGTGGCTCTTTCTGGTTGAAGGAGCATCTAAAAATAAAACCTTGAATGACACTGAAATGGCAAATAAAAAAAAAAAAAACAAAACAAAACAGTATTTTTTTTTTAGTGCTGTACCTGCAGAAAAGTGCAGGAGCATGATCTCAGAGCAAAAAAATTACAGCTCCTCCTTCATGGCCACACACCTGAGTATCCCTGGATTTGGCTTATCAGACTTGATCTGTGACTGAACCGAATAAAAAGCAGCATTAAGTGTTCCCATCAGGTGGCTGAAATGCAAACTCCACAGAGCTCTGTTTTCCTTCTTTTCATCCAAGCATTTTTTCAGACCTGGCATCCCTCACCCCCTTAGGCAGTGGCACAGGACCCCAAAAAGGATTGTGCAGCTGCTGAGTCCCTTTTCCTACTGGTGTGATTCCCTCCCTCCCGGTGGGAGAGATCACTGCTGGATGTGCAGTGGGATTTGATTTTCGGTATTTTCAGTTAAAACCATCACTCCTCTGAGCACATTTCTGCCCCCACCATGTGGGAACGCAGCTCTGTGGCTCATCCCTGGCGAGTGGCAGCTCCCCACAGCACCAGGAACATATGCAGGGCACAGATTGTCAGGAGCACGGCACGCAGGATTCCGAACCACGACGCCAAACAACAAATACCTATCACATGGGTGGGAAAAATCTGTGAACCTTATGGATCCACCTCACACCTCCTCCCAAAGCAGCTGCCAGGGAACTCACACGGAAGGCATCACCAGGACAATAAATGTCTCGGAAGGAACAGGCCTCCTTCAGGCACTGAAGGCAATAAGTTTAAGTCCCAATTTCAACATATGAGCATTTCAGAAACTCCCTTCCTCCTCCCAGCTTCACAAACTGGGAGAGAGGATTAAGATCTACGCTTTCCATTCTGGCTCCATCCTGAGGATGTGTCCCGAATGTGAAAATGATTCCTGCTGGCACCCCTCAGATTTTGTTAGGCACTTTGTGGGAAAAGGGCAAGGATTGGCACTGCCTGATGGAAACACGGGCACGTTGTGCTTGGAGCATCCTTGTTCAGTAACTCAGGGCTCGTTAGCTCAACCTCCCACCTGGGAAAGCTCTGGCACCACATCCCCTGGGGCTCCATGCTGCAGGGAGGGCAAGGCTGTCCCTGCCCTGTGCCCTGTGCTCTGCACCAGGACCCAGCTCAGGGCTGCTGGCAGTGGCTCTTTGGGGAGGAGGTGTTGGGGCTGCAGGCCAGGGCTGCCCCTCGGTTCGCTCCTATCGACCCCAGTGGTGGCTCAGCTAACGATCCCGCGCTGAGGAATTGCCTCCTAAAACCGCCGGGATCAATAGGGAAATCTTCCTGCTAAAAGTGCCATTGATACCTCCGGACCCGAGCACACCACGGCATTGTTCTCTGTCTCAACACCCGACATTCTTCTTTTTAATTGCCCACTGAATTAAAACTTTTGAAACTCCTTAATGACTGGATTTATACTTCATGAAAGGATCGTTTGTAATTGCGGGCGGTTCGGGGAAGGGGGTTTCTCTTTTCATTCTAATTGCAAATAATTGACTGCAGAATATTTCTGAGCATTAGATTTTGAACAAAGATGTCTCCTTTGAAGTCAAGATTCGGTTTATGCCTTTCTGCAAAGGGAATGCATAAGAAAATATGTCTTGCTTCTGGAAATGGGAATTTATGGTTATGGCAGCCAGTGCAGCACTCGATCAGAGCTGGACTCTCTGTGCAAAATACTCCACTAAAAAAAACAGATGGTCCCTGCTTGGAGAGATCAGGATGCATTTCCAGGGTGATTCAGTTACAGGGAGCAAGCAAAGAAGTAACCAAAGGAGAAATGGGAAGGGCTGCATCAATCCTGACCTGCTCCCACACTCTCATTTTCCATATTCTCATTTTCTATCCTCCTTTCCCCGTTTCTAAATGGCTCCACCACGAATTGCTTTAGAGAAGGGCTGTGGAAGGCATCCAGCACTGTGGATTGTAATTCCCAGAGGACAACACACTGAGGCTGACCTGCTGGAAGAGTGAAGCTTTCCCTGTCATGGAATTACCTCCATCATTATCTCACACAGGGAGGAGAGCTCTCTGGGTAAGGATTTCCCTCTTGAACGCGAGCATTTCAAAGGACAGGAGAATCTGAAGGAGCCATTGAAGGCTTGGGAAACATCAACACCCTTGGAAAGGCTGAGTGAAGCCCAGATGGTTTAAAAGTGTCTCTGATCTGGGAGCTCTGGAGGCTGCACACAGAGGTGAATTCTGTGTTTATTTAGGACAAAAAGGACACCTGAGGAAGGGCCATACTGAAAGGAACATCACTGCCCATGCTGTATCAGGAAAAAATAAAGTGAGGGGTTTGTTTTGGGAGAGAATTTATTTATCTTCATTTTCTGCCAGTAAAGCATGAAGCAATTTAAAGACATTGGATCATTCTATTCAGTAAAATAACAGAATTATTCAAGATGACTTGAGAGATTTGGGCCTAGGCTTGCAGATTTTCATTATTTTCTCCATGGCCTTGAGGGTGTGATTCATCTGTGTAAACGTCTGGATCTGAACGAGGCACCTTAGGCTCCTCTGAGAGATAAGAGTGAGAAATCAGCACTTGCAAGGTGTGATTCATCTCCTCCCGAGGCAGGCACCTAAACTGGTCCCACAGAGCCCTTTGGAGCAGCTGGGTCTCGGTGAGGAGGAGCAGAGATGCCCCAGCCCTGCCCGGTGAAGGGCTGTAACCCCAGCTCTTTGAGGAGTCACACTTCTCCTGACTTCACGTCTGGCCTTAGATGAGGAAACGTTTAAGTACCTCTAATAAGTACAGAGACAACCTAAAAGCCACCCCCAGACTTGTCCATTTAGGAAAATGAAAATCAGTCTTCCTTCATCTCCCCTGTTTGATCGTGCTCCTTGAAATCTCTGGAACATGAAGTTTTATCCCAACTGTTGAATAAAATATCTTTCCTTTCTTGGTTGCTTAAATTTCAGTAGCCTGTCATCATCCTTCTGCTTTATTAGCTCCCCGATAAAAAAGGAAATTCAGGTTTTCTGGATCTGGTTCCCTGCTATATTCCAGATTAATGTATCCTAGATTAAGTTTGACAGAAGCAGTATGAGTTCGATTGTTCCTGGAATATCTCATCTGTAAAAGAAGAGGAGAAATCAATTCCAGGAATACCTGGGGGAAGAGAACAGGAGGAAACAGCTCCCTTGGAAGAGGAGGTTTTGCCACATTGAGGGAGCGAAGGAAAATACAACTGTGGGGTTGTTTTGACAATGTGCTCTCGCCCATAGGAGCGCCTGTCCCGGGAAGCCTGGCAGAGACCAGCGGCTACAGGAAAGCAGCAGGGAAATTAAAAACAAAATAATAAAAAAACCCAAAACCTCACAGCAGGGAGAAAAGAAGGCCAGCGAGGAATAATAATGAGAAAAATGTCACACCAAAAATTGTGAGCGCAGCAGCAGCAGCTGCCTGCACCTGGAGGGGCTGAGCGCAGCCAGGCCGGCGTGCCGCGGCCTGCATGGATTCCTGCGGCGCGGGCAGGCCCCGGCAGCCCCAGCATTCCAGGGCACGGGAGGGGAAACACTCACGGGGTGCCATGGACCCTGCCCTGCCAGCCCGGGAGGGGAAACACTCACAGTGTGCCACAGACCCTGCCCTGCCAGCCCGGGAGGGGAAACGGGACGGGAAACACTCACGGGGTACCATGGACCCAGCCCCGCTGCTCCCCACAAAGGGAAACACTCACAGGGTGCCATGGACCCTGCCCTGCCAGCCCGGGAGGGGAAACGGGACGGGAAACCCTCACGGGGTGCCAGGGACCCAGCCCCGCTGCTCCCCACAAAGGGAAACACTCACAGGGTGCCATGGACCCAGCCCTGCTGCTCCCCAGGAGGGGAAACCAGGAGGGGAAACACTCACAGGGTGCCATGGACCCTGCCCTGCCAGCCCGGGAGGGGAAACACTCACAGGGTGCCATGGACCCAGCCCTGCTGCTCCCCACAAAGATAAACACTCACAGGGTGCCATGGACCCAGCCCCGCTGCTCCCCACAAAGATAAACACTCACAGGGTGCCATGGACCCAGCCCTGCTGCTCCCCACAAAGATAAACACTCACAGGGTGCCATGGACCCAGCCCCGCTGCTCCCCTCAATGGGAAACACTCACAGGGGCTGCCATGAGCCCAGCCCTGCACAGCACTGGGAGATGGGACTGTTCACACATTCCGGGGCTCCTTGGACATCCTGGAGCTCCTCGAACACCCCAGGGCTCCTCAGCAAACCCAGAGCAGCTCCGCAGCACCTGCAGATGCTCAGGAAGGGGCAGCAGGGCAGGTTGTGGCAAGGACAAGTGGGGACAGTGCCCTGGCTCCTCCAGGGACCTCGGCTGCCATCCCTGCTCACATGGATTTGGGATACTCGTTTGCAGAAGAAGGAACCCTGGCAATGGTTTGCCCAGTCCCAGTCCCAGCTCTGCACATGGCTGAGGAAGCAGAGACAGCACAGCTCCTCTAAAGGATCAGGGAACACAACCCCTCGAAGATGAAATGAGCCTTTATTTCCCCCTGGCTTCACAGCCCCTCTGCTGTGAGAAACTGCTCCCTTTGTGATCAGCTACTGACTCAGGTTTGGGTTTTCCCTCAAAAAAAGGTCGCAAGCACTTCCTTTCCCTGCTGTGTGCTGCCCTGTGTCATCCCTGGGAACAGGGAACACTCCCTTCCTGGGACATTGCCATCGACACCAAGGGGGTCTGAGCCCACATGACCAAATCTGACAAGTCCCAGGACTCCCCCAGCTCCATCTCCCCGGGCCCAGAGCACCAAGCAGGAGCCAGGCACAGCCTCCTCAGGCTGCTGAGAACCTCTGGAACACAATGCCCCAGAGGCTGCTCTGGAGCAGAGTTAACTGGGTGAATTTGGGAATTTGTCTCCATGGATCCTGGAGGACCCCCAGCCTGCTCTAAAAAAAAGCTGGAAGGAGTGGATGGGTGGAAGCAGAAAGCACATAAAGGCTCAGTTCAGCAGATCTGTCTTTGTGCTGCCTCTTTCCAGTTCTCATCTGCTGCCTGCTGAGCTGACAAGAGGTGCACTCCAGCTCGATTTTTTTTCCCTTTGCCTCCTGTTGTCTTCACAGAATTTTAGAATATGCTGCCAGATGCTCATTCATGCCAGAGCAGGATGAGTAATAGTTTCTACATTCCGAAATGAGCCCCTCTGATTCATGGTATGTGCAAGTCATTTTCTGCAAACACCAAGGGAATCAAAGTTCCTCCTGGGCCCCCTGTAGAAAGATGAACATGCCAGCAAAACCCTGATTGGGAATGTGGGCAAATAATGCTGGTTTGTGTGTTTGCTCTTTGCCTGCAGTTCTTCCTCTCTGAGCAAAGCCCATCAGCATTTCCATGGATATTACATCCATTATCATAATGAGGATGAGGTAAATCTTGCTCACCATCTCCCTGCTAATTCTGCCCTGGCTGTGCTGCTGTAATCTCCTCCAGATTGCATCTTCTGCAGAGCTGCAAGAGCTGGAGCTATGAGGTCATGGCCAAAGAAGGCCCAGGTTTGTATCTGTGGCTTTATATGTTTTTTTCTGAAGAAAACACATAGAGGAAACTCATAAAATGTCTGCTCTTTCTTGTGTTGCTTCAGAACTAAGAGACTTGTAAATCACTGCTGAATGGGATGCTATATGCTTTTCTGCCTCTATTATGTATTATGGGGAAATTAATAAGTAATGGGATTTGCAAGATGAAAAGCAAGGAAACCCACAGGGTAGGTGATGGAGAGGCATAATTTAAAAAGTCAATGAAAGGTTCCGTTAAATCACGGCTAAATTATGCTGATATTCACCAAAGTCCTGTGGTAAAAGGCTTTTTTTCATAAAATATTGAGACTCCTTTCTGCAGTGACAAATGAAGGTTCCCACAGTCCAGGAGGACAGAAGGAGCTGGAGATGAGCTCTGTGTCCCAAGGTCAGAGGTGCAGCCCTGGCTCACCTTCCCCAGAGCTCTTTTGGGAGCTCTGTGCCTCAGGACAGGCTCAGGGAACATCAGCACTGCAGGGCTCAGACTTCCCAGGAAATGTCCTCTCCCTTCCCACCTGCTGCTGGGAACTGTGCTCAGGGCACTAACTCAGACACCCACACAGCTTCCTTCAGGCTCTCCTAAAGCCAGGCCTGCTCCATTCCCTCTGCTCCCATTTCCAGGGGGAAAGGAGGCTCTAGGAGGGGAAGGGGAGCTCAGGAGAGCTCAGCCTTGCAGACACCTGCAGAGGTCTGGGGGCTGCCCAGACCTCCACCTGCTCTACCCTGCCCTTCACTCCCAGTAGTGAGAGCACAGCCCTGGGAGCAGGAGCTTGTCAGCACACGGAAAATGTGAATAACCCTGCAGGCAAATCCCCTCCAGCCCTTCCCATTGCCGTTCCTGCAGATGCTCCAGCCTGCCTCGGCTCTCAGCAGCTTTTCCGAGTGAACCCAGTGCTGTCGGGAGTGGGGACTGGGGGTTTCACCTCCCACCTTCCTGCTGCTCCTCAGGGACAGACACTTGAGGGGACAAGGCTGTCAGGGGAGCATGTGGGTAAAACACCAGTGCCTCTTCCTGACACCGATGGATTCAGAACCCCCTGGGCTTGAGTTGCTTCCCATCTACAGCAGGAAATGGTTCTTTCAGTACAATCAGTTTGCCTGGGTTATGCTGAATTCAGGGCAAAAAAATGTCCATTTTCATCCTCCGTGGCCTTGCCCTGTTGATGCCAAAGGTGGTCTGGCTTTGGTAGGAGCAAGGACAGGCTCCAAGCCTCTCCTAAGTCACTCTTGTAATACCTGAACCCTCTCTGCTAAATGGATTCTTATAGGAAATGGTTCAACACTGAAACTCCACCTTAGATCACATCATTTTAATGCATTTATTTCCCTCTCCTGTTAAAGCTTATAAGAAGCAATCTCCATCTTGTGAAGAATTGTTTTGCATTTTGGGACCTTGGGGAATTAGATGGGGATGAGTAATTATCAGGAAACTTCCCCGAGTTGAATACAAATGGACTGAATGGGCAGAAAACTCCAGAGAGCATTAAGATAAGGAAACTGAAATTTGGAAAGCAACTAAAAAAGATCCTTTACCCTTTCTGTTGGCTTTAGCGCCCTTGGAATTGATTTGAATATATATTTTAAAGGCTGTTTAAAATGTCTGCTCCAAAGTGCCAAAATACCTTTGTACACCAACACTGCCTTTGACCCAAAGGGGAAGGAACCTCTCTCAGCTCAGGTCTCTTCAAATATTTATAGACATTCATTTAAATTTCACTTTCTAATAAAATTCCAACATCTCCATTGCTGGCCAAATCTGATGAAGTATGGAATGGGAAAGAGGGAATGAGAGACAAAAGACAATTTGGGAGGGAATTTTGGTTTCATGAGGAGGGATGAGCAGAGGCAGAGTACTTTTGGAATAAGTACTACTTGCCTGTCTTTTTTAAAGGAAAAATAAAGGGGTTTTTCTCCTCATTTAGAGACAAACAGGAGCTGGGCCCTTCAGACAGGAGCATCCATCTCTTGCTTTCTAAAAATAGCTGCCTTTCCAAAAGAAACCACTCCCCTAAAACATCTCAGATCCCAGATAAAGCTTCCATCTTGCAGAGTTATGTTCCCATTTGCATCCAAGCCCGGTGCCTGACACTTTATTTTTACAGTGCAACAGAGAGAAAATTTGCTTAGAAATAGCCTGACAAGAGAGGCTGGAATTTAGGAGCTTTACAGCCCATTTGTACTGGGCGACGCCACTTTCATCACTGTGGCACTTCCCTGAGATGCCTGTACAGTCACCCACTGTTCTCACTTCGGTTTGCACTGGGGCAAGTCCCGGTGACATCACAACTTTCTATCCCCACCCCGAGAGGAACATTTACACTGCCAAAAAACCTCGAAAAAAGATACAAAGGCCTCATTCTTGTCTCCCTCGGGGCTCGGAACCCTTGGGCATAAAGGCGATGTGGGGGAAGAATAATTCCAGCGAGGTGAGCCCATGGAGAGCCCATGCTGCTCCGGAGCCGCAGTCCCGGCAGGTGTGGTCCCACACCTGCAGCCTCACACATCCCAGAGCACGAGTGGTGCTTCCATAACTGCTGCAGCACCAGAGCCTAACCCTGCTCCCATTCCTCCTGCAGGGAATCTCTCCTTTTCCAGGCAGGGCTGTGCGGTTTTTCGCGGTTTCCCCTCCTAAGGAAGACAAGGATCGCTGAAGGGGATGGGGCATTTTCCAGCAGCTTCTCGGGAGCTGCTCTGTTTGGGTTGGCTCTGCATTTAACCCCAGGGACAGGCATCGACTTGATCCGAGGGGCTGGGGGTTCCTGTGTGCTCAAAGGGGGCTTTGGATGAGAACTGAAGGAAAACATCAGCAGGGAGAGAGCTTTTCCTGGGGCCGGCTGTTCGCTCTAGCTGTGTGCACACCTGACGGGGGGAGGAGGAGCTGCCTGTTGTTTTAAGTCTCCTTTTTCTTCTGTGCTGTGTCTGGGCAGGACCCACACGTCTGGAATGCACCTTAAAGCAGCCTTATCTCCAGAACCCATCATTACATGGCAGGTGGTGGAGCCTACTTGATTTTCTCATTTCTCTTTCTTTTTCTTCTCCTCCTTTTTCCTCCCCCCTCCACCCCAGGGTAGGAATTTCTGAACCCCAACCGGGGAACCTCACGCACCTGGACTCCACTCTGGGCTCCAACGCAGGGAGGCAGAGAGAGGAGGAGCACAAAAAGCAACAACAGAGAGACCATAGGCTAATCCAGAAGACAAAGGCCCATAATATCTTCCACTTGCACAGAAATGTGATGTGATGTTAACTTCTCTTCCTATTTACTTGCCCTGGTCCGTGATAAAGACGAATTGTTTCCCCAGCAGGGACTCTCCAGAGGTGGTGGCACTCAGCTGGAGGGATGATCTGCCAAAGTTCTGTGTCCAAAAGTGCTGAAATGAGCATTCAGTGCCCAGCTCTGCCACCACTGCAGTTCAGGGATAGCTGGATTTGGCAGCACCTTCTGCTACAGCCCAATCAGCCCAGTCCATGAGGCTTAAACAGGACAACACAGCTTCTACCTGGACAAGAGAACTCGTGAGAGGGTGCCCTGCAGGGCTGACACACTCATCCTCTGAAAATACCAACATGTTTTTGTTCAGAGCTTTGTAATTGCAAGGGTTGGTTTACAGTAATTTACACACTCTGTAAATGCTGAGTTTAAGCCATGTAGGAGCCTTTCCCATCCCTTTGTGCTGCATTTTTGTCCCATCAGAGCCTGGTTCTGCACCAATTTGAGTGCTTGCAGCAAGCAGGGAGTGAGTGCTGCAAAGCCTGGCTGCTCTGACTAGGAAGAACTTTTCAGATCGAAGATTTGGGTGCAGGATGGGCATTTGGAGGCAAAATCCCCCCATGTGCAATAGGTCAGCACTGACTGCACCAGATCTTTTTGAATTAATTGGAAAATTATTGCCAGGATCAGTTTCTGTGTGAAACTCTCCATAGGAGGCTGATCGGCAAAAGGAAATCTGTTCAAGTCACTGATGGTTATTTTTGGTTGTTTTCTGCTTTCAACTTGCCTTGGTGCACACCTGGAGTTTGAGATCTCTGCGAGGACATTCCATAGCAGGAGGAAGGCAGAAGCTGCAGAGCCCCAGAGTCCCCAGAGCCCCAGCCCAGCCTGGCAGCTCCCAGCGTGGATTTGGGCAGAGCAGAGCCTGGTGCTGTTCTTGTTCTGACTTGTGCAGCAAGCACCCGGCCCAGGAAAGCCTCGGGATCAGAAATATGCAAAAATCCTGCAACTGTATTGCCTTTGCTCTGCCGTCCCTGAAAACATAGCCCCCAGTTACGCTTTCCGTGCTGGAAAACCCCAAAACCGCAGCGCGCAAGGAGCAGCGGAGCTGCCGGAATTCGGGGGAGGTTTTATCCCTCACAGACTTCCCGGGGCTGGGGGAGCAGGGGGAGGGGGCACAGAACTCGATTTGGGAAGGGTTCAAGCACCTCAGAACGTTTGCTGAGCAGCTCACAGCAAACCAGGGCACGGCTCTGGGAATGGCCCCTCCAGGTAGGGGACACCAAGCACCTGGAAGTGTCATCCTCCGGAAATCCAAATTACACACACTGTGGGGCAGGAGAGAAACCTGCTGCTTCCAAAGCCTCCTGAATTCCTCAGCTTTAATTATCTTGCTTGTTCACTTTTGAAAGAAAAAAAAAAAACAATCTGGCTCATAAAGTGACTTCAGGTCTGTGTTTGAAACAATCCCAGGAATAAATGAATCGATATAAGAAACTAAACATGGAGAGGCATTTTGGGTTTGTTTGATTCTTCAAGCTTGGAACAATTCAGGAAATCTGCGTAAATTATTTGAATAAAATTAACACTCAGCAAATTCCTGGAGTTTCACCTTTGTCTTTTTTATCCTGTGCCTCTTTCCTATATTGGACATTCAGGAATAAAATCTGCTCTTACACCAAAGAGCAGTGGCCACACATGCACTGACACTGGGCATCAATCTCAGCCGGAGGTGGGAGGCAGTGAAACTGCTTGTGCTGCATGTGCAGAGGCCTTGGGGAGTTTGGTTTAGCTTTATTTTTACAGCTGAAATGCAGAAAGAGAAATTCAAATCAGGGAAATGCAATAACCTCCGAGCCTGCTGCTCATCAGCGCATCACCCCTTAAAGAGCAGAGCCCTTTATTAAAAAGGACACTTCTGATTAAAAAGACATGAAACAAAAGTGATTTTTAATTTTATTGTGGAGACAGAGCCATTGCCAGAGACAGCCCATGGCTACGTGTGCGCTCGAGACGAGGGAGGGCAGTGAGGCACTAACACAAATATGGAGTTAATAACTTTTTTACTCTTAGGGAAAGTGCTGTTCTATTCCTGCTGCTCCAGGCGGGTGCAGCTTGAGTGGAAATTTAGAGAAATTACATCCACCTGCTTCCATCTCTTCCATCCACGGCCAGATCTTCAGCCAGCGTAAATCAGTTTATCTGCATGCAGCCAGGCAGATTTATGCCAGCTGAAGATGTAGCCCCTGGTCTTGCACTTCACACTAAGAAGCTTTAAAATACAAATGAGCGTGAACCCCTTAAAATATTCCCTGCTTCTGGAACTCAGAGGAACACCTGACTTCCCAGACTGCCTCCAATCATCCCCCAGCCTGTGCTGCCTTTGGGGTAATCGATGACAGGATCCAGAGGGGTTTTATATGGATATATCTAAACCTGGTTGGGTCTTCTGGTTGGTGGGGGTTTAAATATTGAATTGCATTCCTCCACTGACACTTACTGAACCAATATTTTATTTCCAGTGGGAGGGCAGGGGCGCTGGAGGGTCTCTAAGGTCCCTCCCCACCCAAACCAGTCTGTGATTCTACAATGTGCAGAGTGAAGGGGAATGGTTTCCCTCGGGTCTGTGTCCCTGCCTGCCTCCCACTGCCTCTGGAATGTTCTGTCCATCCCATTCCACTTCTCTGCACATCACCTCCACATCACCTCCACATCACCTCCACATCACCCACCCATCACCCACCTCTCACCCCCATCTCCTCTCCCAGTGCTGCCAGGATCTGTGTAGGGTGTGTGTGCTGCTGTGCCAGGTGTCCCCTGTGCCCAGGTGTCCTGGCAGACTCTGCTCCCCCGCTCTGGGGGCAGACCCAGCCCCACACCAAGCATGGAAACCCCTGTCCATCACAGGGGTGGGCTCCACAAACCCAGCTCGTTTCAGCTCTGCAGCAAGAGGCAGCGCCAGCCTCCAAAGGCAGCGTGGCCAGGGTCGGCAAGTAGAGACAAAGGAGGTTTGCATGTGATTGAGAAAGTGACTCTCCCTGTGAGACAGGGACTGCTGTCAGACTGCCCTGACACCCCTGCTGCCCAATCCCAGAGCTACACACGGATGGAGCAAGTTGCTTCATGTTTGCTGCCCAGATACAATAAAAGCTAATTCACAGCAGAGCAGAACGTGGCTGTGCTGTTTATTGAGCGCTGCTGGCGTCTGCTGAGGGGCAGCTGCTGCACACGAGAGCTGTGGACCTGCAGTGTTTGCACTGAGCTGGGTTTGAGCAGGGTCAGACAGGTGGCACTGGTGGCACTGGTGGCACTGGTGGCACTGGCTCTGTGGCTGCAGTGAGGGGATGGCCCAGCCAAGGACATGGTTTTGCCACCTTGTGACACCAGTGACAGCAGTGACTGCAGCTCCTGAGCCACCCTGGGTGGGGACAAACACCCTGAAAGGCAGGACAGGGCCAGGCTCGCTCAGCCCTGGGTGCTCTGGTTCGGCTCTGCAGGGGCAAAGGAAGAGTTCTGTGTTTTTCTCAGGTCGGGACGGAGTGAGTCGTGGTTGGTTTTTTTCTGGGAACACCTACAATGTCTGCAAAATCACTTTTTGCCCATCCCAAGTGAAGATAAATCACTCATCTCTCGAGCAGTTAGTGCAGACTTTTCCACTGTTCATGAACTGAAGTCAACAAAAAAAATTACTCTGACTGTGAAACAGCTTTGAGTCTTGGCTGAATGAAACAGATTCCCTAAAGTAGCATCTATGTTTATATTTAACACTGGTTTCTTACACATCCAAAAATGCCCTCTCAGAACATGAAAACACAAGATAACATCAGGGAAGGCAACCAAACGCCTCCTCACTCCATCATCAGCAGAACAATGCCAGACTGGGATTCTGCAGAAAGCCCCTCTCTATCAGGTCTGCAAAAAGGCTGAATGTAAAACAAGGTCTCCCGTGGCAGGGATTTTGCTGAGAGTTAGAAATCTTCAATTTTTAAAAAGGCAGAGAAATCCAAATCAAAATTGAGCTGCCTCTCCTCCTCTTCTGTCTCATTGTAATTGTCATCATCAGAACTGGGGAGCCGAGGTGGCAGCTCAGCCAGGAGGGCTGGGAACGCTCCTGGCACCAGTGAATAATGCAGGAGAGCATCGGAGCACAGCAGCTGCCTCACGGCTCTGCCGTGGCTGGTGCTGGCAGGTGAGAACAGCCCAGCATTTGCACAGTACCTCGCAGCCCTTAATTTTCTTTTCCCCAAGGTGTGGTCAGAGTTCCTGAGGTCGGCGTTGTTCGCATGCCCCGGAGCTCGGCATCCCACACGGGGCAGGGCAGAGGGGAAAGGCTGAGGAGGAGCCAGCAGCCCCCGGGCAGCAGCTCTGACACATCCTGCTCCTGATCCACGGAGCCACAGCCAGCTTCAGCCACGTGCTTCGGGCCTTGCCAGGAGTTTTTTGTTGTCCCAGTTACCCCAGTCTGGGTCTGGTATTGCCCTGGTGCCGTTTCTAACCCATCTTTGTCTCCCCGGGAGTGGGGCAGGCTCGGAACTCGCCGCCCGTGGGATGTGTGGCAGTCACTGCCCTGGGAACCAAAATAACTCCGGGACTGCCACACTGAGACATCGCCTTAAACACTGCTCTGAACCCTCCCATGTCCTGCCTGACCAAAGCTGCACATCCCCATCTGCACAGAGCCCAGAACAGCAGGCATTTTGCAGAAGGACTGAAATGATCCATCTCTGATCTTAATGCACGGCTCTGCACAGAGAGCTGCCCTCGTCCCCACAGCAGGAAGGGGCAGAGGAGCTGTGGGGGCTCCCTGTGACACCCCAAGCCCCTCCTGAACTGCACATCCCCCAACCCTTCCCCAAGGCTTCACCTCCTCCGTGCCTGTCCAGCTGGGATGTTCCAGGTGGGATGCAGCACACGGGGCCTCTCTTTGACTGCAGCTTCAAAGGCCCCCAAAGGAGGTGATTTTGCCTTTGGAGGAGTCACTTACAGCCACAGAAACACAAATCACTGCTTGTTCCCTTCAAAGGCTCAGATTCCAGACTGTGTCAAGCAGCTGTGCACATCCCTGAACTCAGGCAGCGCTCGCTTGGCCAGAGGGACAAAGGCTCAAACTAAAAATGATTTCTCTAACGCCCATATAAAAGGCTGTGGGAGTTATTTGAACACACCCCACCAAAAGCAGGGCCCATGCACACAAATATTTGATATCCAGGGCAGAGCCCGGGCAGCCCCAGCTTTGCAGGCACCGTGAACGTGGCACCAGCTGACCCAGGCGAGGCTCCACTCCAACCTCAAGTTGTTTTCTTTGGATTCGAGCGGGCACTGCCGGGCAGGAGAGCTCAGAGAGGCACTGTCAGCCTCGAGAGCATCCCCAACAAGTCGAGGCAGCGCCGAGCGGAGCGAGGCTGAAGCGGGGAGCGTTCCCAAAGGCGTGTCCCTGGCCCCGGCTGGAATTGCCGCTCAGATAAGGCTGCGTGTTCCTTCTTGTCGGGCAGGGACGGGCTCGGGTTGCTCCCAGCCCGCGCTGAGCCGCACACAAAGGCCAGGAATGAGGTGACAAAGCCTCGCAGGAGCCCGGGGCGTGCTGGAACAGCTCCGGAGCCGGGGCTCGCAGCAAGGGCTCTGACCCGCCGGGACCGGAGCCGAGCATCCCCGACGGGATGGGCACCG
The DNA here is from genome assembly GCA_013400515.1 of Erpornis zantholeuca. Lineage (NCBI taxonomy): Eukaryota > Metazoa > Chordata > Aves > Passeriformes > Timaliidae > Erpornis > Erpornis zantholeuca. Next base: position 641,529 of record VZTN01019504.1, on the reverse strand, counting down.
CGGGCATGGGGAAAGGTCAGGGAGGGGCGGAATCTGTGTCACGGAATCACAGAGTGGTCTGGGATGGAAGGGACCTTAAATCTCATCTCATCCCAACCCCCTGCCCTGGGCAGGGACACCTCCCACTATCCCAGGTCTCTGGGCAGTAAAAACACAAAAAGAACACCGAAACAGCAAACGAACTTCTCGGTGTTTTCAGCTTCATTCATCACAAAAAAAATCACATCACGAAAAAACACATCCCCACTTCTTAGCACTATCAGGAAGTGGAATCAGGAAAGGCCAGAACAGTATGAAAAAGCCTCCAGAAGCCAAGGATACTTATCCAAAATTAAGCCCAAATTTTGCACTACTACATTTTGAAACTCAGCTTTGTCGGCACTTGCAGTGTTATGAGGAGGGAGCCAGAAGCACTGCTGGTGTTTTTGGGATCACACACACTCAGGAGCAGCGATTGCACAACCCCAGGGGCAGCAGCACTCAACACTTCACAAGAAACCGAAGTTTCCCAAAACAAGCACGGAATGACCCTGCCTTATCTAATGCTGCTTTCCTGGGGGAGGAACATTTTCCCCCAGTGCAGGGAATTTGTCACTAAAGGCTGGCAAAGCCCTCATTATGGGGGGCGCTTCCCCCCAAGCCTGTGCTGCACCAAGAAAGCAAACCCAAGTCTAGGGGTCCACAGATTCCTTGGAAAACAAGTTATCCCCTGTCCCCCCTCCTGCAGGGGTTATCAGGTTCTTTAAAGTGCCTGTGGTTGCAGAACATAACTTTTCAGCCTTGCTCTAAACTCCAGAGCAGAGGAAGGAATATTGCCCCCATATTTTCCAGCAAAGAGTTTTCTGTGTAGTTTGATTTCCCACCTCGTGCTGCATTTCCCTGTACGTTTTTGCAGTACAAATGACACAGCTCTCTGCAGACATTTATCTGTGCCTGTGACTCAGTTCTATCAGATGCCTTATGCATTCCCTCCTCAGCCCTGAACTTCTGCCATCAGTTTTTGCCTCTGGTTGGGAGCATGGGAAGCCAAGTTCCAGCCCAGGACGAGGCAAACAGGGCTCCTAAAACCCAGCTGTGCACAGAGGCAGAGACCTCCAGTGACCTGCAAGCTAAAACAATGCTAAATGTTTCTCTCAGGGCATTAAAATTTACAGAGGAATCAAAAATTTCATCTCTTCTGTTTAAAAGTTCATTCCCTGGGAGGGCAGACGCCAAGGCTTTTTTTTCTTGCTTATTTTTTTTTCCTATTGCAAACATAAAACTGAAAAATACACTCCTTAGCAATGCTCGGGTGGCTTTAGACCACATACATCAGCTTAAAAGGTTTATTTTTAAATGACTGTTGCATTAGTTTTGTCAGCAGGGTGATTCATTCTGCCTCCTCGCCGTCAAAGCCAGCTCCCAGAGCCAGAGTGTGCACAGAGAAGGTTTAATCCTGCAGAGACTGGGGACTGCAGAGTTGATTTTGCCTGATGCCTGCAGCAGGTGGGGCAGGAAGATGCATCTCTGCACAAATATCTTTGTTAATAAGGTTTAGACAGACTTTGCAGGTAAAACTCACTGGCAGCAGTGAGCTGCCCCAGCCAAACACTCTGTTAGGATTGTTGATCTCTGATCGATGCCCCTGTGGCTGGGGGAAAATGTCTTCTAAAGTTCTATTCCACAGCAGAAATTCAGGAATTGCTATAAATCTCAGTTCTTGACCTCTTGCAGACACAGAAAATGCAGGTAACCCTCCAGTAATTAAAACACAGCCACTCTGTCTGATCTTCAAAGGCAGAGCAGGCCTGGCTCCCTCCAGAGCCTTGGGATACTGCTGTACCATTAAGGTATAAATCAATCTCTAATTATTTCGTTTGAAGGTTATTTAAGCCCTTCCCCTGTGCCAGCCCCTTTGGAGAGCTTGAGCAGAGATGGGGCAGCAGCTGCTGAGTCTCCTCCTCCCCCAGAGGAGCCCTGCAGAGCTCGACCCACGGGGCAGGGGCCCTGCCCAGCCCGGGGTGCTTCCACAGGAATTCACAGCCACCATCCTCTGCCGAGGGAGGGGAAGTTGGCACAGAGGCTCCTCATTGTCTTCTGAAGGAGCTTCATCTCCAGATTTGCTCACTTGAGCAGCGCAATTGCATCCTGCCACCTGCACCAGCCCCAGGCTTGGCACTGCCTGAACGCTCTGATTTATTCACTGTTTCAGTTGTTCAAAAAAAAAAAATATATAAAAATCATTTTATCTCCGACACAAACCTGCATCACACCAGTGCTACTTGGGGAGATTCACCTGAGTGGTGAAACTGTGCCTGATTCCTGTGCTGCTGAGATGGCAACAGGAGCATTCCTGAGCAGCTACTGCCCTAAAGCCAGAGCAGCTTGCAGGCAGGGTTTCAGTGGCAGCAATCAGTAATTCTAATGATAAACCTGCAGTCCCACACAAGAGTTTGGGTGATGGTGATAAACCCCAAAGAAACCCAGGGGAACCTCAACCTCTCTCTTTTTCTCTGTTTTTCCGGAACACAAGATTTTATTACAAGCTCGCAGGCTTCATTTTGCAGCACGTGTTTGTCACTATTCCCAGCAAGGAGCCCCGTTCAGGGCAGAGAGAGGAGCAGCAGAGGGGAGGGACTGGCTGGGAAAGGCTGGAGCTCTGCTCCCACCCTGCAAACCCTGCAGGTCTCAGCCAGCGCTGCTGAGAGCAGAGGCAGGCAGAAGGAGCCTCCCCAGGATCAAACAGGGAGCTCTGGCTCCACTTCAGAAAGGACTTGGTTTGCTTGCCATGCGTGCAGGAGTGAGCAGTGCCCAGGCAGAGGGGCAGGAAGGGCTGGTTGTGCTGAGCACAGCAACCAGGGGAGCCAAAGTGAGAGCCAGGATGGGACATGGGCAATGCACACTCTGAGGCTCAGTTTAACTCCCGTGGAAGCAGCTGCTTTACAAATACATTTTTCACAATCACAAACTTTTCGGGCAAACAGTGAAAAACCCCCAAGTAATTCTTCTCCACCTGCTTGTGGACTGAATTTACAGCGGGCAGTTGCAGGAGACGTGGCCCTGAGCTTCCCTGGGCTGTGTTTGATGTCTCAAACCTCCAGGCCCAGTAAATTGATCCCATTTATGGGACAAATTTAGAGGTCAGAGCTGACAAGCCTTCAAGACCACACAGGTTTCCTCCTCAGGAGCCAAGGGCTGGAATGTGCCTCCCGGACCCTGCAGGGCAGAGCTCCATCCCCTGACACGTTTCCATCAGCAGGGCTGGGCTTTGCAGCAGCACTTTTATGATGTGCTGGCAGCTTTTGCCACTTAACGGGGACGTGTTGAAAGTTTAAAGGAAGGGGTAGTTGACATAATTGGGTATTATGGAACAACAGGACATTCTGCAGCTCCCCCTGCCCCAGCCAGCCCCTCCCTATCTCTCCTTGACAGTAGCAGCTGTAAACTTTAAAGGTATTTGTTATTTTCCAGTAGGAGATAAAACAAATAAAAGAACAGATTTGTATCTGAAAGAACAACAGCCGCGGCTTCAAACTGTGCAGAGCGAAAATTGTGGCGAGTTTGGCTCCTGCTTTCACAGAGCCCTGAGAAAATAAAAGCAGAAAATGAACAGCGATAACCTTCAGTTCTTATTTCTCACACGAAAAACACTGACTTCCCTTGCTCTAAAGGTACTGGAGGAGCCACATTTACAGACTGATGTTCAACTCCACGCTTGAAATGTGTGGGCAAAAATCAGAGATTTAAATTCCTAACTGTGGGCAGTCATGCTGGAAACTCCTGCTCAGGGCAATTCAGCACAGCCCAAATTAAAGCAGCAGATCTTGAGACCTGTGTCACTGCTAAAGCAGCCTGGATTTGGAAGATCTAAAAGACAAAAGGAAAATCAGGACTTGTCTGCAGTTCTTCCGTGGAAAAGAGCGTGGAAGAATAGGAGTAAGTTGTTAGCACTATAAAAAGAAAACAAAAGGAGCAGTAAAACTTAGTATTTTTTTTGTTATTTAGTTATTTACACCCTACTCCACTGGAAAGGCAATCCAACTGGAATATTTTCACTTGTGCAGATGAGTACAGCTAGAAGATCCAGAAGACTCTGCCTCCCAGGATATTTTTGCTAAATGCAAAGCCCGGGCACCTCGAGCTTGGCCTGCCGAGCTCTCGCACAGGAATGGGGTGGGAGGATGGGGGGAAACTGCTGCAGAGCTGTGCCCACCCTGCAGGGCAGCTCCAGGGCCTCGGGGTGGGCACCCCTCCCAAAGGAGGGCAGAGATGGAGGGGTCAAGAAAGGAAGAGGCTCCCGAGATTCGCAGTGAGTCCTGCTGTAAATGGGATTCCTTTCGCACTGGAATTAAAACTCCTGGACAGAGCATCCTTGCACCTTCCAGAGTTCTCCTACCCAAATTCTTCACAAGTTTATTTCCCCGTGGCAGATTCCTGCCACCTGCATTTGGAGTTTACAGGGATCACATCATGGTCCCTAGCTCACAACTCAAGAGCCAGCTCTCCAACACATTTCCCGTTCCTTTAGCAGCTCTGGAAAAGCAAAAGGAAATATTTCTTGTACGGAAAGGCAACTAAAAAACGGCAACAGATGGGGCAAAAAATAAAACACACTCTTTGAAAGTGTTCTCCTAGACTTTGGATCAACGTTGGGTTTATAAGCACGATGTTGGGGCGCAGGAGAGGAGCAGGCTGCAGTGCTGTGGGGCTGTCAGGGTGGTTTTGTGAGCGTGGGGAGGGCAGGGCAGGGAGGAGCCGCGAGCTCCATTGGCTGCGGGCGCAGGTGAGCGCGGGGATAAAGCAGCACCTGCGGCCGCCGGGAGGGGCTGGGGCCAGGGCTGCGCTGGGCTGGGCCCTCCCCCGGAGTGCTCCCAACACGGAAAGAAAGGAAAGAAAGAAAGAAAGAACCCCCCAGTTCCCTTACTCGCCCCCTGTGTTCTATGTGAGCCTCTCGCCTCCTTAGCCTGGTCTTGCTGTTTGGGCTCGAAGCTGAGCCGCGGGATGGGATTGGGAGCTGTGCGCCAGAGCCAGGTGAGTGAGTGAGTGAGTGAGGGGCTGGGAACATCTGGGGCAGGGTCGTGCCTGGGAGCCACCTCTGTGGAGATGGGGGTTGGATCTGGGGAGTGGAGACGCAGGATGCTCTAACGAGGTGTCCTAATTAATGCCGATCCCTACAAGCACCAACGCATCTGCCCTGGGCCGTGTGGAAGCTGAGCTTCTAAAAGGGAAAATGAGAACTTCTTAAACAGTTCCTGGGGATGTTTTAAGTCATAAGTAATAGCAAAGTTACTGAAAGCAGCAGTTGATTGGGAGAGATATCCCAAAGCACCAAGGATGTGGAGGTTGGTTTAAGAACAGTCTCATTCAATCAGAACCTTGCAGTCGCTCTGCACTTGCACTGGTGCAACAAACACCAGATCTGAGCTGCTGTCCAGGCCACCATTTGTAAAGATTTAACTTAATTTTCATCAGTTGATTCTTCTCTTGATTTTCTCTGTGGATCACTCAAAATTGTTACCTATCCAGTGATATCCGAAGAAGGAAAATATTTTAGGAACAGTCCCATTTGTTTATTTTCTTATGGAGACAATTTTAACTTGCTTTGGTTTGAGCTTGCCCAGGTCTCTGAGGTCCCAAAGTCATTGTGATGTGGTTTTATGAGATGCTGAAGCTTAGTTTGGGTGAGCTCCCTCCTGATCTCTGGGATCAGAGGGACCAGGGGGCTCAGGCTGCATTTTCCTCTTTCTGTGGATGTCTTGTTTGTGTTGGTTGTTGTTTATCACGAAAAGTGTCCAAAGGTCTTCTCTCACTTTTCCAAGAGAGAATCAGGAGCTTTGGCTTCAGCTGCTGCTGAACAATCAGGTTCCTCTCCACATGCAATGCACAGGGGTAGAGCCAATTTCAAATGTAGCTGATTATTAAGGGGGAAAATTTCCTCAAAACCAAGAGAAATTTCCCTTTTGAAAGAAACAGCAGCCAGTTGCAATAAAAACATTTGGAAAAGTGTGAGTGTAATGCCTGAGAAAGGCAGGAAAAACCAGAAACCACTGAAATGAGCAGCAGAATGTGCCTTGAGCAGGACCAGCCCAAGGTTCTTGTTGGACACAACAGCTGGATCAGAACAGCTGGGGAAGTGCTGGAAGTCACAGTGTCAGAGCTGAGCCTGCGTTTCAGGGACAGGAATTGTGTTTCTGTCCAGCATGGGGAGTTCCTGGCACTGAATTTGCAGGGCTTGCAGTCCCTGGGGTTTGTGCAAAGCCCTTTCAGTGCAGCCTCAGAGCATCTGCCTTGACCACCCCGCAGACAAAGGAACAGAGAAATGTTTGCTCACTTTAAAGTTCAGGGAAGTGCAGCACAATTTGATCTGACCTTTAGTTAAAGGTTTGCCCCTTCTGAGGATGCAGCAGACCTTTGCTGCTGTCCAGGGGGAGCTGCAGCCCGACCCTCAGCACTTCTCCCACGCAAAAAGCAAAAATCAAGGGGAATCTCATGGAAACTTGAAAAACCCCACTCCCTACAGCTCAAACTGGTTGTTGGGAGTTGAGGGGAGCTGTCCCTGGAGCCCGTATTTCAGGTTTTTATTACCGTTGGTTTAATGTGAGATTTCGCTGATAAGCACCTTGATTTCAAGGTCTGAGCTGCTCCCGAGGGGAGCTGGAGCCGAACCCAGCCTGCAGCTGCCCGTGCTGGGCTCGGTGCTCCCCGGCAGGAAGGGGTTAATGGCCGGGAGCCGTGCGTGAGGCACTCGGGGCTGAGCCCGTCCTAACTTGCCGCATGAAAGGCATCTCAAAGAAGCCAGGATTGCACAGAGGAATTTCAGTTGCTGGGCTCCTGCCTAGGCCAGCCTTTCCCAGGGCTTACCCAGAAGCTTTTAACAAGTCCTGACAAAGCCGAGGGAGAGGCTTGGAGGCAGCAGCAGGTTTGGATTTAAAAGTGGGGGAGAGAGAGAAACACCCTGAACTATTTGTTCTGTTAAATCCTCCATCAGCACCTCCGCTCTGCGAGTTTGTGGGTTGGGTTTTCGGTTGGTTTTCGGGGTTTTTAAATTTTATGTAAGTGCAGGCAAACATTTCAGTTCACCTTCGAGGCAAGTTTTGCACCTTCACCTCTCTTTTCCCAAGCTGGAAAGTGTACGCAAATTAAAACTTGAAATCTAAAGTTATCCAAGTGCGTGGTAGACTTGCCCAAAGTCAGAACCAGACCCTCCCAAAAGTTTTCCCAGGCATTAAGGAGGAAGGAGTTGGGACCTTAATTGGGCAAAGGCACCCAAACTGGAAACAACATTTGCAATTCCCTGCTGGGATGTGGTGAATTTTCATTTCATTCATGGGATTTGTGTGTTTCGAGGCAGACTTGTTTTATTGCTTTCAGTTACTTAGAAGAGAAGCAACATGCAATGCTAAGGATATGCATTATGCTCTGATGTATTAATTTTATAGATAAAACCAGGACGTATCTAAAAAGTACAATATTTAAACCTAGAATCAGATTCCTTTGCAGGAATCTCAGAAATGCCTTTACTGCACAGATGTAGGGATGGCTTGGATTCTGAAGGCGTGATATGCCTAACAGTCTTAATTTTCATTATTTTTGTCTTTCACAGATTGGAAGCTCTCAGGAAGAGACTGAACACCTTTTAGAGGGTTTTTAACGATTTAGATCTTCACGGTGCCACAGGGCAAGCCCAGGATATCCACGATATCCATGATCCACGTCACAGAAGGGACGAGCAGGGGCAGCCTGGCAGTGCCACGCTGGGCCAGGGGATGAGGTCCCTGCTCTGCCCGGGCTTCACGAGGCACCCGAAGGGAGCAAACCCCCATTCCCACATCCTGGGGCCGGGACTAAACGGGAATACTCCTCCCCTATCTCGGCTAAAGGGAAGCAGTGCCTTAACACACCCCCAGTGTGGCCAGAGGTCTTTAAAAAGGACCAGCACTTTGAGGAAAATCGCCTCCAGGCATTCCTTGGGTTTTGTAAATTCAGGGTTTAAGGCCGTGGCCATTATCTGGTCGCACCTCCCTTGTAAAAGCCATAAAAGACAAAAAAAACGCCTCGAGCATTTACTTTGCAGAAGCTCCTGGTGGCTTACGGAGGGAGAGCTGCCCCATCCCTGGTTCAGCTGCTCCCAGGTTAACAGGACTAAGGGTCCCAAGTCGCTGCTTGGTTCCAGGCTAGAATTACAGAGGGGAAAAACACAGATATTGGTGGGGGGAGGAGGAAAACGCCGATTTCAGCCCAGAGAATCCCCGCAGGCACCGAGTCCACACCTCCCACACACAGACACCGCAGGTGACCCAGCCGGGCGTCCCCAAGGGCACCTCGGCACCCCAAACCCTGCCCGCGCTCTCCCGGGGGACGTGAGGACCATCCATGGGTTCTGTTGTCCTTCATTCCACCGGAGTCTGTCTCGTAGCTAACCAGATTTCAGTGGAGTGAAGCACAAGAGACATGGAGCTGAACCGGCACCGAGGAGCTGCCAGGGCTGGGGAAGCGCACGGAGCCTGGGACACGCCGGGCACAGCCCACGCTGCTGGGAACGGGACAGGAGCAGCACCAGGAGCTCTTTAATAACCTGAATCTTTCCTGAAAATCCCCAGTAAGAACCCTCTGTGAGCGTGTGCTTCCTTTCTGCATAATGTGTAAAGATTAAAAGTCTACAAAGACCACAAGCTGCTTTCTGGAAGGTTTAAATACCTTATTAGCAGGAAATTAAACCCCAAAGTGGATAAATGAGCTCTGTAACCTCATCCCTTTCAGTCATCTTCCCTCCAGGATGGGACAGCCAGGGAAGAAACCAGAAAATAACCTCGTTTCAGGGCACTTGCACCACTGCATTCCCTCAAAAATCTCTCCCTAAAGAATCCCCACTCGTGCCTGCTTCCCTCCAACTCTCCTGCCACACCACCTTCAGAACCTGGAAAAACTCCATCAATATTTTAGATCCATTTATTTTGTAATAAAATTAATGTAAATAAGATGGAAGTTGAGGGAGAACTCAGATTTTTCAGGCTGAGCACAGGATAGATCTTTCAAGGTGTCAGTAAATTCCTTGAAGGTTAATGCAGTTAAACATATTTGATGCATAAATGTGTCACATCTAACACTAATCACTCACCAGTTGTAATTGCCTTTTCAAAGTCCTTTCCTCTCTGAGACAAATGCCAAAAAAAAAGAGATCTGGCAAATTTAAAACAAAAAAACAAATAATGCCTTCCTCCCATCAGGATGTATTATTCGCCCTGATAGATTTAGTACCAGATTTCAAGAATTTATTGTCCTGTATTATTTCTCAGCCTCCTGCCTAATCCTTCTTTCCCCCTGCCCCTTCCTCTGACTGATTTGAAAAGCATTCAGGACCCACTTGCTGTTGGTTTTCCCTGCAAACACAGAGCACAGCCACCAGCTCCCAGCTCTCCCACTCAGCAGTGTCACAGCTCCTGCTCTTTATTTCCAGCCCCATTCCTGGAAATAAAGCACAGCCCCTGTGTTGAATACCCCACAAAACCAGGTTTCCCTGCTCAGAGTTGAGGTTACACTCGAGTTCAAACCAAATCATTCCAGCTGCAGATCTGCAAATGGGACTCTGCCCACCTCTGGTTCAACTTCCTCTACTTTCTTATCCATCTAATGCTCCATACCTTGAAATTCGTCACCACCAAAGCCAGCTCTTGGTGGCTTTTCACAGAATGGTTTGGTTTGGAAGGGATCTTAAAGGTTGTCCCATTCCAGCACCTTCCACCATCCCAGGCTGCTCAGAGCCCTGTCCAACCAGGTCCCTAACACCTCCTTTTCCTGAAGGGCTTTCCCTCAGAACATCTGAGAGCTCAGCAAGACATTCTTTGGAGTTCTGGTGATGCTGGACAAGAGGGCTGGGCAGAAATTGCAGTTTTTTCCTTTGTTATCCTTTTAGCCAAACCAGGAGTCCCAGAGCACCAGGGCGAGTCTCGCATGCCCAGCACAAGTGGATGAAAAATGCACAGCATTGTGTATTTACCACCTCAAGGTAATGAAACCAGGGGTCCTACCTTGCCCCAGGTCCAGAGGGCAGAATTCTGTGCTGGAACCTGCTCCTGCTGAAGATCCACCGCAGCAAAAATTTGCCTTCCCACCCTTCCTTCCTCCCCTCCCTGCCCGGCTCCAGCTGCCCAGCCTTCCTCTGCAGGGCACGAGAGGCCTGTGGATGGAGACACAAATAAAGCTGGGTATTAATGACACGCTGGGGAATGTTTACAGGCATACATTACTCATCCATTTGTTCTTTTTTCCCCGTATGAAGGACATTTTGGGGAACAGCTTTCCATACATTAAAGCAGGCACATAACGAGACAGCAGACAAACTGCCAGAGCTGTGCAGTGCCGTGGACAAGGCTCTGTCAGCACGGGCTGAGCTAGCAGAGCTCCCTTCAGAGCTGACAGGAGCTGTGTAAATGCAAGCTCGTTATCAAAGGAACCACGGCTTGTTGCTCACACTGATGTAGCACCGGAGACAAGAAAAAGCCTCCAGTTACTCTTTGGAGTAATATCTGCAGTCTAGAGACTGAATATTCCCAAGCCTTAGGGAGCAGCTGATGATACAGATCTGGCAATTGAGACAGGAGAAGGCTCCTCTCGGGAGAAAGGAGTGAGATGAGAGCATAGCAAGCAGCAAGTGCCAGCAGGGTCTGCTCCAGCAGCCAGGAGCTTCTGGGGCACTTCAGCCCCACTGCCCTCTCCTGCTGTTGTCTGTGGACACCAGACCCTGAATGGTTTCTGTCACTGCAGCTCGGTGAGGGGAACACTGGAGATGCCAGGGACAGGGGTGGATGTGAGGAACATCTGTGTGCAAGTCCCTGGCTCTGCTGAGGTGCATGAAAGCCTTCGGGCATGGGGAGCCCTGGTATATTGGAGGGGGAAAAATCACAAATAACTCCCCAGGCAGGGCAGGTTCACTTCAGTGAACACTCCAGGTTTGCTCATGGGGCAGCACAAAAGCAGTGAGTGCTCACCCACTGCAGCCTCCCTGTCAAAAACTGAGCTCTGGGGAGCTGAAGGGTCCCTGAAACGGCACAAAGCCAGGCAGGCTCATTGCAGCGAAACACTTGTCCTTCCTGAACACTTCCCAAAGGAAACCAGGTGAGGAATTACACTGCTAAGCCCAGGGAGACACACTGCTGGGAAAGCCATGAGTCTTCACCTTTTTTAATGGTTCCATTTCAGAGTTGTCCCTAAATGTCTCACTTAAAGGCAGATTTTATTCAGGAGACAGCCAGGCCTCAAACACCACTTCAATGTAAACCTTCCAGCCCTTTGAGTTGCTTCAGATAAACGCTGCCTCGCCTGCCTGGTGTTAACTTTGCCGAGCTCAGAAGCAGAGGGGAGGTTTGGATGAGAGGCCCTTTAGAAACCCTTTACAAATGTAGATTTGATTGACTGACTGATTGAATTTAATTGCAGACATTCTCTTAATTGTACACTTAATTACTGACACTGTGTCAAAAGATTTCTGATGCAGCACCTGGAGGACAACCTTGCGAGTGCCAGTCGGAGCCAGCTGCACAAGACATCGGGGAGGTGCTGTGCTTTGCCACAGCTTGGAAGGGGGGGAAAAAATCATAATATTTTAATAATATACAATTAGGGATCCGCCCACCCTCAAACACGCGTGTGCACATGCACACAATCCCAGATCTGCTGGCGGGGAGGGCAGCAGCGCACGGGGGGAAGAGAAAAGGAACCGAGGGTGGTAATTATGGCCCCTGTGGCAGTGCCACCCCTCCATGGTCCCTGCAGCATCCCCAGGGAGGGACCGAGGGCACTGCGCCCTGGGATGGCATCTGCCACAGCTGCCAGCTCCGGGAACTCTGCCTCTGGATGGGAGCAGCGCAAAGAGAACCAAACCCCGCGGGGCTGGTGTGGAGGTGACACCAAAACAGTTCCAGGGGGGTTGGAGGTGACACCCTGACAGTTCCAGTGGGGTTGGAGGTGACACCCCAACAGTTCCCAGCAGGGTTGGTGTGGAGGTGACACCCCAATAGTTCCAGGGGGGCTGGTGTGGAGGTGACACCCCGACAGTTCCACCAGGATTGGTGTGGAGGTGACACCCCAACAGTTCCAGCAGGGTTGGTGTGGAGGTGACACCCTGACAGTTCCAGAAGGATTGGTGTGGAGGTGACACCCTGACAGTTCCAGTGGGGTTGGAGGTGACACCCTGACAGTTCCAGAAGGATTGGGGTGGAGGTGACACCCCAACAGTTTCCAGCAGGGTTGGTGTGGAGGTGACACCCTGACAGTCCCAGTGGGGTTGGTGTGGAGGTGACACCCTGACAGTTCCAGTGGGGTTGGTGTGGAGGTGACACCCTGACAGTTCCAGGGGGGTTGGTGTGGAGGTGACACCCTGACAGTTCCAGCGGGGCTAGTGTGGAGGTGACACCCTGACAGTTCCAGTGGGGTTGGTGTGGAGGTGACACCCCAACAGTTCCAGCAGGGTTGGTGTGGAGGTGACACCCCAACAGTTCCAGTGGGGCTGGTGTGGAGGTGACACCCTGACAGTTCCAATGGAGTCACCGCAGGTCCCCCTGCGAGAGCAGGAAGAGATAACAGTGATCTCTGCCTGTGATAACAACTGTCCGCAGGAACTTTGGGTGTGCTGTTCTCGCACTTCTCAACAGCAAAATGAACATTTCGGTGGATGCAGAAACCCAAAATCAGAGCACACCACAACTCTGCAGACAGACAAGCGGCAGAGAAGGCTGGAATTGTTTTACACCCACAGAACTGCAATTTGCTCAAAACACCTGGAGCCTCGTTAATTTACCTGTGACATGTTGCTATACTTAATTGCCTTTGACAATTAGTAACATTTCAACACCTCCTTTAATGGCCCAATTATGAGAACACTTGTCTTCCTGCAGCAGATAGAGGAAAATAGATGGGTGAATCTCCAATGCAAAACTCCTCTGCAGGTATTTTAATGAAGAGCTCAGAACACATCCCCCGGGGAGGCCGCGGTGATGGTGTTTGGTGACAGAGGAGCTGTGTTTGCCCAGCCCTGGCCCCCCTGGCACGGAGCTGCTCCATCAGCAGCGCCGCAGAGTTCATGGCAGGGAAAGCGCTGAGCGCTCCCCTCCCTCCGCACCCCGCGCTCGGGGTTTCATCGGTTCCTTCTCTCTGCTGGCAAAGGGCATCTCTGGAAACCAAATCCCACCTCCAGACTGGGACAGCTGGGAGCACAGAACCTCTTCCGAGCACACACACACACACACAGGTCCTGCCTGTCCAGTGAAATCTCTGCAAGAAGGAAACTTTACAGAACTGCTTGGTTAAATGAGCGCAGTCTGTGGCCATTCTCCGTCAGAGACGAGCAGGGAGCTCCTTCCCACGCTCGAGGCTGGGCACAAGTGCTGATTTAACAGCTCCTCTGAGCACAGGGACTGCGGGAACCTTGCTGGTGCTGCTCGCAATTTGAACAATCCCTGCTGATACACAGGCAGAACTCACCAGCACAACAATTCTCCTTCTGCCCTTTAACAGCAGCTCTTAAATTACTTGGATCAGGACATAATCTTTTGCTGACCACTCTGTTCTCTCACTGGAGCTGCGTAAACCAGGAGTGAGTCTGAGGAAAGCTCCCCAGCCTCAAAGCTGCCCCAAAGTGGCTCCTCCAAAAGAGCAGGTGGAGTCTCAACGCTGGATGGAGTTTATGAATAAAACAACGTTTTATTAAACCACTATTGCGTTTTGATTGAACAGCGTTTGGACTGCAGAGGAGCAGACACATTCCTGAAAGTAATTGGTTTTCCACATCTGCTTTCCTTTCTAATTGGACTAATTACTTCAGTGTAGGATCATGTTCACTACTCTCCAGAAAGCAAGAAACCCTGATTTACAGTGAGAAGAGCAGCAATTAGAGAGAATTAATTCATACGGCAACATCTAAATAAATCATATTATGAGAAGACAGCAATGTAATTATTGTGACTGGTGACTCCCTGGTGGAGAAACATCATCCTTAAGCCAAAATCAAGCAGCTCAGTCCTCCAAGGAATCCAGCACACTCCTCCAATTTCACAGAGCATGTAGTACCGATTTTATTTTTAAGACCTAATTGAGGTGCATTGTCAAAACCAATAGGTTCTAACACTCCTCAGGCAGCTGAGGAAAAACAATCACATCCTTGACAACTCCATGTTTGCCCTCAGAATCCAATGTGTGTTCAACAGCCATGGATAACAGATGCCAGCAGCAGCTCCCCATCAGAGGTGCGGGGATTTAATGGGTGTGGGATGCTCCCTCCGGGATGAGCCAGGCTTTGCTTCCTCCCCAGCCCCATCCCGGGCTGGTTAAAGGGTTTAGTGAGGAGAACAAGCCGAACCACGAGGTCTACGTGGATAAATTACCTCCCTATTCATCCCTGAGCAGTCTGGAGCTGCCCTCGGGATGGGGATGAGACTTTTCTCTGCTCCTCTGGGAAGTGGTGAAAGCGCCTGAGAGAGCTCCCTTCATCTGCTCGTCATTAACTCCATCCTTAATGCCACTCTCAGGTTATTAGTGACGCTAATGACTCATTAATGACACGTCTCTGCCCTTAATGGCATTCTCAAGAACTTCGGTGCTCCTCTCCCTCGCTAAGGAAAATGCTGCCTTCTTCTGTTGTACTCCCAGGAAAAAATCCACAATGCCTTTTGTTGGTGGGGAGGAAAGGGATAATCCCCACATCTAAAGCAGACAGCACTGAACATCTGTGCCACAATTCCATGGTTTACATGGAGCAACTCCCAAGTTTCTCTGTGGCTTTACCACGCCAGGAGAGGCAGAATGACCCCGTGCTCCTCCTCAGTGCACAAATTCCTCACTCTGGCTCTTCTGCTCTCAGGAGGTGTCTCTGTGACTCATGCTCCTGGGGTCTCATGCTGTCACACAGGATGGCCACCAGCACCACAGGAATTAGCATCAGGAGATGTTAGATTGGTGTCCACACTGACAAATCCTCACATGGCAGAGCCTCGCTTCCCATCCCAACACAAACTCCAGGAATTTGGGTGGTAAATTGTCACTTTGGACAGGTGCAGGCAGATCCATCCCCATTTGCCATTCTGGGGCCACAGCAGATGAACACAACACCCCTTTGGCACCCAGACCGGCAGGGAAAGGTGTTTGACACTGAGCCTGGGGGAAAGCAAAGCCTGGGCCTTGGGGGTTTGAGCAGATTTAGGAGCCTCAGCTCTCTCTGTTATTATTTACTGCAATTCAAATCTCTCCTGCTCCTTCTGAGAGGTTTTCATAGCTGCTTTTAAATCTCAAAACGCTTCCAAAAAAAAAAAAATCAAATAAAAATGAAGAATTCCCTCTGAACTGAGAGTTTATCCTGACTCTCTCAATTTGCATAGAGAAGGTGAGAATCCCTGGGGGTGGATTCCCTTCATCCCACACCTGGGGCCGTGTTTGTGCAGAAAACACATAAAAGGGGGAAATGCTGCACAAAGGGGGTAAGTGCTGCCCCCGGTCTGTGCTCACTCTGTGACAGCCACTGCTGGCAGAAATTTGGGGTTCAGGGTCACAAGGAACTTCTCAGCTCAGCTCTGAGCCCACCTGTGCAAACACCTCCAGCACAGCAACACAAATCTCACCTATTTCACTTCCTGGCTCCATTTCTATGTGAATATTTGTTACCTTAACCAGGCAGGCCTGGAAACAGAATAATGGGGGAATGGATCTAATTACTCTGGAAACATGGAAGAGATTTTTAATTGATTTTAGCCCTGTGTATCCCTGACAAAAATACAGATGCAGAATGGGCAGAGGTCCTAAAAGAAAATTAAGGCCACAGGAAGCACAAGCTCATTAAAAAAAAGGAAAAAGAAGTACAATAATAAATATACCCAAGTATCACAACAGTGTAAGAACTATTTTGAAGGTAAGTGGAACAGCTAATAATTCACAGCCATTATTCTTTTATCATTGTTCAGCTGAAGGTTGAGAAGATTTTAAAACTGCAATTATGAACAATAGATTTGCATTGAAATCAGCTCCTCTGCTGCATTTCTCCCTCCTCTCCCCTCCTCCTCCTCCTAAATAAAGAGGTGGAAGCAACAAAGAAAGCAATATCCTGAATGCAAGAGAGAGAAGGAGGTTTTTAAGGAATAGCCACATAGTCAGATGCTCCAAAAAAGGAAGAAAAGTAGAGCCTGGCTCCTTGGGCTTTTCTTAAAAGTCAAACCAGTCAGGTTGGGTTCTTTGTTGCACTCAGGCACACTGACAGATCCTTGCCCCCTTTTACAGCCATCCTGGGGCCACGGTACAGCTTCCACTCCTCAGCCCCTCTGAGCTCCCCAGGAAGGGGAAACATCTCAGCGCTGGGAGAGGCACAGAGGAGAACACTCGGATCCCGGAGAGGAGGCTGCAAACCCAGGCTGGCTCAGCACAGGAGCAGGCAGGGAGAGGTTTTCCTCTGGAAAACCCTTTGGAGAGAGGCAGCACCTTCCCTCCACCTCCCCAGCCTCCACCAGCAACAGCTCTCCCGACAATTCACCCCCTTCAGCAACTTCAGAAATTCAGGATCACTTTTCTGGTAGAACACTGCCCGCCTTGGGTTGGTTTTTCATTTCTGGTGCCTCCTTCCCCCGAGTCTCCTAATGACCGTGGATTAATGAACAATTACAAGGCTTCATTCTCACTGCCATGTAATTCCAAGAAAGGAAGAGCATCTTTCTGGAACATTATGCTTGAAAAACAAAGGAGAGCTTTGACTGTCAAGCCACTGATGTTCCCTCTTCACTTAAAAGCTTTCCAATTTACTTACAAATTATAGTGTTTTTAATGCAAATTAAGCACTAGAGAACATTCTTTCCTTCCCCCAGATTAGCAAGAACCAAATTGACCAAGAAAGCCAAACATGGAATCTGGACTCAATGAATATTTAAAATAATGAGGCTGTTAAATTATTCTGATTGGTGAAGGATGATGTTATTAAACGCCTGTGAGCTGATGGCAGGGTTGGAGCACATGGCTCTGCTTTGTGAACGCTGAGGAAGTGTTTCCGGATACTTCGCGTTCTGGTGGTTTCTGTGGAGTGAACTCGGGGGCTGAAATGAGCTACACACGCTCAGGACCTCCGGGGAATCTCCTGGTTCAGGAGCAAACGCCAGGATGGGAAGGAGGAGAGGTGGGAGTGAGCACACCCTGCCTCTACTGCACAGAAAGGGAGGAGCAGCACTCCAGGGGTTTGGGGAAAAAACTCCAAAAACTCGGAGTTCACTCAGTTCTGCTTTTGCTCCAACATCCCTCAGTTTCAGGGACCTTTAGGTTTGTGCTCTCACTGCCCACAGGAAACAAGGAGAGGGATTCTTCGACAGGACAAGGCGTGGTGGGTTCAACCTGAAACAGGCAAAGTTTGGATGGGATATTAGGAGGAAATTCCTCCCTGGGAGGGCGGGCAGGCCCTGGATCCCTGGAGCAGCCTGGGACCGTGGGAGGTGTCGCTGCCATGGCGGGGGTGGGATGAAAGGATCTTTACTATCCCTTCCAAGCCAGGCTTTTCTGGGATTCTGGGACACACCTGAGGGCTCTGAGATAATCAGGGTGCTTTGCACAGGGCTCAGCTGAAGCTCCTTACACCGCACCCTCCCCACCTGCACCGCCCCGGGCGCTTCTGGCACCAAATTCCGCTAAATTCTGCGCTCCAGGTGCTCCCTCCGGGCTCATCACGAGGTCACGAGGGTGAAACCAGATCCCGTCCCCATGGCAACCCAAGCACACTCATTAACACCTCATTAACCCCGCCCGCTCCCCAAGGTCACCTGCCCCGCCCTGAGCCTATTTTTGGCGCTAATTAGAGATTGTGGCTCGCAGGTGGATGGGCAGAGGCTAACGAACACACCTGGCCCTTGATCTCTTGTCCCTGGACACCCCCGGTGCCCCCGGCTCTGGGCACAGACCCTGCCCTTTGATGAGCCCGGGGGAAATCTGCTCTTCCTGGGCTTTTCCACCTGGATCCCCACGCTCCTGGTTCCCGCGCTGTGTCCGTGCGCCCTTGGCATCCCCAGGGCATCCTGCTCCCTCCAGGACAACCCTGCTGCTCTCAGTGCCCCCCAAGCCAGGGCTGCCGCAGCCCACCCAGCGCTGCCCCAGCCACGAACCTGCTCCCGCAGTTCCCACCGAGCTTTCCCAGGGGCTGGCAAATTCCCCCTCAGGAAAAAAAAAAAATAATTCAAGCTCCTACCTACATGAGCTACTGAAGGAAAAGACACAAAACCCACAAAAGCCAACTAAGCAAACAAAAAGGAGATAAAAGCAGCTTGCTTTAAGGCAGCAGCTTTTCTGAAAGCCCGCAGTAAATCTTTAAGATTATCAATAATGAACACATTCAATGTCTTTTTTCGTCTTCTTTTAAATCACTTCTTGCAGTGGAAAGAAATCAGTCCGGGGGGTTGTTCCTATGTGAGCTGCATTTATTATCAAGGGATTGAGAGTGCTGGAGATGGAAAGAGGGAAAATAAGCCTCGACAGG
The DNA here is from genome assembly GCA_013400515.1 of Erpornis zantholeuca. NCBI lineage: Eukaryota > Metazoa > Chordata > Aves > Passeriformes > Timaliidae > Erpornis > Erpornis zantholeuca. The sequence continues at coordinate 623,063 of VZTN01019504.1, read as the reverse complement.
GCTTTGGGAAAAAAAGCTCAGCGCCACTTTATAGTCCTTCCTCCACCTCTTTGTCACAGCACCACGTAATGAGCCCTGGAATTCATCTCAGCTCTAATGACACTCACAGTGGTGGATGTTTCTCCCAAATTTAGTCAAGTGACAACACGGAGTCTTTAATATGCAAAGGAGGCCTTTGTGTAACTCCCCAGAACTTTGGTGTCTTGTCAAGCCCTACAGGAATTCCGGGGGAAACAAATTGCGCTAATCGCGGGAGCGGCACGGGAGAGGCACGGGAGAGGCACGGGAGAGGCACGGGAGAGGCTGTCACGGCAGCGCGGGGATGCTCCACTCCTCCCGGGATGTGTCTGGGTGCTCTGCTCATCCCAACATCCCTCTGGGTGCTCTGCTCATCCCAACATCCCTCAGGATGCTCTGCTCATCCCAGGATGCCTCAGGATGCTCTGCTCATCCCGGGATCCCTCAGGATGCTCTGCTCATCCTGGGATCCCTCTGGGTGCTCCACTCATCCCAGGATCCCTCTGGGTGCTCTGCTCATCCCAGGATCCCTCAGGATGCTCCACTCATCCCGGGATCCCTCAGGATGCTCTGCTCATCCCAGGATCCCTCTGGGTGCTCTGTTCATCCCAGGATCCCTCAGGATGCTCTGCTCATCCCAGGATTCCTCAGAAGCCCCTCCAGGCCCGGACCCCTGGAGCTCTCCCTGCTCCTGGCTGGCATTTCCCAGGCAGGATGGGACCCACGGCTCTGGGGGAGCTTGGCACCCCCAAACCTCCCTGGTCCAGAGAGCTTGGGCCTCAGAGAGCTGGAATGGGCTTTGCACTCCCAGCGTTGAAAGGAAAAAAAACAGATTTAGACACTTCCGTGGGGTCTCCTTTGGGATTTGTTGCTGGTTGCTTTGGTTTTGGGTTGGGTTTTTTTTTTCCTTTGGAAGGAGTTTTTGGTTAAATGGGATGGAAATAAACCAACACTCTTCTCCTCGCCCAAATCATTACTTTAGAAAATCCTTCTGGCCCAAGGCATTAAATTAAAAAGAATGTGTCATTTCCTCCTGATAATTTTTAATTGATCACATCCACCACGGAGGTGGAGCTTGGCTAGAAAGGTTCTGCACCAAACAGCTCCTATTTGTCTGTGATTTCCCTGGGGCATCTTTTAAACCATTAAAATTTACAAACAACTTCATTTCTTATTAACACAGTTCCTTAATTGCTTCCATGGGAAAAGAGTCAAGTTATTTGCATCTTCTTTTCTTGGGGCTCCAGGGCTTTAGAGCAAACATTTCAGGATAAGCTTTGAAATGAAGCAGTTCTGCTCCAGACCCAGGCCAGGCTCCTCTCCAGGCTGCTCAGACACCTGCACATCCCACGAGGCTGTTTGAAACCTCTTGGACAAATAAAGGGATGGTTTTGGGGCAGGTTTTTGGATAACCCACTATTGGCAGCTCACACCAAGCCTCCTTCTTGTCCTCTACTCCTGGCAGAAGCTCCCAGGGAGGGCAGCACCATCCCACTGAGCACCCAGAGACATCTGACATCTCCTGCCTGTGTGGATGCACACACCCAGCCTGGATTGCTGCAGCACATCCCCGAGAGCTCCCAGCCAAGGACATTCCCATTGCCCCCGAGCCCCTCATCAGCTCAGTGTGTTCATCAGAGCTCCCAGCTCGGGGCTGCAGCCCCTGCGTTCATCACCAGTGTGGGATGAAGGCGTTCCTCAGGCTCAGAGAATTCCTCACTAAACACCATCAGCCTCTGCCCCGAGCGTTCTCCCTGCGAGGAGCCCATGGCAGATCCCTCAGGCAGCTCCTGCAGGCTCAGGGGCAGGGGTGAGGTGCTCCAGACAGAGCCTCCAGCCAGGCCATCAGAGCAACTTTAGCATTGTTGGTCTGCCAGAGGCTCCCTCAAAGCCCAAGAGCTCCTGCAGCTCTCCCACAGGGCAGCTTGGACAGGGCTTGGACAACCTGGGACAGCGGAAGGTGTTCCTGACCCATGCACCCATGGGGAGAACGAGGTGAGTGTTGAGGTCTCTTCCAGCCCAAGCCATTCTGGTTGATGATGATTCCATGATGAATTCCCGATTCCCCGCTGGCAGTGCGAGCCCCGGTGCTGCATTCCGGGGCGCTCCCGTTTCCATGGAGCGCTGCTCCAGCAGCATCCACGGCTGTGAGTGGGAGCACATTCCCAGGAAGCACCCACATGTGAGATGGAAATCCCAGCTCCTCCCACGCTTCCCGAGGAGCCTGGGCTCCGCTCGGCTCTGCCTGAGCACGGAGAGCACTCCCGGGCAAACGCTTCCAGCAAATGGCACCGAGTTTGCCACAAGCTGATACTTTCCACAAATTCACTTTACATTTAAAGCCTGAAATATAAATCCCAGAGCTATATTGAAACTGGATCTCGTCTGTTGCTTGGCTTTAAATATCGCTGGGAAATAGGAAGGGATCCTTTCAGTTAATGCTAATTATTATTCAGTCTATCATTAACAGCAACTGCACTTTGATAGACGGGTGGAGAAGCTTTGGTCTGCACGGATGAGTCCCTGACGAGTTGCCAAACTTTTCTTACTCCTGATAATTAGCTCCTGTTCCTCCATCAGCTGCTCCAGCACCAAGTGCTGGGGGCTGCTCATGCCTGGGGGTCTGGTTCTGGGACAGGAGGGATCTGAGCAGGCTCCCCAAAGATCGGCGTGGGCAGGGACAGCCTGCACCAGGACAGAGGGAAAGAAGGGGGGAAAAAAAATAAAAAAATGTTGCTTCCATGATCTGAACTGATTTTAACAAAACTGCCTTTGCAGAACCCGAGCTGCTCATCCTCTCTCCAGCGTCTTTAACAACACAAATGCAATGCCCTGACTTGCAATGGCAGCTTTTAGGTTCCCTGCTGGTAACCATGGAATGGCTTCAGGTGCGTTTTAAAACTTCTGACACATCCATCAGGGGATGACAAAGAGAGCTGGGGCACAGAGAACCCATTAGAGGAGCTTTGCTCAAAATTCCTGGCAGTTGAGTCATACTTTTGTAAAATAAAGGCTCCGTCGATGTCTCCTCGGGGCATAAGAAGTGTTTATAAAATACCCATTACACACAGGGATTATGAGCAATTTGGAGATTTATTTTCATTCGTGAAACTGATCAAAATCTCCGAAAATTTCAAACATTAATTCCTCCAGACGTCAGTTCGGCAATTCCTTTGTTCTAAGGGACAATGGTGAACAATGTTCCAGTGACCTCCAGTGGGGACCGCGGAAAATACAGCGCGGGGCTGCTGCTGCTCCACCCCGCGCAGGACAGGCTGGGACCCTCCCGATCCCGGAGGGACAAACAGAACGAGGGCTCCAAGAAAACCTCCTTTGTTTTGGATTTAAACAGCTCAGAACCACCCCCATCCCTCTGATACAGAAACTCGGGTGGAAACCTTCCCTGTTTGGAACAGGGCCTTGGGCAAAGCTGCCTGAGCCCAAGCAACCCCAAAATCCTGCAGATTCTCCACCTTTTCATCAGCCAAGGGCTCTGAGCTCAGTCTCGTTCCTGGATCTTCCTGATGATTTCTGAGCCAGCCAAGGACCAAAGACTTTTAGTCTAAGATTAATCCCCTCCCTTCCTTTTGCTGGTGGGGGCCAGGGAAGAAAAGGAGGATGGTAATTTTTAAACCACAAGTCCTTCTTATCACCATCTGGTCCTGATGAATATGGGCAGGACTCTGGTGCTACATTAATAAATCCAGGATTACACAGCAGAGCAGATAGCAGGGGGAACACATCAGTCATAGCCAGCAAAGCTCACTAAACTCACAGGGATGACCTTGAAACTAAAGGAAGCAGCGACAGAAGGAAAGTCCATGTCCTGGAATGCCTGATCTGCCTCTGAGTCAGGAGAGGCACCAGGATTAACCAAACCAAGATTAAAAATCTTCTCCTGATCTCCCCTTTCCACAGCCACCAGGGCCTGCAGTGATGTTTATCTACAAGTGGGTGGTCCCAGCTGCTGATCCTTCTCATGCACCCCGAGGAGTTCATGGGAGCCCCTGGGACTGGGTGTTCCTGGAGAGACAAAACAGCCACAGGCTGCCCCAGCTGTGCTCCCTCAGAGGGACCCTGAGAGCTCCACACCCATCCTAAAAACACCCGAGCACAGGTCCTGAGCCGTCCCCGAAACACAGCAGAGCACACAGGGAGCTCCTCTCCCACGCCACATTCCCAACAGGATTCCCCTCACGTTGTTTCTGCCCAATAGCACAAGAAAAACCATTGTGGGTTTTGCCTCTTTCTTTTCACAATTAAAGAACAAACCTTCCCCTTAGAACTCATTTACCATCCTGGAGCACCATCCCTCCTTGCACTGAAACAGCACAGAAGGGCAATTCCTCATCATGGAGGGAACACCAGGACCAGTGCAGGGTCTCTATCTGCCACTGTCTGCACAATATTAATGTAGAAAATAATATATTGGCTCGAATCAATACTTCCCTGGCTCCCCATCCATCAGCCCCCCTCCCTTTGATAACAGCCCTCCCATGTCACGTTTCCCCAGACTGATGAGATCACAGCACCTCTTCCCAGCATGAGTGATGGTGTGGGGATGTGTAACTGCCCAATAAATCACACCCAACGGATCAAAGAGCCGAGATCCTCTGGGTGCCAAGGAGGCACAGCAAACATCATAAAATACAATAAGTTAATTAATTGCTGCGAGATTTTTAGCACCTTGAGACAGGCTGAGTGTAACTTGTCACACGCAGCTACCCTGAAAGATCCAGGCAGAGCTGCCTGACTGCAGAGCTGGGGCTGGAGCCTGGTGGAAGATCCAGACCTCCCTGGCTGTTCCCAGCCCTGTCCCAAGCACAGCCCAGCACTCAGGAGCTCGTTCGGCCAAGGAAGTGAGGCCACAATCCGTGAATGTGAGCTCAGGAAAAAACCCCACAGCATCCAGAGCCCTCTGCTTTACAGGCATCTGATTCCACAACCTTTAATCCCTTCTGTCAGCCCTGCAAGATCAGGTATTAACATCTCTGTAACCTCTTGTACTAATTAAGACAGCAGATCTTTGGTTTTCACCTCCCCAGCAGCTTCAAAGCCGAGCGCTGACAGGGCAGCGCGGTGTTTGTGCTGCCGGTGAGCAGCCCTTGTAAAACAGAAATGATAATGAACACACCACAGGAAGCTTTAATAGAAGTGTGCAGCCATTAGCGAGTGGATTTGGGCTAAAACCCCCAGGCTGAGCTCTGGGAAAGGCGCAGGTCGGTGCTGTGGGAAGCAGGCAGTGTTCCCAAACGCTGTGCAGGCGCTCGGGGGAGCCTGGGGTGCTCCGTCCAGCACTGCCCCTTGCACAAACACAGACAAACCACAGAGCTTCTCCCAAACCTCCTCCTGCTGCTAACCACCTGCAAAGCAGCAAGGACTTCCCTGAGAAGCCAAAGGAGTGTCAGGGAAACCCAGGAGCAGGGATTCTGCCCTCCTGGAGCCGAGGAGGGGTTTAGGAGGAGCTCACACAACACAGAGCCCAGGGCTGGGTCTCAGCTCACTGCTCAGTGAGGTTCCTGCAGCAGGGAGAGGTTTCTGCACTACCCACAGCTCACAGCCTGCCCAGGGCTGACCCCACTGTGCTCCCCCAGCACAGCCTGGAGCCCCAGGTCAGACCCAGCTGAGCCCAGGTCTGAGCTTCAGGCGCAGCCCAGGACACGGGACTGAATGAAGTTTAAATCCCGAAAGCTGCTTAAGGCTCAGCGTGGCTATTTTTGCTCTCCTGTGCCCAAACACCACGGTGGTGAGAGGCTGAGCACTTTCTCCGCTTGCCACTTGGTTGAGAGCCACAGTTACAGGGAAAAGGAATGGGAAAAGATGAGTTTTTTCTGTATAAATATCACCAAGTCCCTGCACAAGCACCTCGGGAGGCTGGGAGGCCAGACCTCCCCAACCACCCCTTCTATCCGTGCAGCAACCAGGAGCTCAGAGAGAACAAAAAAGCAAGAAAACAAGACAAAATAAAAGAAAGTAAAATCCTCAAAAGCCTTTTCTCACTCACCTTGTCCAGTCCTCCACAAGCTCCAGCTCCCATTTCCCTGCTGCTGTCCCAGCACAGCTCGGCCAGAGGAGGTTTGAACACAATTCCTCTTTCCCTCATCTCCTGTGTCTCCTTCCCTGCTGCCTCTGCCCACCGCAGGTGATTTCAGTAAAATCATTTGGCCACAGAGGTTCAGAGCTTTGTCCCCACTCTGCCCTTGGCCAAGACGAAGAATTAAGAAACAAACAACACAAAACGCACAAACCAAAAAACAAATGGAAAAAATCTCAGTGTGGGGAATATTTCAATTGGTAATTTCAGTACTTTTCCAAACATCTCTCCTGGATTTCACTCCAGGATGGGCTCACCCAACTTAACAACACACTTGGCCAAGTTAACCTTTGGAAAGGTTCTTTTATCGATCAGATGTTCCACAGACATTTACATTTCTTGGAGGGAGGGAGAGGCAGGGAAGAAAATTAAATTACTTTTCTCAGTGATCTTAATTATCTGAAATAATTATCTTCAGTCAATTCTCTAACAAGAACTCTCTGGAGAGCAGTGCATTTTAGTTTGGATAAAGCAAAAGGAATTGAGTCCAAAGGAACACATTTTGTAACTTATTTAGAAATACCTAATTAACCATCTGAGTGAGGAATCCAATCAGAGTTCTTCCATTACACTTAATTATTAAAAGCCATTTGTGAGGGGGGGAACAAAAGGAGGAGTCTAAAGCAGCTCTCTGTGCCTCAAAGGGTAATTTTAGCAAGGAATTGAACAAATTGTGTGCAGGCACTGTGCACAGGGGGTGATGTTCCTGTCCTGGGGCCATGGGAGGCATTTCCATGACTTCTGTTGGGTCCCTGGAGAGCTCAGGGTGAGGTCACTCCTCAGCCCTCCCGGGGGACACTGCTCCCTGCTGTAAAACCAAAGCAGCAACTCGGAGCTCAGCGGCAGGGAATGGCTCTAACCCATTAGAAGTCCTGGATGGGAAGTCAGACACTTTTCTGGAGCTGGGATGGTTCCTCACCTCCAGGAGTTCCTCTCCTGAATTTCCTGGTGCAGAGTTCAGCCCTCCTCAGCCCCCGGGGTGATTCCAGCACTTACAGGCAGGGTGGTGTTTAAGGGCTCAATCAAAGCAAACAAATTGCTAAAAATAAATTGGTCTCCCATCTGTTGCCAGGCAGGGAATTCAGCCTCAACAATCGGGGAGGGCATGAAAGGCTGCAGTAAACACCTTGAAATGGATATCTGAGGAATTCAGGGAAAATGGTCTGATTTTCTATTCTTTCTCTTTTAATTCATTCTTCCTGAGGGGAAGAATGAGTGTTGGTTTGTGCAGCATGGGGAGAGAACCAAACAAACACCGAGCCTCCGAGATTAATGAGGTTCCAATGAACTTTTGCTGATAAACAGGATTTCATGGGGATGAGCAGGGTGCCAGGAGGGACGTGGGGAACATTCCTGAGCTCCAGGAGGGATGTGGGGAATGTTCCCGAGCTCCAGGAGGGATGTGGGGAAGGTTCCCAAGCTCCAGGAGGGACGTGGGGAAGGTTCCTGAGCTCCAGGAGGGATGTGGGGAAGGTTTCCGAGGTCCAGGAGGGATGTGGGGAGGGTTCCCGAGCTCCAGGAGGGATGTGGGGAAGGTTCCCGAGCTCCAGGAGGGATGTGGGGAAGGTTCCCGAGCTCCAGGAGGGATGTGGGGAAGGTTCCCGAGCTCCAGGAGGGATGTGGGGAAGGTTCCTGAGCTCCAGGAGGGATGTGGGGAAGGTTCCTGAGCTCCAGGAGGGATGTGGGGAAGGTTCCCGAGCTCCAGCCAGGGCTGCTGCAGTGCAGTTCCTGGTGTCAGGCAGATCCTGTGCTGCTCAGCCTCCCCCACGCCGGGGATGGACTCTGTGACTGCGCAGGAAATGTTTTGTCATCTCGCTTCCACTTCTCCGCAAGCTGATGAAAAAAAAGCACAAATCCCTCCGACGTGTTGTCTTCCCAACTCCTGATATGTTTTGGCTACTTGCAGAGAGTAAGAGGAGTCTTTGGAGCAGATGTGAAATTCAGCTCTTGTTTCCTCGCTTGTCATCACTCGGAAAGCAAAACAAACACTCCTGCTCCTGCAGAAACCAGCCCTCGTGTCCTGCTGCTCTCTGGGCCTGCTCCTCCTCCCCAGGGACCAGGGCTCCTCTCACTGTCCCAAATTCTTTAGAACCTGCTGAGAAGCACCAGAGATCAAGATAATGTTGGTGTATCACTTACAGGAGGGGTTTTTAACTCATGTTCTTAAGCCTGTAATCACAGATAAAATAGAAAAAGTGATTTAAAGCTGCTCTGTGGCCCGGGAGGAAAAAATCTGAGCTGAAACACGCAGAATCCTGTACAAGTCAAGCCCAGAAAAATCTAATTGGATCCTTCCCCAAACTAAATTCTACAGTGCAGGTATCTCCTTGGTTATTCACTGCACACAGGAACAAGCAGACAAAGAAAAATTGCTCATGGAAAAGTCGTGCACTGCACATTATTTCAAGGAGTTCAGCTGCAATAACACCTTCCCCATGCCAACTGCTCCAAATCCCAACTGCATCACTCCCATTTCTACAACTTTTCTTCCCAGAAGGACTTCTCCTCCTTAGGTCCCTGTGCTCCAGAGGCCAGGTGGTTCCATTGGCTGTGCTGCAGTGCTCTCTGCTGGCACCAGCCCGGAGCTCCTGGAAGCTCCAGCTGAGCAGAGGCTGTCCCAGGCCCTGCACAGAATCACAGAATGCTTGAGGTTGGAAAAGTCCTTCAGGAACATCGAGTCTGACCATCACCCCAGCACAGCCATGGCCACCAATAGCCCACGTCCCCAAGGGCCACCTGGGATTGCCCTTCTGGTGGTGCCAGACCCGAGGCTCACAACCCCTGGGCTCCAGGAAAACCCAAGGATTGCTAACCCTGGTTCCCAACATCCACCCTAAATCTTCCCTCTTTCACTTTAAAACCACTCCTCCTTGTCCCTGCACCAGCTGCCTCTGTAAAAACTGCCTCTCCATCTTTTTTTAGGACATTCAGGAGATATTTTCTATCCCTCGCTCTTTGCCAAACCTCCCAGGCGTGTTCCAGGTGCTCCTCCCGAGGGATGGGGATGGGGATGGGGATGAGGATGAGGATGAGGATGAGGGTGAGGATGAGGGTGAGGATGAGGATGAGGATGCCATCCCTGCCCTGAGCAGAGGGCTGCTGTGCTGTGACGTGGTGCTGCTCTTTCCCTCACACCCCTGGCTCTGAGTGACGCCACCAGCGCCAGCAGTGCCGCTCGCTCACGCTGCCTTTGGGCAAGAGCTGCTCTTCTGCTATTTTAGCTCAGCACAAGTCCCTGAACTGAGCTGCTGCTGTCCCAGATTTCCATCAGGCAAGGTCAGGAGCCACCATCTCCATTGACTCCTGCACAGCAGAGCCCTCGGGAGCTCTTCCCCCTCACTCCTGCAGGTTGTTGGTGTTTGAGTGTTTCTGGAGGCCAAGCTCTGAACTCTGGGATGTGGGAGTGCTGCAGCTGAAGGGCTCTGCTCTCCTTCCTTTTTTTTCAGGAATGTTTCTTCCTGCTCTGCCTGCTGGCTGTCCCCAGCACCGCCCTGCTGCAGTTGGGCTCTTTCTGTGCGTTTGTGCCACGTTTACAGCGAGTTCTGCAGGAGCGAGGCAAGGCGTGGGCACCCAGCGCTGTTTGTCACAGCCACCTCCCCTCCCGAAGCTCCAGGGCTGGGGCACAGGCAGGGCTGCCTTTTGTTCTGCTCCCCTCTGCCTTGAACTCCTCCAAAGCCATCCCAGGATGGCTGATGGATCCCCCAATAAAGCCCCAAATAAAGCCCCCAATAAAGCCCCAAATAAAGCCCCCAATAAAGCCCCAATAAAGCCCCAGTAAAGGCCCTCACCTCACTCTGATTTGGTGTCTCCCCCAGCAGTGGGACTGGCTCCCCCTCACTCCACAGCTGGGGCCTTATAGTGACTTTCAAGGTAAAATCAATGCAAATTCCACCAAAACCTCACACTAAAGGAAACCTGCACGCTGTTCAAACCCAGAAATCCCAACAAAATCCCAGAGGATTTCCTGGAGATGGAGCCCGACCAGCAAAGAAAGGAACAACACCAAAGAGCATTCACTTTGGAACCAAGCTACCGAGGGAAAATATGTTAAGAAAAAGAATGTGATTTTCAAGTATTGCCTCAGAGCTGATTTATTCCTGACATAAAACTAAACTTCACAACGATACGGACTCTTCCCATGCATTATTCTAGATGGCAGTGTAAATCAACTGAGAATGCAGTCAGTAAAGTTGTTATTGCCAGCTCTAAAAATCCCACACTATAGAAAAGATTCAAAGAATTATTAATATTTCCTCTATTCATATGTGCTGTGCTTGAGCAGGCACACAGAAGGAGGTTTTGAAAGTCAAAATAGAGCCATTGTGTGGGGTAAAATAGCCCCAAATTCCGGGCATGGAGATGAACCTCAGCTCAGCGATTGCTCTCCGTGGGTTCGTGCCATTTAAACAGTGAGGAGCATCCTCCTCCCAGCGCTGGAGCTCCTGCTGGCAGACCCTGTCCCAGAGCAGCCCCACGGCACTCCCAGCACCAGCCAAAGAAATCAGGGCCATTTCTGAGGAGCCATTTGTTGGATTAAGGCAAATTCCCTTTGCGTTCCAGCCGGGAGCACCTCGGAGCTCACGCCCAGCCCTGTCCCTCCGCTGGCACCGCTGGCACTCCCGGTCCTGCTGCCTCCCCTGGTTACCAGCTCGGTGCTCCATCCCCTCCTCCTCATCCTCCTCCTCCTCCTCCTCCTCCTCCTCCTCCTCCTCGCGGAGCTCTAATCCCCGCAGACTCAGAGCTGAGCGGGAGCAGCCAACAGGAGTTGCTTTGTCTGTGCTGACTTGGGTAAGCCAAATATTCTTTCCTTCCAAGCCATTTGCTGTTGCTGTTCTTGCTCTGGAGCAGGTGGGATCCCTGCTCTCCTGCTCTTCTTTAGAATGGATTTTGTCTCATAACGGGGAAGTACCGGAGGGCTTCTCCTCCCTAGTATCCTCCTGCACTCGTGTTGTATTTAACAATTTCATAGAAAGCTGTCTCTGGCATTTTACTTCCAAAGTATTTTAGGGAATCTGGGGTATTTGTAATGGAAATGGAGATTTTTGCAGGTGTTCCCCAAGTTGCTTGGGAAGGGATGGCATGGTGGGGGGAATGCAGCTTTGATGTGGGTTTGTTTTTAATGGCGAGCTCGTGGTTACCATTTCTTGTTCTTTTGTCCCTGAACACAGAGGCTGCCCTGGCACTTCATTCATTCATTCATTCATTCATTCATTCATTCACTCACATGCAGATTTGCTTGCTTTGCTGTATTTTTTTTTTTTAAATCAAAGCCTTTTGAGTTTGCGTTCTCCTTTTTTTCCTATAAACTTCTAATTCCAAAGGCAAACCCCTGGAAGCTGCATGTCTGCTCCCCCTGCACATGGAAGTTTGTCACGAGACCATTAATCATGACTTACAATCATTCTGCTAATGCAGTGCATCCATTCAGAGGCAGGGGCTGGCTGCAGATGGATTTGTTGCTGTGGGATATGGAAGCAGAACAAATTTCCTCAGGAAATATTTAAGCAAGGTCATAATAAGATCCCTGACACTCTGAGCAGCATCGTGCTGGGTCAGGCAGAGCAGAGCAGTTTGTTGGCTCAGGCTGTAGAGGAGCCCAAAGATCAGACATTAATACCCAACCTGTTTGTTATCTTATCTCTGTAACATAAACTCGACTGAAGCCCTGCATGTCGCTGTGTTTGTTATGATGGGGAAGAGGGAAGCTCCACAAATTGAAGCCACGTTAGGCACTTCATTTGCAGCTCCAGAGGTCCTCACCTGCATTAGTTAATGAGCTTTTCAATCTCATTATGCAACCGTAGCACAGCAGCGTGCTGGCACTGCTGAGGGGTCAAGGGGCAAGAGGGCACCACAGAGCCCTGTTGGGATCAGGGTTAAGATAATGTGTGTTCCATGTGCCTGTGGGTGCCCTCTTTGTGCCTCCCCCCGAGGGGCTGGGATGTCCCCAGGCACACCTGGCAGGTCAGGACGGAGCTGACAGGGGAAGGAGGGCAGGACAGGGATGGGAGTGTGCAGGTGGACACAGCAGAGGGCAGGAAAAGCTGCCAGTCCCAGCACAGAGCCTGCTTGCCCAACTTCTGCCATGTTTTCACTCCTGTGGGAAGTTTCTCCAGCTGAGGGAGTTGATCCATGAACTCAGGTTTGTGCACCAGCAGTGGGAGAGGCGAGGGCACTGGAAAGGGCACAGGTGCCCAGAGAAGCTGTGGCTGCCCCTGGGTCCCTGGAAGGTTCCAAGGCCAGGCTGGACAGGGCTTGGAGCAGCCTGGGACAGTGGGAGGTGTCCCTGTTCCTGGGGTGTGTGGGAATGGGATTTCCACCTGCTGCCTGCGGGGACAGGAGTCACACAGGCACCAGAGACCAGGAGGTAACTGAAGGTCAAGTTCATGAGCCTTTGGTGATTTTATGGACTGAAGCCTTCAACTGTTTACAACTGAGTCAATTTTGGTTTCAATAATGTTAAATTAACCTTTAAAAATTGTGTCAAGGAGCTGAAAACCCTGCAAACGTGCTAATTAAGGAGATAAAGTAGGTTCAGGAGGAATCCAATATCTAAGCTGTCTCTCATGAAAAAAGACCTTTCAGCTTTTTCTCTGCTTTAACACTTCTGCCTTTTCCAAATGGATAAATAACATCCATGAAAGCTTTTGTTTTGTCTTCTGTGTCCCACAGTTCCTGCTCTGGGAAGGGAGATTCCCCCCACCCCCAGGGATGCTCCCCATGCTCCTGCTGCCCAGGGTCACTTTTATATCTATTTTTCTCTCACTTCCAGGCTCCTTTCTCACCTTCCAGTGTCCCTGCAGTCCTCAGACCCGATCCCATTACGAGTGCTGAGGGGTTTGTGGAACATTTCACACCTCCCAGACCTTGGCCAGGTCTAATACTCATCCCAACTGGGGCGTCCTGGGCATCCCACAAGCACCAGCCTGGTCAGTGACCTCTCCTCCTCCCCAGGCAGCTTCCACTCTGGAGGAGATGGGGCGCAAGGAGGAGGACGGCGGCAGCTCCTGGAAGAAGCAGACCAGCAACATCCGCAAAACCTTCATCTTCATGGAGGCCCTGGGATCGTGAGTACCAGCACTGCCCTGGGGGCAGGAGCACCTCCCGGGCCTGCCCAGTGTCCCGGGACAAGGCTCCCTCTGGGACAGCCTGGAACGGGCGAGGGGAGCCCAGGGATGCTGCTGCTGCTGCTCTGATTCCTGGCTCACCCTTCCCAAAGAGCTCCAAACCCTCCAGCCCAGGCACAGCTCAGTCCCCTCTGCCCTTCCCTGCATCCCCTCCAGCCCTCAGGCAGCCTTGGGTAAGTTCTTGCTCCGTCCCTGCTGCTCCTGCTGCTGCAAGGTCAGAGAGTGACAATAACCAGAGGTATATTTAGCTCAGGAGCCCTGACTCAGTCGGGGAACGAAACAAAAACAAGGATGTTGGAGTTGTACAATCCTTCCCTGTGCGTTAACAGCTTAATTTGCCTATTCATGGGGATGAGACAACAAAACATTTCCGAGGTGGTGGGGGAGGAATTGAATTACCTCCACCAGCAAGTTCTGTCATGGACAAATTTCCTGTGACTTCCGAGCCCACGACAAAGCTCCCAAAGAAGCAGCTACCCTGATTCTGTGCCTTGTCAGCCTCAGAAATTAATTGAATTATCCAGCAGCTTTCGCTAAAGGAATGAGGTTAGAAAAAGCTTTGTTCTCTCCTAGCCCACTTGTTGATTCATCATTTTTAATAAGGGACATAATTATTATAAACTGTTTGGGACAGAGATGTAGAACAGATGCTCCAGCAGCTGATTTGTAGGTTGTTCATTTCCTACTATTGCTTTAATAGGAAAATTTATCATTAGAAATTGGGGTTTTTTTTCCCACATGCATTGCTTCATCTCCCTGAAGAATTGAAATGAAGATCTGGTACCTAAAACCAACTCAAAATTGTTATCACTTCCCCCCAGGGTCCACAACACTTCCTCACGCTGCCCTCAGCTCCCTGCAGGGCCTTGCAGACTCAGAGCAAGTCCCATTGAATGGCCCCCAGTTGTTGTGCTGTGGGTTTGATGAGGATTAGTGAGGACTGGCCTGGCACAGTGTCACTGTCACTGCCCCGAGCCTCGTGCTCGGCTCCCCAGGACAAAGCTGGAGCAGCACTGGGGGCTTTAGGCAGGTTTTAAATCCCTGCTCCTGCTGCTCAGGGTGAGCCCTGACACTCCCTGTCACTTTGTCACTGAGGGCACACAGGCAGCAGCAGGAGAACAATCAGAGGCTGAATTTAAATATTAACTGAGGTTCTCCTGCTGTTTTGCATTTTAGGTGTGCAGAATGTTGGGTGACACCAACCCAAAGTGCAGCTCCCCCGTGGGCTGTGCACAATGCACATTTTCTCTGCAGAAACAACTGTGGGGTTGTATTGCCATTGCATAACCCTGCCTTGAATATCCTAAATTTGGGGCTGCTGCAGGTACAATTCCAGCTTTACAGTCAGCATCCACTCAGAGCTGAGTTCCCTGGCTATTTCCCCTCTCTCAGTCCCTCCCAGCACCCTCTGAAATGCAGCTTCTCCCCCTCTCTGCAGAGGTGCCTTCTCAGAAGTTTTCCTGGTGAAGCAGAAGAGCACTGGCAAGCTCTTTGCTCTGAAATGCATCAAGAAGTCTCCTCTCAACAGGGACAGCAGCTTGGAGAACGAAATAGCAGTGCTGAAAAAGTGAGTGTTCGAGTGCAAGGAATGGGCACTTCAAATAAAGGCTCTGGTCCTCCCCACTGATGGTGCCTGGCGCTCCAAAAGGACTTGGGATGGGTATCAGGGTGATCTGCCCCAGAGTGCCCCAGTGAACGCTCACTGGTGGTTAAAGCAAGATGACTTTGGGTTCCCCAGCTCAGAAGCCTCTCCTGTCCTTGCCCAGTTCTGTTTCTGACCCACGTTTCCCTTTGCAGAATAAAGCACGAGAACATCGTGACTTTGGAAGATATTTACGAGAGCACAACCCACTTCTACCTGGTCATGCAGCTGTGAGTACCAGCAGAGCCATTCCTGTGGGGCCACAGGGCAGGATGGGGCAGGAGCAGGGTGATCTCAGCACCCCAGGGTCCATTCAAACACCCTCAGCGCCGAGGTTGGAGCCAACCCGGACACTCCTTGTGGCTCCTTGGCCCATCCCTGTTCTAACAGCAACTTTCTAAACCATGATTTGGATCTCTTTATGCAAATAAATTCCTCACAGTTTAGCAGGGCAGACAGAAGTATTTCTAATTAAAGCTGTGCCACGCAGGGTTTCTAGAAATGGAATGGGCACCGTGTCAGCAGCAGAGAAAGAGCCCTGAGCACTCAGCTGCTGCTGCTGCTGCTGAACTGCGAATTTAGTAAAGAACAAAACCCTGTAACCACTCGTGGAGTGGAGCCTAAGCAGGGCTGGATACCTGCAGCTCAGCCCCACCAGGACCTGCCTCAGGAGCTCACCCAAGCTCCCCAGGTTTACCAGCAATCCTCGCTGGAGCCTGGAATCGCTCCCAGGAGCCTCCCAAAGGCTGCTGCCCCAGGAATGGTTCTGCTGGGGAAGGACCAGAAACTCAGCTCGCCTGACACCAAAGCATCATTAGCTTTGTTTATGTTTTTTCCAGTCTGTTTCTGTCTAAGCTGCCCTCTCCACAGGGTGTCTGGGGGAGAGCTGTTTGACAGGATCCTGGAGCGGGGCGTTTACACCGAGAAGGACGCGAGCCTGGTGATCCACCAGGTCCTGACAGCTGTCAAGTACCTCCACGAGAACGGGATCGTGCACCGGGACCTGAAGGTGAGCCTGCCCCGTGGGGAGCTGGCAGCTTCTCCTGCTCTGCCCCTCCACCTTCTTGGCCATTTTCCTGCCACAAATTTCACCCTCTGACCCCGCAGCCTGAGAACCTCCTTTACCTCACCCCCGAAGAGAACTCCAAAATCATGATCACGGATTTCGGCTTGTCCAAAATGGAGCAGAACGGGATCATGTCCACAGCCTGTGGGACTCCAGGATACGTGGGTGAGCCAAGGGCAGCACTGGGGTTTTCTGGTGGATTTCCTGGAAAAAAGGTTGTGCACATGCAGGACACTGCCTGGAGGAAGAGAAAAAAATACATCAATGTGTTGATAACAACACACTGCTCACAGATGCACTGCAGAAAAATCTCAAAACTTTTAAAACGCAAAGAAAAGGGTAATTTTGAGAACAATATATTCGTTGAAAAAAATATAAAAAATTATTTCAATGCAGTGGGATTTTGTTTAATTCCCACCAGACTGCACTAGTGGGATGCAGGTCCCTGGTTAAACCCCAGCACACAGGCAGAGATCGTCTGTGGTTCTTTCTATTTAATGGCATAAAATAGATACAGAAACCACAGACAATTTCCCAATTCGGCTGGGAAATGGGGCTGGGACTGGCTGAAACTGCCGCTTCTCCCAGTGCTGCATAATTCATTCTTGCTCAGAGCTCCCCTTTGGTTTTGCTGTCCTGCAGCCCCCGAGGTGCTGGCCCAGAAGCCCTACAGCAAAGCCGTGGACTGCTGGTCCATCGGGGTCATCACCTACATCCTGTGAGTACCAGCAGCAGCAGCAGCAGCAGCAGCAGCATCCCTCTTGTTTTCCCGTGAGTTCCCCAACCCCCCCGGGGCTCTGCGGAGCGGCAGCGGCAGCGGGGGCGATGCCAGACCTCCCCTTTTTCTGCGGAGCACAGAATTCCTCCTAAACACGGGAATTAAAGGGACGTGGGGAATCAAGCGC
Source organism: Erpornis zantholeuca (assembly GCA_013400515.1). Taxonomy (NCBI): domain Eukaryota; kingdom Metazoa; phylum Chordata; class Aves; order Passeriformes; family Timaliidae; genus Erpornis; species Erpornis zantholeuca. The sequence goes on along the minus strand of VZTN01019504.1, from coordinate 606,211 downwards.
AGGAGTGGAGATGAAAGGAATCCCATTTGCTCTGTTCTCATCCCAGGCTTTGTTTGTCTCCAGTTCCCTACAAACACTGCTCCGTCTTCCCGGGGACTTTTTGTTTCGTTTCCTCCCACACCGCCCAGCTCGGTACCAGCTGTGGCTTTGTCCTCTCGCTGCTGCAGTGAAGTTTTTAACTCTTTTGTGCAGCTTTGCTGATGCATTGAGCAGAGAGGGACGGAGGAGTGGGCAGAGCAGCTCCTCTGTCACTCCTCGCTCGTGTGTCCCCCCTGGGCTGTGGAGGAGCCTGTGCCCACTTTGAGGTGGCACTGAAGGGCTCCTGGCTCTGTGCTCTGTTCCAGGCTCTGTGGGTACCCTCCTTTCTATGAAGAAACTGAATCCAAACTCTTTGAAAAGATTAAGGAAGGCTACTATGAGTTTGAGTCTCCGTTTTGGGACGATATCTCCGAGTCAGGTAAAGCTCTGGTGCTGGGGGAGCTCCGCACTCCCTCCTGCAGGCTCTGATCCCAAATCCCCAAAGCAGCCAAGCCCCTGGATGCCCTGGGCTGCCTCAGCAGGGAGGGCTGGAGCTCTGCACGGAGCCACAGCACAGCAGCAGGCCCTGGGATGTGGGGAGGGTGGGAAGGGTCAGAGGCTCCATCTCCTCAGTGCTGGGGGTTGATGCCAAAGCAAAGCTGCCCTGGCAGGCAGGAGGTGCTTGGAGCCTGCCTGGGATGCAGCATCCTCAGCTGAGGCTGTGCTTAATGTAAACCTGATTTTCACAAACTATTCCTGAGCTCTGAGAGGGCTCAGATTCCTCTTGGAAGTGCCCCAGGCCAGGCTGGACGGGGCTTGGAGCCCCCAGGGACAGTGGGAGGTGTCCCTGCCATGGCAGGGGTGGCACTGGATGGGCTTTAAGTCTCCTCCCAACCCAAACCATTCTGTGATTCTGTAGGAAGGGAAACTCCAGCGTTTTTTCCCCATTTTTTCGTTTTTTTCCCTGTTTTTTCCTATGTCCTGTCAGCCACCACTCCACCAGCCCAAGCTGCTCGTGGAGCTCCCTGTGCACAGCTCACCGCAGGCTGCATCCTCGCGGCTCATTTCAACATCAATCTTTTATACAAACAAACAAACCTAGCAGGGGGTTTAATAACAAACATCGCACTCCCTCCTGCAAGAAACAGGAAAAACAAAGAGGAGGGATGTAAAAGCTCTTCAGGGCAACTTCTAAATCTGCTCAGCTTGCACTTCATGGTTCTTAGAGTTATTTTTTAAGGTGAATAATTAAACTCCAACTCAGACAATCTAAGAGTGAGGTTTGGTACATCCTCAGCTGATATTTTTTCACCTGGAGCCTGTCACGACGAGAATCTCCCTTTTTTGGAATAATTACAGAATTATTAAGGTTGGAAAAGACATCCAAGATCACATCCAGCCTTTGCCTGGATCCCACCATGCCCACCAAACCACATCACCAAGTGCCATCCACTCATTGTTTGAGCACTGCCCAGGATGGTGACTCCTTCCAGGGCCCCACCACTCTCTCAGTGAAGGAATTTTTCCCAATATCCAACCTGCAGGGATACAAACCTCTTCTCAGGGCTGACCTCTGTGACGCTCATCCAGCAGCATTTCCCACAGTCTGTTAGGGTCAGGTCTGGGAAGAAGGTGAAAATAACCTTTTCTCTCTGTTTTTTTTTTTTTTCCCCTTTCCCAACCAAGCCAAGGATTTCATCCGACATCTACTGGAGAAGAACCCAAGCGCGAGGTTCACCTGTGAGGAAGCCCTGAGGCACCCGTGGTGAGGGAGGGGGCGATTCTGCAGCCCCCACGTCTGGCTCGGTGGGGGCTGGGATCGGGAGGGTCCCCACCCTGGGATCAGGAGTGTCCCCTCCACCCTGGGGCTGGGATCGGGAGGGTCCCCACCCTGGGATCAGGAGTGTCCCCTCCACCCTGGGGCTGGGATCGGGAGGGTCCCCACCCTGGGATCAGGAGTGTCCCCTCCACCCTGGGGCTGGGATCGGGAGGGTCCCCACCCTGGGATCAGGAGTGTCCCCACCCTGGGGCTGGGATCGGGAGTGTCCCCCCCACCCTGGGATCAGGAGTGTCCCCTCCACCCTGGGGCTGGGATCGGGGGTGTCCCCCCACCCTGGGGGCAGGGATCGAGGGTGTCCCCCCCACCCTGGGGCTGGGATCGGGGGTGTCCCCCCCACCCTGTCACTAACGTCAGCGCCTCCCCCGCGCCGGCTCCTCCTCGGGAGCAAAGAAAGCAAACCATGAATAATTAAAGATGCAATTTGTGCATATTTGCCTCCACAAACAGAGGCAGAGGAGAAATCCCACCCTGAGCTTTCCCGGGCTTTGAAGAGTGTGTTTGTGTTACATTTTGTTGCTGTTTTTCCTTTGGGTTTAATTATTGCTGATTGAACGTACAAAGCAGTTCAGTGCTTCCAGAATGTGGAATGCCTTACAAATGCCATCTGCCTACGAGCCCGTTTTCTTCTCTTCCCATCTGCAGGATTAATGGAAATACAGCCCTTCACCGTGACATCTACCCATCTGTCAGTGCTCAGATCCAGAAAAACTTTGCAAAGAGCAAATGGAGGGTAAGTGGCTGCTGCCGGGAGCCCAGAGCCATCCCACCAACAACCACCAGTCGCTGTCAGCCAGCACTGAGCCGGGTTTCAGCTGGGAGGGTAAGCACCAAAAGCTGGGATCCTCCAAAGCTGGAGCCTCCAAACTGCCTGCACTCAGTGTTCAGAGGGTGTTTGGAGCAATATTCCCTGATGCAAAGTGAGCAGGGAGATTCCCCACGCACGTGGAGCTCCAGGGCCCTCACCAGGAGAGCAGAGGGCAGGGGGGTCGCTCCCAGCCCTTCCCCACTTTCCTGGGGTGGAAGCAGCTGTGAGCTCCAAAAGCATCAGCAGCTCACACTCGATGGAAAACGTGGAGTTCACGGCAGGAACGTGCCCACCCCAAGGAGTCGGTGCCACGGGGGGGACAGCGTGTCCTGGCAGCACCAGGGGCTCACCAGGGGTTTTGTCTCCTTCCCCAGCAAGCCTTCAACGCTGCGGCCGTCGTGCACCACATGAAGAAGCTGCACATGAGCGCCCATGGGGCAGCCGAGAGCTCTGTCCCTGTCACAGAGACCCCGGAGCCCCCCACAGCCAGCGGCCCCACAGGGACCCCCCCGCCAGCAGTCCCAAGCAGTGACAGGGACACAGCACAGGGCCCCTCACAGGGGTACCCAAACTCACCCACCCAGCCCCAGCAGGACACAGGAATGAGAGAGGAAACGCTGCCAAGCCCCCCAGAGGAGGGACCCCTGGCTGGGGACAGCAGCCTGGCCCTGCCGGACACCCACAGCCCCCCAGGCAGGAGCTCCTGTGGCTGCAGCCCCTCCTGTGTGGGCCACGAGAAGACAAAGGCATCCTCCTGCTCCGAGACAGTGCTGCTCAAAAAGTCTTCAAAATCCCAGTAGGTATCCAGGTCCTCACCGAACGTCCAGCAGGTTGTACGGGAATGACCACCCCGGGAAGGAGATGCCTGGCACAGGAGCTGTTGCCAGGTGGAGGAACAAGGGGAGGAAGGAGCCAATGCTCTGGCTGGGAGCCGTGCCCAGCCCAGGCTCTCCGGGGTGTGTGCAGGCACAGGGTGGGCAGGCTGCCCAGGCTGGGTGGCACAGCTCCCCAGGGACTGGAGCACACTGGTTTTCCAGAAAAGCTTCCCATGGTTGAAGCTGCAGTTGCCAATTACTCACCTGGTGCTGAGTGCCCAGAGCACCCGGCCCTGCTTGGCTCTCACAGCCAATGTTCTGTATTTAACACCACAATCCCCCCGCAGAATGATTGTAAATAATTGCAATTTCTCTTCTCTCTGTTCCATTTCGCCCACTCCCATCCAGTCATTTCAAGGCAGAGGTTCTTGTTCCAGTGAAAACCAGTAAACACTCGTCTCACTGTGGCACTGGGCAAACTGGAGTTTGTTTGATCATGTGATGGACGTGGTCAGAGGTGAGTGCTCTGCGATCCAATCACCAGCTGTTCTTAATTAATCCAATTAGGACAGGCGAAAAGGAAAGGCACAAATAGCACAGTGACTGTACATGGAACAAATGAAGGCTTTTTGCAGCAGGAAAAGCCTTTCACCAAACGTCCTCTAAGCAATGACTCAGCTGCCAGCTTCTGTCAGGGCCAGGCCAGGGACTCTGAATCCAGCTTTACATCACAACAAGGCTGCCCAGGAACGTGAGAGGGGACACCAAGCACGGGTTTGTCACATCAAACTCTACAATTATTTCAAGCTATTCACTGGGATGAACACTGATGCACACCTCTCCCTCAGCAGGGATTGGGGCTGTTCCGCCAGGTCTCAGCTGTGACCATGAGCAAAGAGCTGAGGAGCTGCAGGTACAGGGCTTGGCACAGGCAGGACAGCTCTCTGAGATTTGGCCCAGGCAGGCTTAATTGTCTTTGTGAGCAGAGCACAGAGATGCTCATTTTGTAAAGCAGAGTAAAATGATCCTGTCTGACCACAGCTTGGCTCAGTCCTGTTATCATCCACACCACTTTGTGTGCGAGCAGTGAGAAGCTTTGCTGTTAGATGCTGCTCTAAGGAACGTCCCAAAGGTGAGCTCCTGCTGGCAGAGCTCTGCTCAAAAGCTACATCAAGGGAGCTCCGTCCTCTCACCTCCTGTGCCAGTCTCTGCTGCTGAGGCCGTTTGCACAGGACTGCGGCGCACAAAGGATTCAGAGCAGAGACAAATGCGAGTTAGAGACTCCAAAGAGGCCCCTTCCAACAATGAGTGCTGTAACAACGCTTTGGAAGAGAGCCCTCAAAGGGATCCGAGCTGTCCCTCGCCCCCGCGGCTGCTCAGCAGCAGCACGTTCTGCAGGCAGCACCGAGTGAAACAAAGCCCAGTCCTCACCTGCAGCTCTCTCTCTCTCTTGCAGAACCAGAAGGGCTCTTTTACTCCTTTCTGCGCTCCAGAGCCAGCACGGCCAGCGTGAGCAGGGGAGGAGGCTCTGCCCCGCCAGCGGCTCTCGGAGGGCAGCGCCCAGCCGGGGACAGGGGCACGGCAGTGCCAGGAGCCATCGCTTCTGGATCACTGCGGCCGGGAGGAGGCACGGGAAGGTCTGAGGCTCCTGCTCCCACACCCAGTGTATGTCATCCGTAGGGCACCATCAGTGCTGCGAGCTTTTGTTTGCTGTTCCCAGTGTAGTTGTCAATGCACAAATGCACTGCACAACGCCAGCCCCACGAACCAAAGCCGTGCAGAGCTTTACTCCGCGGCAGCTCAGCTGTTTTTACAACCCTCACCCCCTCCACTCCTTGGGCGAGGTTAGTCCTGGGCTTTGGCACGCTGGAGTTGGGCTGCCCAGGCTGCCCAGCTCTCACTGCAGCTGCAACAGGAGAGAGAACCTGCTAGAAACCTCCCTGTGTCTGACAACAACACAGCAAGGTCTGAGTTCTGCTTCCAAGGCTGTAACTGCACAACGAATCCATGCTTAATAAAGCTGAGTTTTGTTTTGTAAAGTGCCTTTTGGTTATTCATAGAAATCCGATGTGGAAAGGGTCTGTTAAGTCCCTCCTAAAGCTTTCCCCGTGCATCCCAGGCCTGCTCCCGCTGGTGTTTTGCTGGCAAAATGTTCCATGGTAAATAAGCAGATTGTGGCAGAAAATCAAATAAGACATCTGACTTCACCTTCGACTATGAGCCTGTGTTTCTCTGATTTGCATAAATATAGGTATGTTGTACAGAGGGAGATTAAATTCTCCATTTCTCTGATCTGCTTATTTGAAGGAAGATCTCAGAGGGAAGTACTGAAGCCATGGCATGTTTGAAGAATTAACTGCAGCACAGATAAAAAGCTTTAAAAGACCCCACAGGAGGGCTTTAATTTGAACAGTGAAATTCGGCTTAAAGAGCTTGAATTGGCTAAAAGAAGGAAAAAATAATTTGCTGGTTTATAAAGCTCTCTGGAAGGAACAACCTGGGGATGTGTTTATTTGCCATGGGAGCCTGATGTCTCTCCCCTTTTCTCCTCCAACCACTGGGCAGCTTCAGCCAGTCCAACCCACTCGGTGGGGCTGCTCCTGTGGTTCAGCACAGCTATTTTCCAGAGGTATGGAAAATTAACTTGCTAAAAATAGAGATATTGGGCCCAGGAGAACTCCAGCTGGAAAGTGGGAATGAACGCACCCGTGCGTGTGCGCAGAGGAGGCAGCGCTGCCCCGGGGGCTCCTCAGGAGCAGCTCTCATAGTAGGAGACTTTCTCCTTGATGGTGTCCCGGATCCTCCCCACCTGCTCCTCCAGCCCTGACAGCCGGGACAGCCTGGACATCAGAGCCTTGTTGCCTTCCTGAATTTCAGACTCTAACGCTGAGGAGAGAGGGCAGAGGAGGGGAGGAAGGGTTACATGCTGGGGTTGGGCTGAGCCTCTGCCTCCCTGCACAGCTGCGATGAGGCAAGAAAGCCAACACCGTGCAGTGCCTCCACTTCCCCTCTAAAACAGCCCCCAAACAAGCACTCCCAGCAAAGCCAGCAGCTTTGAATGCTTAAAACTGGGAGTGAGCGTGTGCAGGAGAACGGGAGCACAGCAGCATTTGAAAACTCCCAATTCCCTGGCACAGCACTGCCGGCTACAGCCCAAATCCCACCCTCTCGCTGCCCAAAGTGTGCTGCCCTCCTCCTCACTCCTCTCCCTCACAGCACAGCAGTCCAGGAGCTCTTCCCCGGGGCACAACCACACCGAGTTTGTGCGAGCCTTACTTTCCATCCTGAGCACGATGCCCACGGTCTCCTCGAGGAGAGCCTGCGCCTCGCGGCCGATGCTCTGCACCCTCCTGCCCTGCTCGCCCAGCGCCGGGCTCTGCCCCAGCCTGCCCTGCAGCTCCGTGTACAGCTCCTTCACCTGTGCCAAAGCCTGGGGAAAAGCAAAGCAGCGCTGCAGGCAGGATCCAGCAGGCTGTGGAGAAGGCGTTTTCCAGCATTGAATCCTGTTTAGATACTGAACAGATCCTGCACGAGGGCTTTGTTACCAAACGTGTGACAGTGTGTGATGCACCCAAAGACAGACAGACAGCTCCATGGTGTGACAGTGTGTGATGCACCCAAAGACAGACAGACAGCTCCATGGTGTGACAGTGTGTGATGCACCCAAAGACAGACAGACAGCTCCATGGTGTGACAGTGTGTGATGCACCCAAAGACAGACAGACAGCTCCATGGTGTGACAGTGTGTGATGCACCCANAGACAGCTCCATGGGCCACTCTGCCTCAGGCAGGACAGGCCAGGAGTGAGTTCCCAGCAAAGGGCGTTAGGATTGGGAATGACTCGGGAGAAATTCGGCAGTGGGATGCTGCTGTGATGTGACAGCACAGGAGCCGTGGACAGGAAAGTGTCCAGGACAGAGCGGGGACACCTCAGAGCTGGTACCTGCTGGGCACCGCTGGCCTGCTGTGCCGCCGTCCCTGCCATGTCCCGCGCGTCCCCAGCCCGCAGGCGGTTCTGGTCAGTGCCGCGCTGCAGCCGCGAGAGCCGCCCGGCCAGCCCGGCCAGCCCGGCCCCCATGGCCACCACGTGCTTCTCGGCCGGGCCAAGGACGGCCTCGATCTGTGAGCAGAGGGATCCCCGTCAGGAGGGAGGTCACATCCAAACCCCCTCCCTCCCCGTGCAGGCACCAGCTCTGCTGGCTGAGGGGCACATGCAGGGACAGGGACTGGGGATTGTCACCAGGAAGCCACCGGGCATCGCTCACCTCCTCCACGCGCTCCTGGATGAAGCGCAGGGAGGAGCCCGAGCCCCTGATGGCCCCCTGGGCCTCCAGCAGCACCGTGTTGGCTCGCTGCAGGGTCCCCACCACCTCTTCCACGCTGCCCTCCACAGCATTGGCCCGGTTCCTGGGGAAAGGTGGGAAGAAGCCAGGAGTGAGTGTGGGCACAGACTGGAAGTCGAGGTCACAGAGGTAAAATCAGGGAGCTTGAGAAGCGAGACAGAACTGCTACTGAGAAGGTAACAATCTGCCACCCCCAAGACCTACAGGTCTGGATTCCAGCAGGTTTTCTTGCAAGCAAAGGAGACAAACTAAGAAGGGGAGAGAAACACCTTCCTTCAAACTAGTGAGAAACATTTATTTCATAGTGCGTGACAAGGTGTCAAAGGGGAAGCAATAACCATGGAACCAGTTCCAATGAACAATTTTCTGCTCGCAGTGGGACTGTTCTGGCCGGGTGAGAGAGCTCTGGAGAAAGCCAGGCTCCCCTGCCTCATCACTTCCAGCAGGTTAAGCAGGTGTCAGACACTGCCAAGGAGTTTACAGACTTATCCCGCTGACCTTCTCACTGGGGTATTGCTGCAAGTCAGCTTGTGACAAAGCAGATGCTCCAAACTGGCAAGGAGACTCTGTAATTACTTTTTAAGGGACCCTGGAATAACCCTCCCAACTTTCACCCAGAAAACAAGCAGCCCATTGAATCTCCTCATGCTCTCTTGTGCAATTAGGATGTAGGTCACCAATATCAACTGATACCAGGGCAACGCTGTCATCTCCCAACACAGGCCCTCGAGACAAGGGAAAAGCCTCCACTGCTTTCGATAAAGCCCTTCTTGTCCTGGTATCTATAACAGGATCTATTCTTGGTGGATTTATTCTCCTGGGGCCCCGGGGAGGTGTCTGGAGATTGCACACTCATTCTTTCAGGCACTGGATGGACACAGAAGGTCCTGGCCTAAAACTTCAGATTGTGCAAGTCAGGACAGCTCAGGCAGAGCGAGATTTGAACCCAGCTGAGAACCACCAGTCCCACCCCAGCCGAGAGACCCTCAGCTGTCAAAGGCCTTGAACCCCCACCAACCTGGCCTGTTCTGCCTCCTGCTGCAGCCTCTTGGCCCTGGCGATGTCCTCGGCCGTCTGGGCGAGGATGTCCTCCGGGCACTGCAGCTCCGTCGCCAGCCTTTGGATCTCGGTCATTTTCCTCCGGACTGCAGCAGCGTCCGTGGGGAGCCGCAGGGACAGAACCGAGTCACTGATCTCCTGGACAGAGGCAGGATCCGTGTCCTTGTCTGCAGAGCCAGCAGACAGATGGCATCAGAAAGGTGGGAGTGCAAATGCAAGGGAGGAGGAGGGCAGACACCCACTCACATCTCACACACATCTCATTCCAGACAGCTGCCAGCATCCCTTCTGAATTAATCTCCTTGAATTCCATGTACTTCTCACTCACACCAGAAAAACTTCCAGGAAACAGTGGAAATGATACCTTGAATTTGGCAACAAGAGCACCATGGCTGAGCCCAGAGCAGTCAGGCAGCCCTCACTGAGCAGATGAGGGTGTGTTTCAAGACAAGCCTTTTTTCATTTCTCAAATAAAAGTTAATAAATCAGAAGCAGGCAGAGCCCAAGGGACATTAGCCCAGCGATTAGCTCAGAAATATCTTCACTCATCATTAACACCAGGCAGCACCAAATGACCTGATTTTCTTATTCAGCTAATGCTCAGGAGGCTCATTATGTTATTACAATCTGTCTGTGAACAATAAGTCATCCCATCAGTTTGTAGGACAACAAGGAATTCTCATCTGATTAACAGCCTGCTCCAGAGAAGGGTCATCTGTCTGTCTGCATCACCGAGTGTGGCCACCAACCCTCTCTGCCTCGGGTCACTGCTGGCTGCAAATCCCCATCCCTGGAGCGTCCAGGGAGCACCTGGAGGTGGCACTCAGTGCCCTGGGCTGGTGACGAGGTGGGCATGGGGCACGGATTGGATTGGAAATTGGGGATTGGACTCGGTGGTCTTGGAGGTCTTTTCCAAGCAGGTTCTGTGCTCGCTGTGAACGCCAGCAGTGTCCCTGCCCGAGGCAGGCTGCACCCGGGGCTGGTACCTGCCAGGACACTCCGCAGGCGCTGGATGAGCTGCCGGACACGCCGCACGTCCCCCTCGATCTGCGCCCTGGTCACCCCCAGCTGCTCCGCCAGGCGCCGGGCACTGCTCCGGGTCTGGCTCGCAGACAGCTCCGTGCTCTTAATCTGCAAACAACAGGGACCTGCTGGTGCCTTCTGCTGGCCCCAGAGCCCACAGCCCTGCCTGGGCTCCGAGCGAGCTGTGCCTGGAAATGTGCTATTCCCTGAGCTGTTCCAGAGCTTTAAGGGACTGTAAATGTTAAAAGCTGAGGGATGGATCTGCAAAGGAAGCTCTCAAAGAGGGACAGCACCGTTTAGCTTTTAAAACCACCTTTGAAATGGATTTCGAATGGCTTTGGAACCTCACTTTCTCTTTGCAAGCCACAGAGAGAAGCTGCAACACACAAACTCTCTCTGATTGCACCAAATGCATCAAACCTGCAGAATTCCAAGAGTTTTCCATCCCCACCCCTTCTGCCATACTGATCCCAGCCCAGGAGTGAGAGAGGCTTCCTTGTGGCATGTCCAGAGCCCCTCCTGTACCTTCAGCTGGGGAGGCAGGACCCACGCACCCAGCAGGGAGCCTCCCACTCTAAAATTCCCGGATTTCTGAAGCTGCCCAAGGGATTAAGCCCCAAACAGAGTTTGAGGGGGTATTCCTCACTCTCTGCTGCAGTAGGCAGAGGTGTGAGTGGGGGGACGGGCAGTGCCCACACTCACCAGCTGTGCTGTGTCCCGGAGCCAGGCGCTCAGGCTGCCGAACTCCTTGGCCGCTTGCCCGGCCGCAGCCAGGGCCCCGCTGGCCAGGGGGAAGAGGCCGTGGCAGGGCTGGCCAGCCCTGCAGGCAGAGCTGTTGTCCCGAGGGCACAGCAGCCCCTGGCAGCGGGCAGGGGTGCACGGCTCCACTCGGGCCCCTCCGCACACCTGGGCAGGGAGAGAACAGCTGGGGTTGGGCAGCGCCCGGCTGGAGAGCCCTGGGTGCCCTGGGGGGCAAACTCAGCACCCAGGGGGGCAAACACAGCACCCAGGGGGCTGCAGAGCTGGCCAGGGCAGCTGGGAGCCACGTGGGCACGGGGAGGGAGCCCAGCGGGGCTGGCAGTGACACAGTGGCACAGCCCAAGGCACGGCAGGTGTGCCACGGTGGGAGAAGGGCAGCCAGAGCTGCCCACACCCGAGCCTGCGACACCAGGTCAGCATCGCCTCACCAGCCCGAGCTGGAGCAGGAACAGGGCAGAGCAGGAGTCAAAGCCCAGTGGCTCACAATGAGTAACAGCACATCTGTGTGGAGCAGACATCTCTGCAGCACAGCCCATCCAACCTGCACCGTTTGCCTGGTGGAAAACTGCACGAGAAGCCCCTGGAGAGCAGCAGCAGTTTTAAGTGCATGGCATCTGGCAGAGTCACCCCCAAGCAGTGCAGCAGGGCACGTGTGCAGCCAGGGCCAGGCTGGCAGCTCAGAACGTGCTGGTGCCCCGAGCAGCAGAGGGGAGGCTGGTGGTCTCCACAGCAACAGACACCGAAATGGATCTCCATGGCAATAACAAAGCAGTGAAGGAGAAATAAGAGAAACCTCATCCAGAAATTAAGTGGTTCTTGGAGATACAAGAACTGACAGGAGAGAACCCCCGGAGGGAGAAGCACATGGCTGGGAGGGGGTGGTGGGCAGCGCTTTGGGATCTGTGCTCCCTGGGCAGGGGGTGCTCAGCAGTCCTGCAGTGGTGGCCACAGCAGCAGCCGAGGCTGTGTGCACAGAGACTTTGTCCTGCCCTGCCTGAGGAGGTGCTCGGCTGCAGGATGAGACTTCTGCCTCCTGAACACCAGACACACCCCGCGGGGAAGTTAAAAACCCACTTTGCATCTTCACCTGGTTGACGACAGGGGTGAGGTCGGGGGCTGAGGCCAGCTCGCCCTTCAGGGCCAGCAGCTCGGCCGTGGCCGTGGCCAGGCTCTGCTGCAGCCCCACGGTGCTCCGGCGGCTCTCCCGCGCCTGGGCCAGCAGCCCCCGGGCTCCGGCGGCCACGCTGCTGGCACTGCTGGAGGTCTGGTGGGCAGAGCGGATGGTCTGGAAGGCTCCTGTGGGAATAAAGCTGATAAATGGCACAAAGGACGCAGGAATGCAGCACAGCACCTCGGGGAGGCACAGGAGCAGGGTGCAGCCAGGGATTAGTCACTGCAGCATCACCAAAAACTCCTTTTAATTCCAAACACCTTCCAGCCCTTCCTCCAGCGAGCTCGAGGTCTACCGAAGGGCTGAAGTCAGGGTTGGGGTTGAAAGGCTGAAACAAAAGGCACACAGTGCCTTTTGCACACCAGGCTGATCCTGGGCTTTGGCAGGGCAGGACAGATTTCAGAGCCTTTTCCCAGCAGCCTCACAGGGCTTAATTAGCTCCTCTCCTCCCAAGTGCCTGACAGCCGCCTGGCTCTCTTCCCCACTCTCCATCCCTTCCATCTGTGCACAGCCTCCATCCTCTCGGCTGCCTCATGGATTCAGTGACTCCCTCCCAGCAGGGCTGTCCCCTTCCCACCCCTCCCCGGCAGCAGAGATTGTGCTGGTGGGGAACAGGAACACAAAACGAGCTCCTAGCCCCAAAACCCCAGAGCAAATACCCCAGGTCATGGAGCAGAGGCTGCGTGGGAAGCATCCTCTCTCTGGGACAGGAGATCTGTTTGCAGGTTAAAAACTCCTTCTCCTCCACCCGGCTGGGGGCAAAGCCCAGGGACAGTCACGCTGAGGTAAATTAATAGCTGCAAATGAAGAGATGCTGCAGAGCTGTACCTGACAGGTCTGTGCTGCGGCTGGTTTCAAACTGGCTCTTCTTGCTCTGGTACTGGGAGCTGGTGGCAAACAAGCTGCTGTTGAGGGCTTCGAGCTCCCTTGAGAGGGAGGCAGTGTCATCCAGGAAACGAAAGTCAGGGTTTATGCCTCGGACCTGCTCCCTGGCAGGGAGAAAAAGAACAAAATGAGAATTGAGCAGAGAGCAAAGAACCTGCAGAGAGCGAGCAGGGCCACCCGTGCTGGGGCACTGCCAGCACCCGGCAAAGGGGCACAGGGAGCCCAGGGACAGCCGAGGACACGCCGGGGCCTGGCAGCAGCCCCCGTCCCTCACCTGATGGCAGCGAGCGCGCTGCCCGTCTGGGCCAGGCCCTGCGGGGTCACGGCGTGGCGGCCGAGGGTGCCCTGCGCCTGCTGCAGNCAGGGGTGGCACGGCTCGCAGCCGCCATGGGAGCTGCAGTGGCCCCGCTGGCACTGCTCGCAGCGGGGCCCGGTGACGCCGGCGCGGCACAGGCAGCGGCCCGTGGCCTGGTCACAGCCCACCTCCTCCGTGCCATGGAAGTCGCAGTCGCACTCTGGGACAGGAAAGGTGGAGGGGGAGAGAAGTTTGTATAAAACCAGCCCTTAGTTAGGGTTCATGAGATCCCAACCTGACGTCCATCCCCTCCCACCAGCTCCTGCAGCAGCTGGGACAAAGGTGGCACGGGCAGAGGAATGGGAAGAGCACCCAGGCCCGGGAGCTGGCACGGCCCTGACCCTGCAGGGCCAGCCCAGGGCTCGCCCAAGGCTGCTGGGAGGGCACTGGTAGATACTGGAGATGAACTGGGAGGCTGTTCCTGAGAGGAAATCTCTCTTTCAAAACAGCACGGGAACAGGGATGCCAGGACGCAGGCCAGCTGCTGCTTTTCCCAGATAATCCGTGATTCCACACAGGAAGCACCAAGCCAAACCCAAAGGGAAGCTCCCTACCTGTGCACCCTCCCCGGGCATCTCTGTAGTGCCTGGCTGGGCACAGCTGCTGCCCCACGGCCGAGCACGTCTGTCCTGTGAAGCCATCCCTGCACGGGCACTGTCCTGTGAACTGCCAGGGGAGCACGTCAGGGGCACACCCACGGCCGGGCACTTCCCTGGCACTTCCCTGGCACCTCCCTGGCACTTCCCTGGCACAGCTCTCCCTCCTGCGCCGCTCCTGACCACCAAACCCAGCGCCCGGACCCCTTCCTCTGCTCAGTCTGTGCCCAGGGCGTGCCCGAGGTGCCCGTGCCAGGCTGCAGCTCAGGCACAGGATGCAAACAGGCTCCAAACAGCCCCAGCACCTCAAGGAGGGTGTTCTGCCTTGTGTCAAAAACAAAGCAATCGCCCACGAGCAGCTGCTTTGGCATCTCAGGTCTCCTCCCCACGCTGAGCTCATTTGGAACCTATCTCAGGCTCTTAGAATTTGTCATGGTTTGGGGTTTTTTTACATTTAACTTCAATTTTCCCAGTTGCCTCTTAAGCCTGAAGTGGTACACATGCTTTTCATTGACAAATGAGCATAATTAACTTCCCTCGCCTGTATGAAGATGTCTTATTAGGGCTTCCTTGATAAATAACAGGCTTGTTAAAGTGACTTAATCCTGCCTCAGTAATTACCACCTTCTTTCATTTTCCTGAATCGTCTGTTGTGGTGTTTTCTAGGAATTAGAAGGAAAGTGAGGGTGGGATGCGCTGGGGAACACGTGGCTCTCTTTGCGAGGGCTCCCACGGATGGGACAGGACAAAGGAGGCACCCAGCTGGTGGGTTTGGTGCTCTCACAGGTCCCAGGGACACGGAGCTGTGGCCATGGCACCCCGGTCTGTGCAGCTCAGCCCCCACGAGCCCCTCACAGCAGCAAGGGGGAGCCGGGAAAGGAAAAGACAGAGCAAGCCCAGGGAAATGGAAAGGAAACGCTGCTGAAGGAAAAGGAGTCACCCCAAGGCTGCCCAGGGCGGGCTGGGGGTACCTGGTTGCACTGGGGGCTGCGGGAGCCGCGGGGGTGGCAGGCACAGGGCCGGCAGCCCTGCCCGCTGCCCAGGTCCCAGTGCCCGGCCGCGCACTGCCCGCAGTCGCTGCCCACCACGTTGGGCAGGCAGGAGCACCTGCCGCTCTCCTCGTCACAGGGCTCGTCCTGCCGCGTCCCCAGGGTGTTGCAGGTGCATCCTGGAACGGGGAGGGGATGGCTGGG